>JARHVA010001541.1:2975000-3340867 GCA_037957365.1 Torreya grandis | reverse complement strand
CATTTATATATCAAGGTGAGCCTACAATGGTAGGACCTTCAAATCAAGTCTGCACCTAGACCATTTCTAGACTATGTCTAGCCTACTGAGGCATCATGATCTATTTTCAAGACATAAAGAATTTATGTCATTTTTTTTATCATGAGATAGGTTGTTGTGAGTAAGGTGGAAAGAACATGGAAAAAGGCATGAAATTCAATTTCAAGGACTAATGTGGTTTTTAGTTCAAGGTCTAGAGAGTAAAGAGAGAGATGGTGGCCAAATGAGGTATGAGATTCAGATTTCAAAATAAGAATGAGCATGTGATAATCTTTAGTGTTGTGATATATATATAGGTTTTTTTACCAAGTTTGAGGTCAAAAATTGAAGGTTTAGGCTTGAAAATGTGTTTTTAAGGTCTCTCACATGCACAGGATGAAGAGTTATCTACCTGAGAAGGTTTTTCAAGTGTTCATTGGAACATGTAACATATGAATAAGGGACCTAAGATATTCATGGTATATGGGTTAAGGGTCCTAGATCAAATTTATATGCATTATTTTTTGTAATGAGGGGCTAAGCTTTATGAATGATTGCTAACAGTGAAAGATGGTTTAAACCCTCAAAGAACCCTAATAGTGACCCTATATGAAAGAATTTATTCTAAAGTGTTCAGAATGGATTGGTATGGATATTTTAGTGATTGGATGTTTTATTCATCTCCACCAATAATCTCTAGGTGTGATTGAGTCTTTAGGTGAGTGAGTGGACCCTATAAGAAAGAACTTGTTTCTTGAAGATTTGTTGTAGCAGTCAGAGTTGACCAAGTCAATGTTATTAAATGGATGAAAGAAAAAATTTGAGACTTGTATTTTGTGTCCATTAATTTTTATAGACAATTTATATCCCTTAGGTGTGAAAATTTGGTAATCCAAGTTGGCCAGTCACTAGTAGACCTAATGAAGAAAAATAATGCAAAACCTAGGTAGTATGAAAAGGTGGCTTTTGATATGATTTCATAAAAGAGTGATGCATATAAGTGAATGTATATGTTTTTTGGTACTTTTATGTCTATTAATTCTTTGTATAAGGTTTATTATCCATTGAAATTAGTGAAAATGTTGAATCTAAAATGTCTTGTCTAGCTAAGTGAGGTCTGTGAGAGAGGTCAATATATTGGTCTACAAGACCAATAGTTTTCATTAGAGATTATGATATTTTTTTGGATTTTGTTATTATGATGTTTTATGATCATTATCATGAATTTTAATTCCTTTATTTTGTCCTTTTAGGGTGTCATAATTTCAATTTTCCATGACTATGTTTTGAGGCTAGTTGGCAGTTCAGAGTGAGCATTTTGCAGAGAAGAGTTTGAGCCTGTATACCTTGAATTGAAGTATATAATGAATTATGTGATGACCATAATATCATAATGTTTTTTAATAGGTTATTTATTTTTATGGTTATTTTTTTTTTAAATTATGCTTTAGTTGTTCAAGACAGACTTTTTGTGTGTATGAAGGCGTATTGTGAACAATGTTTTGAGAAGGGGTTCAAATGGTGATTGGACCTAAAAAGTGTTGTGGACATAAAGTGAATTTTTATAAGGTATATTTGATTTATTTATGAATTTATCTTATTCTTCAATTAATTTTTTTATTTCAAGGGGTCATGAGGTAACGTGTTGCCAAAGTAGGCCTAATTGAATTAGGTCTCCTTAAGGCCTAAAAGAGGATTTGGTCTATTAAGTTGTGACCAACATAATATATTATTTTATTCATGTTTTAAATGTGTTATAATACATATTAAAATTATAATCCAATTGTTCAAGTTTTTTTAGTCGACCAATAGGTATATGATCAAGAGGCTTGTATAGATACAAGTCAATTTTAGGCCTATCAGTGTGAAGTGAGTGAAAGTGAATGAAAGAGGATATTGAGGGGCATAAGGAGGTAATATAGATCATTAAATGGGTGTAGAGATACATTAATGAATATCTAACATAAGGTTTGAGTATTAAAATCAAAATCATATGACCTAATTAGTATTGAAAAGACCTAGATGAGCGAAGAGGCCTAGAAGGTAGTTTAAGAAGGATAAGAATGTGAAGAGATGAAGAGGTGGTCATCATCTATTGATTGAGAAACATAGTGTTCTAAATGTGATCAAATCAATTAGGAGGTTGAGTTGGTGCTAATTCATCTAGGGGGTTGGTGCCTCCTTGTAATTGGGTGCTTGTTGAATCCTAATTGGGTTGGTGCTCCATGTGAAGTTGGTGCTTCACTAAATCTTGGTTTTTGTCTTATAGGACTATATTCCATTTGAAAATATCAATGGGTTTTCTTCCCCTTGAGGTTTTCCCCCATATATGATGTATTATCTTATTTCATGTTCTTGTATGGTTGTTTATGCTTGCTAATATCTATGTATTTGTATAAATGGTTCATGACTATTAAGTTGAATTGAATAAATGTTTTGAATACTTAATCACCCCCCCACCTCTTGGTCATTGTGCTTCCAACATGAAATTGAGGTTAATTGAGTGGAATTAATAATAATTAGTTTGAATTGGGTTTGATGGTCTAAATTATACCTAATTATATACCTTAGACACACTTAGTTATTAGTTTATTATGGTACACAATTAGATATAGTTGAACCCCAATTAGTGATAATTGGTTGTAATTATGTTTGTGTAGATCAATTAGTTTAAATGGCACTTCCAACTAAGCCCATAAATCAATTGATTTAATCAACCATGTCATTAAGGCTAATCAAGTCTAAATTAACATTAATTGGTTGTAATTAGGTTCATGGGACTTGATTATCCCCAATCAAGTTCTTAACTAAACCAATTAATTTATTTATTCAATCAAGAATGTTTTTGGGGCTAATCATGTTTGAGTGTATACTCATCCATTATGTTTATAATTTTAGGGATTTATTAGCATCATTTTTTCATCTAAATGTCCCTATTACTCAATTTTTTAAATTAAGTGGGTGAGTGCAACGTAATGAAGGACTAAAAATGGGGTTTAAATGGAAATGAAAGTTTAGAAAAACAAACATACCTCAACTTCAGTTGACCATTTGAGGGGCTTCCATGAGGAATCGCATCATATTGTAAAAGGATAAGTTGGAGAATTTATAATGTATTTTATGATATTAAATTTTGTCTATAAATTAAATCAAATTTGGTAAATGAATATTTTTAACTTCAATGTATCATTCCTTATATTTTTATAGATTCATAAAGAGTGAGAATGTGTCTACAGAGCCTTTTTTGAGGCAAATGAATGATTATTTTCATATATTTTTTGGATATAAGAAAAAATATCCATATATAAATGTAGACATATAAATATGGTCATAGATACTTGGAAATGTTAATTCTTGACACATTTTAAACCACATAAATTGTTCTTAAATACATGAATCTTATTTGCCATTCCTTTAAGCCATTTATCTATATGCAAGCTTGACCATTTATTTTCTATAATTGATACATATAAATTTTCAATTTAAATGCTCAAAATTATTCATACCACCCTTATATATTATATGTCTTAGGAAAATTATCCCTAATTTTTTAGAATAGGTCCACACTAGGCAAGCAAGACTACTATCGTAGGCTTGTCCACCTAGAGTGGTCGCACCCCCATGCCAAATAATAACTAGTTTCCAAATTTAGATTAATATTTTTGATCCAAAAAATAGAAGTTATGGTTGATAAATATTTCAATAGCATATAAGAATCAAAGTAATAATGAATTCTCTGAGAAGAGATGTAGTATTACTCAAGATCGCAATACAAATATATGCTTATCTCTGGGAAGAGATGTCTATCTTCACATTTCAAGTTACCTGTTCATTTATACACATTTTGAAAGCATGGGGAGGATGTGTAAGGTCACCAATATTGAGGGATATCAAGTTTTTTGACTTCCAATATTTAAAACAATACAGAATTTGAGGAATTACTATTTTTAGAAACTTACTATTTTTAAACTGCACTACTAAAATTGAAATTTGGGGCACTTTCATTGGGTTTTAGTGGGTGAAAATTCATTGATAAAATCTCCATGCCATCTCAAAAAAATTTCCTCATTCTTATCTTTCCAACGGTTCAAACGGAAAGTCAATTGAAGCTACAGTGCAAAAGTTATGGCTCTCAAAAGTTTCGTCATCAATTGGGGTTGAACTGTCACCCAAATTGTCACCTAAATTGTTGCCCAGATCATTCCTCCCTCCTTGAAAATTAATGGTACCCATTGTGTCAATGTTCCACATCAGGTGTGGTAGTTTTTTATTGATTTTATTCTCTGTGAGCCACTCACCTTGATGGCTAAGCTGGCCCCTTTTGACCACTCGATAAAGCGGAATAAAGCATCCTCTTGTTGTCTTCATCTAGGTATCCACAATCCGATCCTCTTCCACTAGATCAAAACTCTATGGATCAAGCTCATCAATGTCTAGTCTTTATGCTACAACTGAAGTGTCTAATAGAGGTGGGTGGTATGGTTTGAGGAGCTCCACATTGAATATTGGATGCAGGCCAAGGTAGGCTGGTAGGTTCAACTCAAAAGCATTTTCTCCAACTCTTTTGGTGATGGTGTAGGGACCATATTATAGAAGCTAAATATTTATATGTGGGCCTAAAATTCATTCCTTTTGAAGTCACAACTAAACCTTGTCACCCACAAAAAAATGGTGTGCAATCCTATGTTTGTCATGGCATTGCTTATACTTCTGATTCATGTTCTCTAGGATGTCATGAACTTGTTGTTGGATGTGTTGCATTTGTTTAATAAACTTTGTTGATTTTGATGCCTCATATCTTCCATGAGGTGTGTATTCCATGGTGGAAAATGGAACAGCTAGATCAATTGGTGCCATGGGTTGGAACCCAAAACATACTTAGAATGGGTTGTGCTTGGTTGAGCTATGTAGTGCCCGATTATATCCATGTTGTATGAAAATAAGTCCCTCATCCCATATGCATGGATGTTTGGAGTGATACATCTAAATCATGTGAACAATCAAGCAATTTAACACCTCTATTTGACCATCAGTCTGTGGATGGAAGGCTGTGGACTTCATCAGCTTAGTATCCATCATCTTCCATAGAGTGGACCAAAAGATGCTCAGGAACCTGCTATCTCGATCTAAGACAATGGACTTGGGGAGACCAAAATGGATCCATACATGAATAAAATATAGTTGAGTAGTTTCCTCAGCAGATATATTTTTCTTACAATCAATCATGATAGCCATTTTTGAAAAATGATCAACTACCACAAAAATACAGTCCTTACCATGTTTTGAAGTGGGCAAACCTAAGATAAAATCCATTGAGATGGATTCCCAAGGCCTGGTTGGTTCTGGCAATGGCATGTACAATCCTTGCTTCTTATTTGTTGGCTTGGCTATCACACATGGGGTGCAATATTTGAGATATCTTTCCACATCCTTTCACATATGGGGAAAGTAGAAGTGTTTTGAAGAACTGCCAATGTCTTTTCAATACCAAAGTGTCCAGCTATCCTACTGAAGTGTGCTTCCCATATCATCTTTTGTTGCTCTGCAACTAGAACATAGATGTGCCCCATATGACAGAGGACATTATCTTACAAATATAAATCAAAAACATGTTTACCTTTTTTAAGTGCTTGATATGTATCAGCAAAGGTAGGATTTGCATCATACAGAGCACCCCAAGTGGCAGTCTCATGTCCACACAAGTCAAGAACTATTGTGAGTGTAGTAATTGGTGGGTGGCTTAGACAATCTACAGCTATTTTTTAGCTCCCCTTTTTGTGTTTGATTATCAAGTGGAATTGTTGAAGATATGTGGCCCCCTTTTGGTGCCTCTCATTTCGTAGTTTGCTTTGCATCTGGATGAATTCCAATGGTCTGTGGTCAGTGTGGATGACCATTTCTTTCCCCAATATGTAGTGTTTCCATTGTTTGTAGGCTTGTACAATGGCATAGAGATCCTTATCATATGTTGGATATTTCCTAACGGTATCAGTGAAGTTTCACTGTGATATGCAATAGGATGGCCATGTTGCATGATGACAACTCCCATGGCATATCCAGATGCATCTGTCATCAACTCAAAAGGTTGATGCAAATCTGGCAAGGCAAGAATAGGGTTTGAATAGAGTCTATTCTTCAAATTCTCAAATTCCCATTTTTGTATTTCACCCCATTGAAATGTAGCTTTAGCTCCTCCTTTAGTCACTTGGGTTAGTGACCAAGCAACATGTGAAAATCCAAGAACAAACCTACGGTAGAAATTTGTAAGACCTAAAAAGCTGTGAAGCTCCATGAGGGTCCTTAGTGTGGGCCATTCTCAAATAACCCAAATCTTTTTTGGATCAACATGGACCCCTTCCTCATTCACAACATACCTGAGGTACTGAATTGTTGTCATCCTGAATGTGCATTTGTCAAGATTTGCATACAACTTGTGCTCTCAAAGAGTTGGAAGCACCTTACAAACATGTTGCAAATTTTATTCCCATGTTATGCTATAGATGAGTATGTCATCTAAATAGACAACCACAAATGAGTTGGTGAAGGGTCATAGGATGTCATCCATCATCCTAATGAAGGTTGCAGGTGTGTTAGTTAAGCCAAAAGGCATAACCAACCATTCAAAGAGCCCCTCCTTAGATTTGAATGCAATCTTCCAAACATCAGTGGAATCGATGGGAATTTGGTGATAACCAAATTTGAGATCAATTTTGGTGAATAACTTCGCACCACAGAGCTAGTCCAGCAGGTCATCAATCTTGGGGAGAGGATAGTGATTCTTCACAAAGATTTTATTTAGGGCTCGGTAGTCAATGCAAAGCCTCCATGTTCCATCTTTATTTGGTGCCAAGACAATTGGGCTACCACAAGGTGAAGAGCTTGGCCTGATGTGACCCTTTTGGATCAATTCTTGAATCTATCTTTTTATCTCATCATTCTCCAAAATTGATCTGTGATACACAGGATTATTAGGCAAAGGTGATCCTAGGATCAAATCGATAGAATGTTTTACCTGGCAATATAATGGAACTCCTGTGGGTGACTTGAATAAGTCATCATATTCTCCTGTGATTCCTCCTATCTAATTTTGTTGTTGTTTTGATTGTGTAGTTAGGACTTCAACATCGGCCTTCTTGGATTTTTGTGGTTTGACCACCATGAGAACAAATTGCTTTGTTTTCTCCACCAATCTCTTACATTGCTTAGCACTGATCAGGGAGACAAATGTGGGAGGTGGTATCTCTGGTACTCTATAGCACCGTGTTCCAAGAGTGAGGGTGATCCTTTGAGTTCATGATTCATAGATGCCATGTCGCTCATACATGAATGGCTGACCAAGGGGTACATCACAAACATCTAGATTGACCACATCACACAAGACTTCATCTTGGAATGGTTTTATAGCATATGAAAGAAGACACTAATGGGTGACAATGAGGTCTCTCCCTAAGCTCAACCATCCAATACTATAGGGCTTTGGATGAGGCTTCATGGATAGATTTAGACTTTTCACAACTTTAGCAGAGATTAAATTCTTTTGACTCCCACTATCAAGAATGAAATGCAGAGGCTTACCTTTTACCCATAATTTGGAGTGAAACAATCTTTCCTTATCATCTAGTCTTTCCTCACAGGTCTATGATGAAGCAACAATGGTGTTAGGCTCATCATCTACAATTATTCTTCGTCCTCTTTGACTGTGGTTTGTGTATGACGTAGAGTAGTAGATGTTGTGTATTGTGACTTAGAAAGTAGTGACTTGATGGCTCGACATTCTTCTTTGGAGTGAGTTCCAGTTTTTTGGTAATCACACCATTTTTCAGCCTTCCCCTTCTGGGATTTCTTATCTTAAAACTCCTTTTACTTCTAATTTTGGCCTCGTGTTTGACCTTCCTTGTCACTTTTCCATTTTGAGGGTTGACTCTTCATATTCTTTCTACCATGCTTCTGTTCAATTTTCTCTACGAATTTGTATGCCTCACCGAGGGTTTCCAAATTAAAGATTTCCATTTCCCCCCGTATGTACCATTATAGTCCACCATGATATTTGAGAGTCTTATGTTTCTCACTTTCTTGAATGCCCAATCTTGTAGACAAAGAATGAAAAGTTTTTGTGTAATCTTGAATAGATTGGTCCTTACCTTGGTGAAGTTGTTGCCACTGTATGTACAAATCATCATATGCTCCAATGGGATAGTACTCTTCATTCACCACTTCCACAAAATCATCCCAGGTATGTTCCACCTCAATGCCAATGTCATCTGTATTGAACCTCTTTTTGTACACTTCCCACCAATTTTTCACAGGCAATAATGATTTCAAAAGAGCAAAAGTAATCTTTTCTCCATCGGTGAACTTATTTACAAAGAAGTAGGAAGACAGTTGATCCAACCAATTTTCTAATGCATCAACATTGATTTTGCCTTCAAATGCAAGAATATCAAAATTTCCCTAAACCTTGAAGGGTGTTGGGGCACTGAAAGGGCGTTCCCTGGATGAGGAGCCAGGAAGTGGAGCCGTGCAGCCAGGATTTCCCATCAAAAGTGTTTAAAGAATTTGGGCAAATTGTTCTAGCATCTATGCTTGTTTCCATTGGAGGGATTCATTCACCATTTCCTTGAAAGGATTTGATGTCTCGGTGTCATCCGCCATTTGAAGTCATTTGGAGTGAATAGGTGGAAAATTTGGAAGCTCTATTGTTTCCCACCCAAGCTTCTTGTAGCCTGACCTCGTCCTCGGGATCATACACTCTCAAGACAAACTGCTCTGATACCACTGGTCCAAAACTTAGAAATTCTAGTTGATAAATATTTCAATAGCATAGAAAAATCATAGTAACAATGAATTCTCTGAGAAGAGATGTAGTATTACTCAAGATCGCAATACAAATATATGCTTATCTCTGGGAAGAGATGTTTGTCTTCAAATTTTAGGTTACCTCTTCATTTATACACATTTTAAAAGTATGGGGAGGATATTGAAGGTCACCAATCTCAAGGGAGATCAAGTGGTTTAACTTCCAAGATTTAAAACAATACAGAATTTGAGGAATTACTATTTTTAGAAACTTACTATTTTTAGACTGCACTACTAAAATTGAAATTTGGGGCACTTCTGTTGGGTTTTCTGGAGTAAAATTTCATCAATAAAATCTCCATGTCATCTCATGACATTCTCCTCATTCTTATCTTTCCAACGGTTCAAACGGTGAGTCAATTGGAGCTACGATGCAAAAGTTATGGCTCTCAAAAGTTTTGTCATCAATTGGGTTGGAACTGTCACCTAAATTGTCGCCTAAATTGTTGCTCGGATCAATTTTGGGTATTCCCATGCATTTTATATGTTCATTTAAAATAAATTATCAAAAAAAAAATCTATAAATACACATCAAAATTCATTCATTATCCTCACTTGGCTACCACTTTCATAGCTTACACATTATTTCACATTAAGAAAATATACCCTAATATTTCCAAATTAAAGATAACTCAAAAGGAGAATCCATAATCCATTTAAAATAATCTTAAATAAATTTAAATAGTTATCATTATCAAGTATCAAATTGATGTTTCTAATTGCATACACATAATTAAGGATCACAATTACATAATCACTCTAGGTGGGAGAATTATGTGGACTTGATTTTCCTCTTTTAAGTATTGGATACATAGATAATGGTCAATAATCAAAGGGGGTTATTTGGGTTAGTTCATCCCATTACACTCCCCCTATTTTTACCATAGGTTTCAAGATTTTAGTGTACATGTAGGGTTTCAAATATAAAAGAAGGAAAATAATAAATTCTACATAACACAATCTGAATTGTAATATATTAGCCTACTTAATAGACACATGCACAAAGGGCACAACATTTATATTTTCATCATGCTCAATGTAGATAAGTTTTTAGTCAATGGACTCTAGCGACCTACATTACTCTCCACATAGAGTGTCTTGTTTAGGAATATTCCTAGATTCTACTTCTAATATGTCACTATCAGAGCTATAATTTTCTATGTTTTCATGTCAATCATCTGGCATGGTCATTTGGGACAAATATGTGGTCAATAGACTCAATTAGTTTGTGTTGATGTCTATATAACGTGAACCTATGCAGAAATAGTTTCAGATCCTATTCTTAATCATGTACATGCACAATCATATCTTTTGGTGATTTCCATGTGTGTGTGTGTGTATGTATGTATGTATGATCAACAAAAAACTCAATTTTATCTAATTACATTTCTTCTTCGTGTTTTCCAAAAATCACAATTTTTCATAGTGTCAATTTAAAAAATCATAATTGTCGATTATTATATATCTTTAACATTTTGATATCTATCAAATTTTACACCTATTAACACACAAAAATTCTATTATTAAATCAAAAAATAGGGTAAAACAATAATGTATATCCATATTATACAAATCTTCATCTAGAATGGACATCCATTATTGTCAAATGCCCATTTAGCATTGTTGTTATACAAATAGTGTTTTATGGAGTTGAACTCTTCTGTGACAATTTATAAAAATATTAATAAAATTATTAATGTATTCTATATTTTTATCAGTTGTACTTAAACCTATAATAGCCTATGTAACATTGAATAAATTTATATATATGATATGATCCCAACCCTATAATTATATGGCACTAAACTTATATAATATTTAAACAAATAAAATAAATAAGTAAATTTTATTGAAATGAATTTCATCAACGAGATTTTTTGCATTTCTTAAAGTGGTGCCATCCTAGGCATAGTTTAGATGATGCTCTCTCCTTTAGAAACTAATTTCCCTCCTTCTCAACTTCACTCATCTTTGTGTTTTCTTGTTTAGTCCTTGTATGTCATAGATTGCAATAAACACAAAAACTAAAGTGACTTAATCACATTAAAAATAGACATAAAGGGGTGTTTAGGTGTGCTAGGGTCAAAAAATTAACATAAAACAATTCAATCCTACCTATTTGGATATGAACATGAATTAAATGTGACAAACTATGCAAGATTGGGACCTAAATATTTTGAATTTTCCCTGGTCATAAGAGGTTTATGTATTTTTATGTCAATTTGGGCCTATTTAAGGGACCTAATCACATTAAATTTTAACATAAAGGTGTGTTTGGTTGTGTGCATGTCACCAATTCAACCTAATTTTCCTCAATCACACCAAGTTAAACCCAAATTCAAACTAAATAGGGTTTGTCTGCATGAACATGCCCCAAATCATATGTATTAGTCCCAATCATGAGTGGTTTTTTTGTGTCAATTTCGAGTTATAAGGGAGCTAATTGCATGTAAAATCCACATAAAGGGTACTTTAGGTATGCATGGGTCACCAATTCAATCTAAATTTCCTAAACATGTGAAACAACAATAGATCCCATTTAATTCACAATAGTATATTCCTTATAATCAGCAATAGATTCCTCTAAATCAATAATGCCTTACCAATTCCCATCCAAATCTGAACCAATAGTAAGTTCCTTATCAGGCTCAAAATTTAAACTATGGCATGAACATCCCTAATAAAACTATATAAATGGGATCCATCCCTACTTACACCAATCCTAACCAAGCCCATCATCCCATGAATACCTAGAAAAATTCTTTCCTTCCATCACAAAGTGCTCCCAATATCCAAGAGTGGAATACGATGAAGGAAATAGTCTTAGGAATTCAAATAGATAACCAAATCAAAAAGTATAAATTTGAAAAAATATGCCCCTACCCTTTTGACCTAAGTTTTATCCAAGTACCTTTCCCACCCTATTTCAAAATACCAAAGTTTGACAAATATTAAGGAAAAGGTGATCCAAGATAATATTTACAGGCATTCTTTGTCGTGTGTCAAAAGGTAGATTTCAGCAGTATCTATTTGTTTCACTTATTTCTATGTAGTTTGGGTGGACAAGCCTTGAAGTGGTTCTTCAAACTACCAAAAGGATTAGTAACCACTTTTGATGACCTATCAAAAAAAATTGTCAATCACTTTTCCTATAACATAGAGCATGAATTTATTGTAGTTAAATTATGTAATGCTAAGCAATGTGGTAAATAAATCTTATTATCATTTTTACAAATATGGAGAGCCCTAATGAGTCACTTTTCACACAAATTTCTAGATAAACAATTATCTAGTATTTTTACACATAACTTGAATGTTGAGGTTGCCTATAATCTAATACTTCATTATGTAAACACATTTTAAGATATTATTAACAAGGAAGTGCATATTGAAAAGGTACTTATTGATAAGTTTTTAGTTAAGATATACTCTCAAGCCCAACCACCAACCTAGACTCAAACACCAATTCAAACAAGCAAAACTAAAAAACCTAAGACCTTTAATAAAAACAAAACCATGGTTGGTAATAGGGTCATAGTATCAAGACATGTGTAAATGGTGCATCCATCACCTACCCAAAAAACCCCACCTAATCTACTACTTACCCTATAAAGAGCTCCCTCATTAAGGGGACACTTCCAAAATAGAGTTTTCACTAACCTAGGGCAACCTTTTGAGGTGGTGTTTCAAAAATTAGTTTCAACTAATATGATTGTTTGGCTAGTTCTAAAACCATTTTTAGAGGGTCAACATAAGCTAGCATGGTATTGAGAGAAAGAGTATTGTGATTACCATCACATTATCGACCATGCAATCTATAGATATGTGCAACTAATTCATGTTATCCAATATCTACTCAAAATGGATAAATTGAGTTGGATAAAGGAGATCCTAATACCAACTAGGATATGGGTATATATAAATATCCCTTCCTAAAACACAATAATCAATAGTAAAGGAATAAACAAAATTAAGGCCAAGATCATAATCAGAATCAAGCATAAGGCCAGAATTAAAACAAAGCCAATCATAATCATAATCATGATAGCCAAGCCAATTAAATTGGTTATTACAATGACTCATATGATTATGGTAATGTTTTAGGGTGTGTTAAAAGTAACTACATTAATTTTAATCTCATTCCTCATACACCCTATAACACTCATCAGAGTGTTATCCCTTCTATTTTTGGACCTCCACTTTTATCTTTAGGTAATTCTACACCAAGTTAAAATAATTTAACTATGTCTCAACCTTCATTAATTACTATTCTTGGACATTTACGAATTTCTTCTAATTCAAGTAACTCCTTCCCAACTTTGAATTATGAAATATTAACTAGACATCCAAGATTTACCCTCTTAGGCCCTTTGTCCTCCTCTAATATTAATCAATTAAATAATTTTCACCTTCTAAAGCCAAGTCATCCCATCCTTTTATTGAGAAGAAGTATGATATTGGTGAATAATTAAGAAAAACCCCTACATATATTTCCTTCATCAATCTTTACATACTTCAAAAGTTCATATGACAATATTTAATGACCTTATTCAATAATCCAAGGTACCTAATGGCATTGACCCTACCCAATTTCAAGCACTTGGGGGCCATTTGTCCCAAAGGCAACAACTTACATTTGATCAAAGTGATATGTCATCCCTTGGTCCCCTACATAATAATCCTATATATATTGAAGCCATCATTTCCTACCAAAAATTCAAGTGTGTTCTCATCAATAATGGTCTAGTTTTGAATATAGATTCATTAAAATTGATCCAATATTTTGGATATACAACATTGAATATACAGCTAGATACATGTCAATTTTTCCTCCACAAATCAAATTGTCACCCTATCATTTGAAACTTAGTATCTATGGTCTTAATATTTCCTTAAGATGATGTATTTTATGGCCTAATGATTCCTTGCAATTTTTGTGCCTTGGTTAAATTGTTATCTACATATATAAGCCTTCAAAGATGATCAAAAACATGACTTGGGCAAGCCTAAAAGAGCCAGAATGTCATCTGGATGGCACGTAGAAATGAATTGGTTAGCTTGTTTTCACATTTTATAAATATGCTTATAAATCCTCTCAGATCAAAATAAATTCATGGACATGAATTTCTTCATGACTTGAACATTCTCTGCAAATTTTAGGTCACGATGAGTTCTATCTCGAGATATAAGTCTTCAAAGTTTAGCTTGCAAAATGAAACATTTGCATGAACGTCAAAATTAAGCCACAATAAATAATTGGGTTTAAAATGGAGACAAACATGTAGACATCAATGATGAGCATGTGGATTTCAAATAATGGTTGTGTGGATGAAAAATTTAAGCCATAGTAAATATTCATTAGAATTCAAATGATCAAGATCAATGGTTAAAGTTCATTCATACCAAAAGATCTAATGACAAGTGGGTAATCTATAGTGTCATTGGGTCTCAAATATCTAACAGTGAGTGTTTGATCATGAGTCAAAGATCAAAAATGAGAGTTGAGTAAAAATGTTAGCATGAATGAGCTCCTACCAACTATCAAGATCTCAGGTACTTATCAGATGGATCAACGGTATGCAGTGATTAACAAGCTAGTGGGCCCAAGCAGATCTAACAGTGTATATTTAATCATATTGAGTATATTGATGGTGAGAAAGAGTCAAATAATCAAAGGATATCAAAGAAAAATAAGCTCCTTCTAAGTGTCACATCCATGAAAACTATCAAAAATATATATCGCTCACATTCATTTATATTAATAAAGATCAATGGAGCATGTGAAGCAGACATACTGACAATAAGATCATAAGGATCAATGCAAAATTGACAAATGTCATAACCTCAAAGACTCAGATCAAGATCAAGGGTCAATATTAAAATCTAAATCCAACTTGGTTGAGGTTGAGATAGAGCCAATATTGCAAAGGGATGCCACAGAGGTAGGCACATCAATTTTGATTGATTCATTACCAAAGCCGGTAACATGATCATGACCCCTTTCCTCTATTCTTGCATGCCAAATATGAACCAATAAGGAGTCATTGATGAGCAATCGATGTTGTCAAGATCAAAAGGTATTGATTGATCTATTGTAATGGCATCAACATTGGAAGGATATTATAAAATATTAATCCAGCTATTGTAAATAGCTTGGACACTATAATTTAGCTTGAAAATGACTTGATTCCACTGTTGCAATCATAAAGAGAACTAATGCAGACCAAAAATAGGTGGAAAGGGACTAATACAATTTTTATGGCCATTTTCCAAAAGTAGTCTAAGCATGATGATCTGTTCTAACTGAATCAACACTAGATGATTACAAATCTTGATCATAATGACCCCTTCCCAATCCATCCAAGTATATTTCCCCATCTCTCTCATTCCCATTTTGCTATATATATATATAGGTTTCTAAGCATTGAAATGGATCCCTCTCCTTGGCATGACTAGACTCTACTAATATTTGTATTGTAATGCCTATTTGATACAATAAAACATTAAATTCCTTCATTGTGCAAACTGAGTTGAAGTGTGTTTCATGAGTTCATTGATGTGGTTAAGTGAATCTATGTGTTCCTTGCCTCTATCTAGATTTTTCACCTTCACTCAATGTTTTGGTAGTTCTCATAGGTCACTCTAAGTGCATACATAGTTTGTTGGTCAGTGTGGAAGTGTACAACTACCCTCCCATGCTAGGTTGATAGCTAGTTAATGCCTTTCTGTGAAATACTCATGTGAAAATTGATTAAAGAGTAAATTAAGTGATGTATAGTAGTATTTGAAGTCTCATGTAGTGTGTATTTTGCAAGTGTGAGGATCAAACATTTGGTGCATCACCTCCCTTTTATATGCTTTTACGAATCATTATCAAGATCTCTCCCTTTTCCAAGAAAGAGTTACTATTAGGTTTAGTCTAGGTGATCCATCAAGAGGAAGTCGGGCTTCTCCATAGGTTCAACCCCACCATAGGTGACCCACAGTCTGGGGTTATTCCCATTGTGTACCTCAATTGGAAAGAGCCTGAAGGACCCTTTCCAAGGGTGCAAATTGATGCTACAATAGTTTTTGGCATGCCTGGTGGGACCCATTCTCCTAGAGGAGCTAAAATTAGGAGATAAATATAAGTATTTTTACTATAAAAGGAGATCTATCACCATTAGGAGCTAAAAAATTTTAAAGTTATAGAGTTCATAGCATTGTCTAGACAAGCATTGTCATGCCAAAAGTTACTACAAGGTTAACTAGTAAAGGTATTCCCCTTGAATTCATTGAGCTACCTCCTAATTCATATAAGAGAGAAAGATTTAATAGGACAAGACCTTATCCTTATAGGCAATATTCATCCCATGGTTATCCTATTACCTTAATCTGTGTGATCCCCACTACCTAAATGGCCATCAAAAATCAACTATTTATTCCATTAAATAGAGGTAGTCTATTGAACTTATCCCAATATGATGATATTCTTGTGTCTGCTCTTAAAATCATCCCATTATTTTTTAGAGACCATCAAACAATTTCTATTTAGCACATCCAAGATGTTGCCAGCCTTTGTTCCATTCACAATGTTGTTGAAGATAATGTGGTTGTCAGGTTGCTTGCTTCTTCCTTTAAAGGAAAAGCATTGGAGTCATATATAAATATTCCTTTGAATCCCATTGCTACTTGGGATGAGTTAGGTGTAACCTTAGTCAGGTAATTTGAATATAAGTCTAATCACCTATCATTGGTTGAGAAATTGACTACTATTTTGAGAGCTCCCCATAAGTTCATGTCTGATTTTAACCTCAAATTCTAAAAGACCTAGAGTGGGATTCCTACATTAATTAGACCATCCCCAGAATATGACTTCTTATACTATATGAAATCCCTTAATTTTGACATCAATGTGATGATACAGTCCATGGGTGGTAACACCTTTACAAATTCTTATTAAGTTTCCATAAGAGTAGAGAATAGTTTGATATAGGCTGGTAAGATTTCAACTAGACTTCCAATGCCTATATTCCCAAAGTTAAAATATTTTCCAACCCCTCAATCCCCTCAGTCTCCATCATTAGCTCATATCCCATCTCCTAAAGCCCAAGTTGTATCCCCTTCTAATCAAGCTATTGAGATTGGAGAAATGAAAATTTTATTGCAATCTTTTGGGAATGAAATAGTCTAACCCAAAAGATAGAAATACTAGGGTAGGCCTTATCAACAATAAAATCAAACATCTTATCAGTCTTTTAGAGATCAAAAGTCTCCTTACCAAGGATTTAAGGAAAATAGACCACCCTATCAATCATAAAGACCCATATTTCCATATAAACCATATGCATCTCTTGATCCTAATACACCTTCAAGTTTAAAATCTGTTGTCCCCACACCACCTCAAAACAATTTTATGCATGACTCGAATTGGCAGCCCTTTCACCCCTATGATGTTTAGAACATTATTATACCACAAATGACTCAAGAAGAGTTTTCTCTTCAAGGAGGTCAGTAT
Organism: Torreya grandis; assembly: GCA_037957365.1. Lineage (NCBI taxonomy): Eukaryota > Viridiplantae > Streptophyta > Pinopsida > Cupressales > Taxaceae > Torreya > Torreya grandis. Next base: position 3,323,496 of record JARHVA010001541.1, on the reverse strand, counting down.
CATGAGACTAGTTTGGTACCCCAAGGAGAGGCTCAATAATTTCAAGGGCAGCCTGATACCATTAATGTAAACTAGCAAATGGATGATTATGTTGCATTCAATCATGGTGGTGAGATTAGCAGTTCAAGTGGTCAAGTTACAACTATAACTAGAGATAAAAAAAGAGCCATTGATGAGGCTTAGGAGGTGACTAATACTTCAAGTGCTCCTAAGGTTATTTCTAAGAGCATCAAAGGTCAACTTACTCCCCATATAACATAAAAAATCATAATGTAGATGATGGGAGGGTCCCCCAAATACCTCTAGTTCATGAATAACTAGTGGTTCAAAAGGTGCAACCAAAGGTTAGTGGAGGTTCACTTATCATAGTGTATCAGATGATCTAAACCAATGTCAGCATTATCATGTGGGATTCCCTTTCTATTCTATGATAAAAGGATATGCTCATCCAAGAGCTTTCAGCTCTTAAGGTGTCCCCAGAACTTGTTAAGAAACAAGGTGTTATCCTAACCAATTCAAACCATCCAATGAAACATCAAGTATAGCAGGTACACAAAATGAAAAAAGGGAACAAATCTAGGTTCAATACAAGTAAAACTCCTCCCTTCTACCTCTCTTTTATAATTGATGATTGCCTAGTTCATAACCGTATGGTGGATAGTGGAGCCAATAGCACTGTCATGCCCAAGAAAATTATAGACAAGTTTGGTCTTGTCTATGAACCAAATGCTAAAGGGGTATTGAAATTTCATGGGTCACCAACAAAGATAGTATGTATAATCAAAGACTTTAATTTGACATTACATGCTTTCCCTAATGTTACCATTCAATAGGATGTAGTTGTGGTGGACTTGCCCCCTTATTTTGCCATGTGCATGTCATGGGACTTTACTTCAAAGATTGGAGGCTACTTATCAGCTGATTATATATATTTGATTTTCAAGACCAGATATGGTACCAAGGTAACCAAACATTCTTAACCTATTTCATTTTTCCATTTGGAACCATACATGCCAAGTGTTATGAAAACCAATTACCTCATCTCAGATGAGATGATAGAAGATAATGTAGAATAAACTAAGTCACCTGTAGATGGGATACCAAATTTGTTCCTTGATGATTGGGCATCTATCTCACATGAATATGATCCTTATAAACTAATTGAATAAGAATTACTTGGTGTTTATGACCTCTATGAGAAAGATGCACCAATCCCAGCCTTGATGAAGGATGATGAGTCTAGTGATGATCTTTGGAAATTATACTTTGATGGATCAAGGAATAAGCATGGAATTAGGGCTATAATGATGTTGATTTCTTCATCAAAGCAAATTTACTTATCATCAATTAAGTTTCAATTTTGTATTTCAAATAATACTATATAATATGAGGCACTAGTTCATGGTTTGCAATGGGCTAGGAAGATGAATTTCAACACCTTACAAGTCTTTGGTGATAGTGAACTTGTAGTTCACCAAGTAAGAGGGCTTAATATATAAAATAACCCATTGCTTAAATATTATATTCATAGGGTATCGGACTTACTTGAATATTTTCAGGCCTTCAACATCCAGGCAATATCAAGAGATGAGAATAAACATTCAAACAAATTGGTTGCCATTGGGGTACAATTTTGTTTCCCAACTAATGTAAGAAGTGAAAATGTCCATTCACATATAAAGGTGGTTTTAAGGACTTCTATCCCAAATAATAATGATAATTGGTATGTGTTTGGATATGATAATCATATTGTCATATTCTTTCAAGAAGAAGCTAAATTTTCCTCAAAAAATTAGTCAAAATACTTGCAGCAGTATGGTGATCAAATTGTGCAATTGAAAACAAATAAGTTGCCCAAGGGATTGGTCAAACTTGAGAACATATTCAGTGGTGATGATGAACTAAGGAAAGAGAATTCAACTTTGTTAACAAAGGAATAACACTATGCCAATCTGGAAGTTGCACCTAGTAAGAACCTAAATTTGGGTAAGGTATGTACTTATTTAGAGGAGGAAATTTTCAGTAAGTTATGTGCAAGATTTGTTGATGTATTTGCATGGAAATATAGTAATCTCAAGGGATTTGACCCAAATCTAGCTCAACATACCATTGAACTAAAAGTTGAAACTAGGCCATTAAAGTAAAGACAAAATTCTATTAATTCTAACCTCAAGCCTTTGATGAGAACTAAGCTTCATATGCTTATTAAATTAGCTATTATATTTCCAATCAAGCACTCAACTTGGGTGGCAAACCTTATCCTAGTATGGAAAAAGAATGGTGAAATTAGACTATATATTAACTTCTATGACTTGAATAAGGCTTCCCTTAAAGACCACTATCCATTTCCATCTATGGAATAGATTTTATAGTTAGTTTCAAGTTTAGAAAGGTTCTCCTTATTGGATTGCTATAGTGGTTACAATCAAATTTTGGTCAAGGAGGAGGACCAATTCAAGAAAACCTTAACCACAAAGTGGGGGACATTTTCATATATAAAGATGCCCTTTGGTCTATCCAATGCTGGAGAAACTTTTTAGAGAGCCATGGATATGGAATTATAGGGCCTTCTTAACAAGTCTGTGTTGGTTTATTTGGATGATATAACAATGTTTTCAAAGAATGCAAGTGAGCACATAATTTACCTTAAGTAAGTGTTTGAAAGGTGTAGGCAATTTGGGGTATCCCTAAATCCAAAAAAGTGTGTCTTCTTAGGTTATGAAGGTAATCTTCTTGGACATATAGTTTAAAAGCATGGTTTAAGTGTAGATCTTGAAAGGATAGCCTCAATTCTTGCACTTTCCTTGCCCAAGTGCAAAATATCTTTGCAAAGTTTATTAGGGGAGATCAATTTTGTCAGAAGATACATCTTAAATTTTGCCACTTTATCTAAGCCACTTACTACCATGTTAAACAAGAATCAGAGCTTTAGTTGGTCCAAGTAAGGAGTAAAGAGTTTTGAGGAAATTAATAAATCCATGGCTAGTGCTCCTATGCTCATGAGCCCAAATTTATCAAAGTAATTTATTTTGTACACCTATCCTAACATTGACACCATTTTAGGCATTCTTAAGTAGCAAAATAATGAGGCCTTAGAGTAACCAGTAACCTTCTTCAGTTAGGGATTGAAATAATATGAAACAAGTTAATCTTTTGTTAAAAATCATGTACTTTATATCATAAGTTCTCTCAATAAATTCAGATATTTATTGTCTAATAATAAGAAACATCTTATGGTTGTTCATCCAAGTATTAAAGAATTTATCTTTAAAAAGGATATAAATGAGAAAGAGTTGGTTGGATAATAAAATAAATGGAGTATGATGTAGATATCAAGGCCACAAAGTTGGTTAGATGTAAGGGACTTTGTGAGCATCTAGCCCAAGACTTACAAGAAGCCAATGAGGTGGTTATGGTGCCAACTAATGAAGAATTTACACCTAATCATACCTCACCTTCTATTTGGTATCATGATTTGGTAAATTATCTTTAGGATGGTCTCTATCCCTCTCATCTAACTCCTTCACAAAGAAGATATTCTAGATTGCAATCTATTTCATTTCTTCTTGTTGATGGTGTTTTGTTCAAGAAATATATCAAGGGCATATTGTTAAGATGCATTGAACAACATCAAAAGGAAGGTTTGCTTGAATATTTCCATGATAGACATGGTGGAGGTAATTATTTAGCAAGGACCATAGCTCACAAGATCATGAGAGGTGGGTATTATTGTCCAATCTTATTTGGTTATTGTGATGCATGGGTTAGAAAATGTAGATAATGTGTTATGTTTATTGGAAAGGTGAATCTTTCAGCCTTACCTCTCTAACCAACTATGGTAGATCAACCCTTTATCCAATGGGGATTGGAATTTATTGGTCTCATCAACCCCCCTTCAATCTCAGGTAATAAATTGATACTGACTGCTACAGATTACTACACTAGATGGATAAAAACAATAGCATTAAAGGAAGCAAACAAGACCAATGTTCTATATTTCTATGAAGGTCTGCTTACTAGGTTTGGAGTCCCATCAACTATTATTTTTGACAATGATATGGTCTTTTTTGGGTCTAGAATCAACCAATGGGTAATGCAACATAGAGTTTATCTTAGCACTTCATCAAAATACTATCCCCAAGGAAATGGTCTTGTTGAGTCCACTAATAATAACCTATTGAAGATCATAACAAGAAAAATTGAGGATAATTAGAGGTCATGGCATATCAAATTGAAGTTATCTCTATGGTCTACTATGATCACATATAAAAAGTCAATAGCCAACTCCCTCTACAAGCTAGTATATGGTAAGGAAGCAAGAATTCCTATTTCTCTTGAGTTTCCTACCCTAGAACTAATGCATCAACTTGAGTTGTTGGAAAATGAACCTATAGAAATCAGATATGCTGAGCTTATGGAGTTGGAGGAGACAAGACATCAGTCCATGTTATCCATGGAAATCCATCAAGTAAAGGTAAAGAGAGCCTTTGACAAAAGAGTTTCTTCAATAAGTTTCAAATAAGGAGATGGTCCTCAAGTGGGATGAGGATAGAGCTAAGATAGGAAGGCATACAAAGTTTGACTCTCTTTGGAGTGGTCCATACATAATCTCCAATCATAAATCCCACAATGCCTTCTAACTTGAAAATATGGATGGTGAGGAGTTTCCAATCCTAATTAATAGGATACACTTAAAACATTTCTACCAAGAAATTGAGTTCCCTGTACATAGTTGTTTTGGTTTTCCTCCAAGTACTACCCAACACATTAGTTTGTTTGATTTTTCTTTGTTTAGTTAGCCTCCCTATTTTATATGTTTCCCTTATTATTTATTGGAATTCATTATCTTTACAAGTCAAACAATTTATTTATAGCCATGAATCAAACTTGTCATTACTTTATGAGTCCAAAATTCATGTAGATGGTCTATTTTTCAAGCATAGTAGGCATGCTTCCCAGTTGAGTCTCTAGAATATTGCCAATTTTTCCCCTAGAAATCAAATTGGCATCCTATCAATTGAAAATTAGCATATCTGGTCTTAAAAGTTCCTTAAGTGGTATCTTTTGTTCCCTAATGATTCCATACAAGTTTGGTGCCTTGGTGCAATTGTTATTTATAGATATAAGCCTTTAAAGATGATAAAAAAATAACTTGAGCAAGCCTCATCAGGATGGCATGCATAAATGGACTCATCATCTCATTTGTACATTTTATAAATATTCTTAGAAAGCCTTTCAGATCAAAATAAATCCATAGACATGAATTTCTTCATGCCTTGAACATTCTCCACAAATTTCATGTCTTGATGAGTTTTTTATCTTGAGATATAAGTCTTCAAATTTAAGCTTGTCAAATAAAACATTGACATGGATGTCAAAATTAAGCCATAGCAAATAACTATTGGGGTTTAAAATGGAGACGAGTGCATGGATATCAATGATAGTAGCATAGACATTAAATGATGGGCACTTGAATGTCAACTTTAATCCATAGCAAATATTTGTTAGAATTCAAATGATCATGATCAATGATTGATGTTCATTTATACTAAAAGATCTAATGGTAAGTGGGTAATCTGTAGTGTCAGTGGGTCAAAGATCTAACTATGAGCATTTGATTGTGCATCAAAGATCAATGATGAGCATTGATTCAAAAGTTTAGCATGAATGAGCTCTTGCCAAGTGTCAATATCTCAGGTACCTATTAGATGGATCTATGGCACATGGTGATTGATAGGCCAGTGGGCCCAATTAGATCTAATGGTGCATATTTAATCATATTGATCAAATCAATAGTGAAAAAGAGTCAAATAATTAAAGAATCTAAAGGATGAATGAGCTCCTGCCAAGTGTCATAATTGTAGTAACTATCAGAAAGATCTATGTCTCATGTTCATTTGTACCAAGAAAGATCAATAGAGTACATGAAGTAGATAGACTAACAATAGGATCTTGAGGATCAATGTAAAACTGACAAAAGTCATAATCTCAAAGACTCATATCAAGATAAAGGTTAAATATTAAAATTCAAATCCAACTCAGTCAAGGTCAAGCTAGATCCAATATTATAAAGGGATGCCACGAAGGTAGACATGTTAGTTTCAATGGGTCATCACCAAAACTAGTAACATGATCATGACACCTTTTTTCCATTCTTGCATGTTAAAGATGAACTAGTAAGGAGCCAGTGAGTAGAACTTGACACCACCAAGATCAAAATGGATTGATTGATCTATTATAATGGCATCAACACTAGAAGGAGATTGCAAAATATTGATCCAACTATTGTAAGCAGCTTGGATGCTAAAATTTAGCTTGAAAATGACTTGATTATATTATTACAATCATAAAGAGTATCGATGCATACCATAAATAGATGGAAAGGGACTAACATGGTTGTTATGGCCATTTTCCAAAATTAGTATGAGCATGATGATCCATTCTAACTGAATCAACATCGAATGATTACAAATCTTGATCATAATGACCCCTTCCCCATTATTTTGAGCATCTTTCCCCATCTCTTTCATTCCCATTCTATTATATATACAGGATTATAAGCCTTGAAATGGATCCCTCTCTTTGGCATGACTAGATTCTACCAAGATTTGTATGATAATTCCTATTTGATGCAATAAAAGATTGAATTCCTTTATTGTGCATGATGAGTTGAAGTGTGTTTCATGAGTTTATTGATGTGGTTAAGTCAAACTATATGTTCCTTTCTTATGTCTATATTTTCTCACCTTCACGTAGTATTTTGGTAGTTCTCACATGTCACTCTAAGTGCATACATAGTCTAATGATTAGTGTGGAAGTGGATAACTACCCTTCCATGCTAGGTTGATAGCTAGTTAATGCCTTATTGTGAAATACTCATGTGAAAACTAATCAAAGAGTAAATGAAGTGATGTCTATCAGTCTTGGAAATGTCCTATGGTGTGTCTTTTTCAAGTGTGAGGATCAAACATTTGGTGCATCACCTCACTTTTATATGCTTTTATGAATCATTGTCAATCTCTCTCCATTTTCCAAGCAAGATTTAGTATTAGGTTTAGTCTAGGTGATCCATCAGATGAATTTGGCCTTCTCTGGAGGTTCAATCCCACCATAGGTGACCCACAAGTTAGGGTTCCCATTGTGTATCTCAATTGGAGAGATATGAAAAACCCTCTCCAAGGGTGAAAATTGATGCTAAAACAATACCATCACAATCAAAGCCTATGATATTATAGAAAGGGAATATTTAGGTACCACATGTCTACCTATAATTATTGGGCCTATCAACCAAAAAAACATTTTCCATCTCATTGATATATATCTACACTTTAGTCTACTTATTTATCATCCTTGGATCCATGAAGTATGAGCAATCCCTTCCACATTACACCAATGTATCAAATTCCCTCATTCTAGATTAGAGGTCATCATTCCTAATAAATAATATGTATACTAGTATCGTAAGAACCTATAATCCAAGTATGGAAACTACAATTATTGTCCTAACATTGAATTTGTAGGCAAAAATGATAAACAAATAGTTCTCACATCTCCAAAATCTAATTACATTTACCCTAGTGAACTCGTATCCACTTAATCTAATCCAACTCCTATATTAATTTCCTCTCACTTACCATTGAAGAGGCTAGAATTGCCATATATATTATTCATTATGAATTCCACATTGGCAAACTACCCAAGTCTCTTAGATCCAATAAAATGCCTAAACCTACCACAACTCCTAGCATCCCAACATGGTATGGCAAAAGAAGACCAATTCTCATAAAAAATAGCTACTTATATTTGTAAAAGATACATCATCAAACCAAGGTTGACCTACTAGTTTTAAAGGATCTTGGTTATATGGTGACGGTTTTGATACATTCTTTCAAAGCACTAAATACCCCATTCTTAATAGAATCATGGACAATAAAAACTATCAAGGAAAAGGTTTGGGGGAAAATCACAAGGCATTCTTCAACCAATCCCATGGCAAAACATTTAGGAAATTGAGGTCTTGGATTCAAGTCACCTGGGGGTGGCCCAATAGATTTTGAGAGTGATACTACCTTATTGACTGATGAAGAAACTCTTATCAATGACACAGTATCCCATTATAGCACATACGATGAGCTTGTCAATACTAATTTATTTGATATAATGTCATTCTTTCCATCACATCCCATACACCTCTTTCCCTCTATTATTTCATCCTAATCGATTGGTACTAGTAAGATTATATCATACCATTAAATGAATATTAAAACAAACAATCCATTGTCAAGTTCATGGGTTTTAGAGATGGGTTTCCAGTTGGTGATCATAAATAGGGCTTTAACTTCACATTGGACCCTACTGCCTACTTTGGATAGTAGGATAACTTCCTTGGTCATGAAAAAATTAAAACATCAAGATCTTATAGTGAAAACCTCTTTGAGGCAACTTTGGATCAAGTAAAAAGGAAAGAAAAAGATAAGTCCATGGGTGAAAACATGTTTTTGGCAACCTTGGATGGGGAAGTTCACTTACCTCCTTAAGAATCTTAGTGTCCTCCAAGTCTAAGTATTATAGTTGATTATGACATAAGTTCAAAGGAACAAAGAGTCTTTAAGCAATTGGATTAGGACTTTCCATAATAATTTATTAATTGTCCACTGCCAGACATGGCCAATTTTGATTCTTATTACATGGGTGATCCCTATGGCTCACAAGTAGCTAAATGTAGTCATATAAAATTCAAAAATTGGTAATTTGAGTGTGGCTAATGACACCCAACCCTTAGGTCCCTCTTGTTTTCTCTCCTTACCCTCTTAGGCTTATTTTTCACTGATTCCTAGTCATTTGTAGCCTTCTAGACTTGGTTTCAGCTCACCTAAACTGATCTTTCTAAGATAATCAATCCCCCCAGGTCTCATCTGCTTAGGATAGTATCACCACACTTGGACTATAGTTTCAGTGCCACTCCTGTCTATTTTTAGTGCTCTTGTCTAAGTGAAATTTTAACCCCAATGGTCAATTCCTTCTAGTTTCTCAGCCTTATCCTTGTCAACCTAATGCAAAGCATTCAACCCATGACCAATATATCCCTATAAAATCCTATTCAAAGATCATTTAGAAAGGGGTTGGAAATTATCACTAAGTAAGTAAAAATACAAGCAAGACTACTCGAGAAATGTTCCCTATTCTTTGCATACAGCCAACCAATACACCTACAAGCTTATTCAAATCCTTACACCAGACCTTAGCCACCTCAATCATATCCAATTTATATTATACATCTTCATACTCATAATTTCACAAAGCACATCAAGTGGGAGAACTACATATGGCTTGATCCCTCTTCATAGTATTGGTATGTAGGCAGCATGCCCACACAAGGGGTGTGGATCAATATCCAGTGAATATTACACACACTAACCCCCCCTCTTTCTTGAAATTGACCAAATAACAATGGAATATAAGTTTTGAAGAGAAAATCTGCTCTACAAAGAGCTCTACAAACTTCTAGTTTCCAAAACTTCATAGACAGGGTCACACAAACATAGTGAACAAAACCTAAAAATCTCATATCCTCAAGACAACAGTGGTATAGATGGACTACAACATCAATGCCACTCTTGTCCAAATTTTTAGCTCCTCTCCAATCACAAAATGAAGTTCAGATCTTAGTTTATGATAGTGTCCTAGTCTGATAAAGTAAATTCTAGCCTTTATCTCAATTGAATCAGTCAGTTTCTAGCTAAGTCTTTTTTTCCATCTCTTGTTACTATTTTTAGAAAGGACAAAATTACAATCTAATTTACAAAAATAAATAACTTAATTATTGCATATTTATTTACTTATTTTACTACTCAAACCCTTTAACTAAATTAGGAATAATATACCAATATTCCCAATATTGTTAAATCATTTAGTGAACTCGACTTACTTCGTTTATGCATAAAAACCCTAGAAACCTTAAGGTAAATTTCCTACATTTTTTGAATTTTTACCTGCATAATAAAATCAAAAATTAGCATTAAATTTTAAACTTTTGTAGTAATTTTAAAATAATTTTCTTTCAAACCCTAGTTATCCATACTAGGTCCTAGTAATTTTCTAATATTTTTTTGATCTTTTACTAGCATATTAAAATTATAAATTCATGATAAATTTCAAATTTTCATAGTAATTTTCAAAAAATTATTTTTCTCAAAACCCTAGTTGGACATACTAGGTCCTATTCAATCAAGCATTTTCCAATATTTTTTTAAGTTTTTATTTGCATATTTCACTCAAAAATTCAAAATAAATTTCAAAATAATCATCTTTCAAACACTAGTTGCATAGACTAGATCCCATTGCTTCTTGAGGTATCATCTTACACCTAAAATCATATTTCAAAAATAGATCTCACTTATTTTCAAATATTTCTTGAATTTTTAGCAAATAATAATGAAACCATACTTGGTCCTATCATGTACATGAATGATGAAGTTTACCATATGCTAATACAAAACATCATTCTTTGATTTTCATACCTACTTTTCATAATATGGGATGACATTAAGAAAGTAATTATTAAACATAGTAAGATACCTCTCTTTCAAATCAAAGTTTACTTGTCTTTAATACAAGGTTTCATCTCTTGCTTTCTATCTCTCATATAGAAAAAATTTCAAGATTATCATGCTAAACACATTAGAAATTTCATAGCACATGCCAAAATTTCTCATGCATTCATGCACAAATTCATGTTTTTTATCTCTTGCTTTATATCTTTCATATGGAAAAAATTTCAAGCTTATCATGCTAAACACATTATAAATGTCATAGCACATGCCAAATTTTCTTATGCATTCATGCACAAATTCATGCTCTATCTCCCTTGTTTTCTATCTGTCATGAGGAGTTCTCTTTATAAAAATATTTCTATTCAATTTATAACTCCAATTTCATGATTTTATCCCACATACATGGTTTCTACCTAAAGGAACCATTGCATAAGTTTAAAACCACCTGCCAAGTTTCATTGTCATATCTTATGCATAGGGAAGAACTTCCTTCTCTTCCTCTCCACCAAGAGGGTGATAGCTACTTTCTTTCTAACTAGGTCCATGCTATCACCCCTCCAAAATGTGAGGTAGCCTATATTATTTTTCCTAATGCATACATTCATCCTATAGCTTCTTCAAAACCTCTTCAACATACGTGCTTACATGTTCAATCAAAAGCAACAAGGGTTTGTACTTGTGAGACTCTAAGGGATCAAATCACCAGTACGAGAAAGTTAATTTCATATTTACAAACATAGAATCAAATATTACATGACAATATCACAACATTGGAAAATAATATTATAATGCAATAGCCTCAAAGGCATCTTAGTGATGATCATCCATATGTGCCTTCACTGAGTCAATTGGTTGCAATCAATATTACATATAAAATCAAGAAATCACAATAAAGTAACTTTACAACTAGTGATTCAAACAACATTCAAATATAAAATAAGAGTTCAAGTGAGGTACTAAGGGAAATTATTAAATCTAAGTTGATCAAACTACCTCCTTGACATTCAGTGAGAAAATCTAGATATAATTGTGCATATCATAGAATGCATGGTCATCACACAGATTCATGTTTTTCATTAAAACAACATATACAATAGATAACTGTTAATGAGGACCCTATACAAGGTAAATCAGTCAAGCAATCCATAGTGACATAGGAACACATTCATAAAGGATCAAATTTAGAAACAGTGCAAAAGTGGTTACCAATGCATAACTCAGAATAATAAAAGGATCAAAAATCAAAATCAGAGTAACAAACAGTACCACAAGCATAGGTAAAGCATGAAAAATATGCAAATCTACCTCTTCAAAATAAGGCTCAACTTTCAAATAAGTATGGGTTTGGTCAAAAATATCTACAATAGTTTGATTATCAAGGTTAAGGGTTGGGCAAGTAGGCTCAAGGCATCACTATTCTTATTCTATCAATTGATAATGTTTATCATCAAGGTTTGGGATTTATTGAAAATCTTAAAACAAACATTCACAAACACAAATTATCAAAGGAAAAGATCCAAATACAACAAAAGTCAACAATAACATTCCATTGGTTCAAAATCAAGATGATAATCATGAGTGAAACAATACAGGTTATTATGATTTCTAAGATACCGGTAATGAATCTGAATACTCAAAGTCATATTCACATCCATTCTCTCATGATTCACAATCATGCATGATTCATTTCCTTCATATAGGACACCATGATAGGTGTTGGTTGAATATTTTGTCTATCAGTGTACTGGTAAACAAAATAGGTCTAATCAGCCAAAGTAGGAAGATTAGTCATCCAAATGTGTAAGTTTATCACATCAGAAGGAGATTGCTCTCTCCTCTCATCAAGGGGAGGTTCCCTGTGGATATGCTTTATATATGTATAAACAGAAAATAATACTCAAGGATAGGACAAGCCATCCATCTCTCTTTCTTCAGAGATGTGCACAAAACAAAGGAAAAACTCAAGGGAAATGACAGATAGCACTCCTCTTCTTTCAGAAGAACTATTCAGCTAGCCACTCTGGAAATAAAAGTAGAATGTAACTGAGGGCATAGTAACCAACAAATCGAGACACAGCACAAAGTCTCCACCTGAAATGCTCAAGAGTAATATACGAAGGACAATGAGGGCACAAAGTCTTCTCAAAGTCCTTTACACAGCGATGAAAATAAAACACACTGAAGGCAGCTATGGGGGCACAAATTCTCTCCACAGTTGATTCTTTAGGACACCTTCTTGACTAATTTTACTAATCTTGCTTGTTAAATTAATGGAACAGAAAATATATCAAGGAAAAAGACATAAGAACAGTTTTCTCAACAACAAAGATATCACAGCACAAAGTCTGAAAAAGTTCCTTGCTTTCTTATTCCAGTAACAAAATATGATCAATAGACTAAGCACAAAGTCTCAATGATGCCTCTCAATTTGGGCAGAGTTTCATTTAGATTGTCAAAAAAGAGATCCTTATTACAATAGAAGAGATTCCCTTATATAGCCTCTATAAGAAGGACTCGAGAATAGTAATACATCATGATGCATTGGGAACTATTAGGAAGACAGGTTAGAACTTTGGGGCATTTTACCCATTTGATCTTCTCAATGTAGATAAACAAGTCATGCAATTGAAAGATTGTAATTTTTAATGTCCACCTGACGGTCTGATCTTGTCTTCATCGTTTCTCCTTTTCAAGTTAATTGAATTGAGTCCTAGATTCATTCATTGTTTTGTCTCTCCTCACTTTCTACTGGTTTTGATCTTGAATTTTGGGAATGCATTCAAGTCTATAAATCCAAAGGATCAACGGCTATTTCATGGGCTTTAAAATTGACGTTTACATGCCCGTCGATGTGTTCTCAACGGCTAGTTCACTGTCTTGAATTTGACATCTTCAGGCACGTCACCCCTTGGTCCTCTTTTGGATTTTGGCTTTGCCCTTTCAGGCTTTAAGAAATGATCCTTGAATGGGTCAAAAAGAGCCCTTTACTTTGGCCACCGAGATTCCCCTGCAAGGACACCTGCCCTTCAGGGTCCTTCAGCAACCCTTTCAATTTGAGTCTCCCAAAAACTATCCTTCGAGCAAATTCCCAGGTGTTTTCCCCCCATGGGTAATTCTTGTAGACATTTATCCCACAGACAATTTGTCTAGGGAAAATTCTCGCAAACAAAAAGTCTGTGGAAATTTGTTTCGCAAAGTCTTTAAATGGTCTTTGGATTTTTTGCGCCCGCAACCACTTAGAATTCTTTCAAACTTTTTGTCTGAAGGAATTCCTTCAGACAAAAGTCTAAAATAATTCTTCCTTAGCCAATTTTAAATGCCTTAAACAAATTTGAAAGAATTACCTTTCAACTTCCTTGAAAAATGACCCTTTTAAAGGGTGTTTTTATTGATTAAGTGTCCTCCACAAGGGCACTTATCCTTCGAGAAGTTTCCTTATGCATTGAACCACCCCTTTGAACTTTGGCAATGAACCATTCTGTTGAACCAATCAGTTGAACCAAAAAATGGTTCAAGCTAATAGTTCAAGCCGATAGTTCAATTGGATGAAATAAGTCGATGAACTAAGCATTGAACCAAACATTATGAACTTGCCTTTGAACCAACAATTGAACCATTTTGTTGAACCAATCGGTTGAACCAAGGATTTGAACCAAGTTTTGGTTCAAGCTAATGGTTCAAGCCAATGGTTCAATTGAATGAACCAACTAAATGAACCAAGCAGATGAATCGAGTGAATGAACCTGCTATTGAACCTATTCGTTGAACCAAGACGTTGAACCAAGTTTTGGTTCAACGATTCAAACAAATCTTTGAAAAATGTCTTTGAACCTGTTGTTGAACCTTGAGATGTTAAACCATTGGATGAACTAAACGAATGAACCAACTGAGTGAAATAAAGCATTGAACCACTTGGTTGAATTGAGCCATTGAACTATTCCTTTGGTTGAACCCGCCATTGAACCTTGAACCCATTGAACCTTTGAACCAAAGTGGTTCAATGGTTTAACAGTTCAATGGTTCAAGCCGCCTTGATTTGGCCAAGTGTCTTAAATCTAATGAACCAGTTAAAGTGATTGAACTTTGAACCTTGATGAAGTGCTTAACTCTTGCCAAAGGCATTGAACTTGTTGAACCTTGAACCCGTTAAACCTTTGAACCAAATTGGTTCAATGGTTCAACGGTTCAGTGGTTTAAGTCCCTTTTTTACACTCAGATGCTTGTCGATGGAGATTTTTGATTGAACTGAAGTTCTGAACCAAACCCAGAAAATGACTAAGTGTTTGAAAACTAATTTTTTGACTGAAACTACTTGTAGAAGCCTTTGAACCTGTATAAATGAACCTGCTTGTAGAGTCTGTAGAAACAAAGTCCATAGAAATCAGCATGTAAAACCCATTGAACTTGACCTACAGAGTCCGTAGATTTTTTGAGAAGCTTGGAAAATGAGAAATTTTAATTTCTAAGACAAATTTTGGAAATGGAAGAGAAAATTTTGGTTTGTAAGACCAAAATAGTTCAAATGTTGTCCCAAAAATGACTGCTACTTTTGGGGGACAACAGCTGGCTCTAGTTGGGGAACTTCTATCAATTACAAAACAAATTGAAAAGAGTAGAATCCAAAATTTCCAATGTCTTCATGTGTAACATTGGGATTCAGAGTCATGCTACCCAAAAATGAAAGGCATCAAAAAGAAAATAAATAAAACAAAATAGAATTAAAATTGTATAAATATACATATATACAGAGGCAATGATCTGATACTTCAAGAGTTGAAGTGTTTCAAATGTTGCCCATTGTGGGGTAGAGAAAAAAGTGTGCCATCTTAGTATTTCAATAGAAAGTTGTTTTCACCAATGTGTTGATGAATTATAAATGGGCCTCTCCAAAGGGAGTCAAACTTTCCATGCATCCCCTTTGGTTCTCTTCTTTTGTCCCATAGCAGGACTTGATCCCCAATCTGGAATTCACGATTTCTCACCTTCTGATCAAAGAGTTTCTTTACTAGAATTTGATGAGCAGAAATTCTATCCACCACCATGGTTCTCTATTCCTCCAACTGAGTCAGGCACATGATTATTTTGTCAAGATAACTCTCATATGTCTGATCTTCAATGGCCTTCACCAATTTCAAGGCTGGCAATTCTAAGGTGATTGGTATCTCAGCATTTATACCGTAAAGAAGTTGAAAAGGGGACATACCAATTACCCTTTTTAGTGTGATCATGTATGCCCATAGATCATCAACCAATGCTTTATGCCATGTCCTTTATTTATCATCTGCTAGCTTTTTTATAATAGTTACCAAATTCTTATTGCTAGACTCAGCTTGTCCATTCCCTTATGGAAAATAATCAGAAGAATGAGAGAGTGTAATTCCATAATGAAAATAGAATTGTGTAATCTCTTGAGAGGTGAAATAAGCTACATTATCAGTAATAATTTTGAGTGGAACTCCAAACCTAGAAATGATATTCTCTTTTAGGAAGTTGCATACAACTTTTGAAGTAGCATGCTTAGTTGGGATTGCTTCTACCCACTTGGTGAAATAATCAGTTGTTGTAAGGACATAATCATGTCCAGCACTTAAAGATGGGTTTATTGTCCCAATGAAATCAAGTCCCCATAGCTAGAAAGGTTCCTCTATGATTACTGACTTGAGAGGCAGGGTAGCCAACTTGTGTCTTTCAATAAATTGCTAGCAAAGTTCACATTTTTTCATCCACTTATGTGCATCTTGGAAAAGATTTGGCCAGTAATACCTGGCTCATAGAATTTTATGAGCAGTCATCAGAGAAAAAAAATGTCCTCCATAGGCCAGATTATGAAAAGATATCAAAAGCTGGGTTTGTTGTTTTTTGTCTACATAGCGAAGGAATACTCCATCTATGCTTTTCTTATATAGGCCGTTATCCCAAAGGATAAAATTGGCATCTTTCAACTTGATAGTCTTCCTTTCCTTGTAAGACAAATGAGTAGGACATTCACCATAAGTCAAAAAATAGGTAATACCTGAGTACCATTCATTGGTAGTGGAGACAAAAAGGACTGTTGGCATATCTTCCACTTCAGCTTCTTCACATTGTGTATCTTTTGGCTTATTGTCAGCCATTAAATGGCATAGGCCTTTACCCTTGACTAGCTTTATCAGTTTGATATCCAAATCAAATTCTTGAATCTTTGCAATCCAATTACCTCTCTTTGTGCCAAACTCTTGTTGAGTTAATATAGACTTGACTGTAGTGTTAGGAACTAAGGCAGTAGTATGTGAATTCAGAATATAAAATCAAAAATGTTTGACTGATTTTACAATGCATAGGCATGCTTCTCTATATTTGAATACTTCATTTCATGGGTTTTGAGAGGACAACTCATGAAAAAGATAGGGGATTCCATACCTTCCTTATCTTGTTGAACAAGAATCACTGAAAGAGTGTGTTTAGATGCATAGCTGTATATGATGAAATCTTTGTGGTAATCTAGACAAACCAAGGTAGAGGCATGAGCAATGGCAGTCTTGATATCTTGAAACACTAATTTGCCTTCTTTAGTCTAGCTAAAGGTAGTCTTCTCTTTCATCATGTTCACAATGTGTCTTATCTTCTCAGCAAATTTAGGGATGAATCTCTGTAAGAAATTCACTTTTCTGAAGAAAGAGTGAACAACATTTTTACTTGTAGGCAAATTCAGCTCTTGAATAAATTTGACTCTGTCTAAGTCAATCTTTATGCCTTATTTGGATGCAATGTGCCCAAGGAGTTTCCCCTCTGTTACTCCAAAAATAGACTTCTTAGGATTCAAGGAAATACCATTCTAGCGGCAGCACTCTAGCACTTGTTGTAAGTGGCATACATGATCAGATTGACACTTTGAAAAGACAGTTAAGTCATCAAGATATACCACTATGAATTTGCCAATCTCATCTTTGAAAGACATGTCCATTGCTCTCTAAAAGGTAGCACCAGCATTTATTAAGCCAAAAGGCATTCTTTTATATGCAAATGTACCCCAAGGTGTGGTGAATGTAGTCTTGTGTTGGTCAGCTTCACCAACTTCAACTTGATTATAACCTAAGAAGCCATCTAGCATTGATAACATCTCTGATCCTATTACTATTTGAAGCACTTGGTCCATAATTGGCAGAGGGTAATTATCTTTCAGAGATGACTGATTCAGATTCTTGAAATCTACACAAATGTAAATTTCACCATTCTTCTTCCTTATAGGCACTATGTTTGCAATCCATGTAGAATGATGGATTGGGAAGATAAGTCTAGCATTTAACATTTTTTATATCTCAAACATAATAGTACCTAAAATTTTTGGATTGTATTGTCTGGATTTCTGCTTGTAGGGTGTTGAATCAGTTTTGAGAGGAATGTGATGGCAGATTTCATCAGGTCTGAGAGAATTTAGGTCTTCATAAGAATACGCTAAGACGTCAATGTATTGATGGAGCAAAGAGGTGAACTTGAATCTTTCTTCAAGGGTACAGCACTTACCAATGTTGACCATCTTGGGATTTTCTTTGTTGGTCAAATTTATTTGGTCAAATCCCTGAGAGAAACTTGAATCTGTTTGTTGTTATTTGATGAATCTATCATGCTTGTCAAATAGCTTCTCAAGAGAAACCAGGCCTTTGGGAATTTTGTTTCCTTTCAGTTATAGGAATTCTTCATTTATATCTGAACTAGATTCAAAAATAGATTCAGACTTCTAAGATTCGTTACCTTTAAAATATAGCTATTCAAAATTGTCTTTTCATTCTAAGAAGGCAATGATTTGATGATCATCATTGAATATTTGCCAATAATCAGCATTGTCATGAACACTTGGTCTATAGACCAGCTCAATGGTATACTTGTCTTCTTTGAAATTTGAATGAGGAACTAAGAGAGTTCCTAAAATAGCAAGTGCATTAGCTCTATCATGAGACTCTCTAGGTATGGCAGAAATGTTGAAAGCATCAAAGCTTTTAATTTGGTCCCAAACTAGGTTATGGTAGTGGCGTAACCTCTCATTCTTGGTCTGATATAGATTTCTCACTTGACAGACTACTAATTCAGCATCCCCTTTGGCATGAAGAAACTTGATGCCTCTTTCTTGAGCGGCGTTCATACCAAGCAACAGAGATTCATATTCAGCTATATTGTTAGTGTTGCTGAATTGTAATTTATAAAATGAAGGAAACATATCTCTTTGAGGAGATATCAAGACAATCCCAGCTCCCAAACCAGTAGAGGAATAGCTACCGTCAAATTCCAGAGTCCAAATCTCATCAGACACTAAATTTTCTTTAGACTTTCCCTCATTAGAGATGGAGGATCTTTCTTCCTCTATATATAGAAAGTAGTTACCCATACCTACAGATTCAAAAAGGATTTGAGCTTCAGGAGCTGATGTCTGGGTAACTACGTATTTTACCTCCTTTTCAAGGAGCAACCTCTTCATCACACCTTGGATAGGGATCCTTGCCTCAGATAGATCTATGTTTAGTTCTCCTCCCACATCCATGTAGAAATTTGATCCAAGCAAAATGCTATAAGATACTGGGACGTCAGCCACCAAGATAGTCATCTTAATCCTTTTGTTTGGAAAGGTTGCAAATGCAAATTGGGCATCTTTGATTTGCCCCAGCAATGGTACTTGCTTGTTCTCCATGGAGAAACATCTCTCAAACATCTTAGTCAGTGTGAGACCAAGAGACTCAGTGACTTTAGCAGGCATGACATTGTTAGATGCGCTTGAGTTTATAATACAGTTACTCAGCTTATGGCCATTGATTAATAGGGAAACATAGAAGGGTTCTATTTTTCCAGGAGTAGCTGGAGGAGTAATGACCAGATTATTTGGAATAGGTGTGTTCTTTAGAGAATCAAGAGTTAATTTTTTAGCCTTTTGTCCTATAGGGATGGTTTGATTTTTAACATATTGAACTAGCTTATTCAATTGATCCAGATTAGACTGCAAGTATTCAAATTCAGCCATCTATATTTTTGTCTTCTTGACATGATCAATTATGTCAAATGGCTAAATTAAGCTAAGTACAGAGAAAGGTACTTCAACTTTCTAAGTTTTAAGAGGGATGGGAGGTGGGCTAGTTTGCGAATTAGGAGTAGAAAGTGAAGGTAAAATTGATGTATTTACCTTTTGGGTGATGGCCAGATCTTTTGATTGAAAAGGCAGAGCGGTCCCACATTTAGCAATTGTGATTGCTGGTTGAGGTTGTTCCTCTGTCTTCTCTTTATCAACTTGCTAGACTGATTGGTTCTTGGACCTAGTAAATACTGCATATGATCCATCTGAAGCTTCTCCTTTGCTTCCAGGTTCATCTTGGTAATTCAGGAAACTAATGTGGGAGTCACCAGCTGATTCTTCTTGATTGTCTTCAATGATATCAACATCATTTTCTTGATTCAATTCAAGCTGGAAAGAGGATTTTGATTCTGCTTTAAGGTATCCCATTATTGAATTAGTTGGAGGAGCTTCCAGGGCAAGTTTCCCTTGTGGAGGAGGAAGGAGATTTTGTTTCCCTTGGTTCCTAGCTACATTGCCCTAATATGACTGATTTGGGAATGTCCTTCTATATGTAGGAGCAGAAGACATTCCTTGAGCCATTTGCTTTTGAGAGTAAGCAACTCATTTGCTAATTTTTGCACCATTGGATTTATGGTGCTTGTAGATGCAAATTCAGAAGATGATGAATCTTTGTTTCCATTTGGATCTCTTATCTTCCCTGCTAAGATGAGATCATCTTCTACTTCAGTGGCCAAAAGTTGAATTGCAACGAGATCTATTTGACCAGCACGTCTCAAGAGAAAACTGACTTTAGGTAGCCGAGAATTAATGAAAAAGCATTTGAGATTCTCAACTGTAGGTCTAGCAATTATAGGGATTATGTTTCTCAATTTGTCAAATTTAGCTATGAAGTCTCTCATAGGCTCATGAGGCTCTTTCTTCATCTATGTAAGTTGAGCCAGAAGTGTATGTGCATCTTTTATAGGTTTGAATCTAGCTTCAAACTTAGCTTTAAGAGTATTCCAATTAGTCATAGACTGAGCCTGTAGATGGTAAAACCAATCTACAGCAACACCTTGTAGTGTTTCAATAAAAAACTTGACTGCTACATCTTCAAATTCTACTCTGATGACTCTACAAGCTATACTGAATGCTGCAATGTGTTCATCAGGATAAACTTTCCCATCACCATAAAATTTAGGGAAATTCTTCCTAGAACTACATGGAAGCTCATGTAGAGGATTAAGATTGAGAGGACCAAAATCATTACCCCAAGGGCCTTAAACTACCATTATAGGATTCTAAAAAGGAGGGATAACAAATCTCAAAGGGGTAATTATAGGCATAGCTTTATCAATAGCAGAAGTAGCTACTTCGTCTGGTAATAGAGATTTGGCTTTAGTAGGAGGGAAGCTCTTGGTTCGTTGGAGATGAGATGGTGAAGGAAACATATCAAAATCACTTTACTGTACTAGCTCAAACACAGGGTCAATGATACCTTTAGCCCTTTGTCTTCATGTATACCTTGAATCTACCAGATTGTGAAATAAAAAATAGAAAAGATTTGACTTTGCTTTAGTTTGAAGCTTGAGGCTTTAAATTGTGTATTCTTTCTTGGTTAGTGTGGAGGTGAATGGATAGGCTATAAATGGATAATGGGTATATCCCTAGAGGAGTCACCAAAAACTATTGGTTGAATATTTTGTCTATCAGCATACTGGTAAACAAAATAGGTCTGATCAGCCAAAGTAGAAGATTAGTCATCCAAATGTGTAAGTTTATCACATCAAAAGGAGACTGCTCTCTCCTCTCATCAAGGGGAGGTTCCCTATGGATGCTTTATATATGTATAAATAGAAAATAATACTCAAGGATAGGACAAGCCATCCATATCTCTTTCTTTAGAGATGATGTGTAAAAAGCAAAGGAAAAACTCAAGGGAAATGATAGACAGCACTCCTCTTCTTTCAGAAGAACTATTCAGCCAGCCACAAGAATACTACTAGAAATAAAAGTAGAATGTAACTGAGGGCATAGTAACTAGCAAATCGAGACACAGCACAAAGTCTCCACCTGAAATGCTCAAGAGTAATATACAAAGGACAATGAGGGCACAAAGTCTTCTCAAAATCTTCTACACAGCAATGAAAAGAAAACACACTGAAGGCAGCTATGGGGGCACAAAGTAGCAGTCATTTTTGGGACAACAATAGGGAGTCTCCCATGAGACTCATCAGTTAGTATCATCCCTTCCCAGCTTACTTGTACATAGTTTATTTTTAAATTCTTATACATAGTCTTCATGTGATTGATTATACATAGCTTAAATATCAACAATTTAAAAACATTCAAATATATCAAAAATCCAAAAACATTTAAACATTTCAAAATACAAAAACATTCACATATGTCAAAATACCAAAAACATTTTGATTGTATGCATTATTCATGATTTACATTTATACTACAATGATAGACTTACATTTGTTGTTCTATGCTATTGTTTGTCAATTTACCTACATTACCATGCTTCACTTTATCTTCTTTGATTGTATGTAATGATTTCTAGATCCTTGATTGCTTCACTCTACCCATTGAGGGGGCATCCTACTTATATATTGAGACATACATCAATATACATACCCATTGGAGACATCTTCTACATGACTACGCCATCTAGGTTATGCCATTCTTATAACACACACTCTAGTTATCATGTTGATGTACATTATTTACTAGCTTACATAGATTACGCTATCAACAATCACTAGTATATAGCACTTGTGTATTTCTTATTATATACCTAGTCTTGTATTAACATGTCTTGCATATAGTCACATTCTTGCTTTGATTATTTAGGTATGATTGTACTTAAAATTATCACATGTTTTCTTTTCTTGCTTAGCATATCTTGATGTGATTGCATTTTTTCAATTCTTTTTTGTCTCCTATGTGTGCCTTAGGATATTTTCCAATGACCTTTGCTTCTATTCTTGTGTGTGCCTTAGGACATTTACCAATGTTCTTTACCTATACTCTTCTATGTGATTGTATATTTCATGCCATCCTTACTTGTTTCAATTATATGTATATGGCATTTGAACATGCCTTGTATGATTATCTTCCTTTTTGAGTGACATGTGTTCATGTCCCTTGCTTGCTTGGCCCCTTAGCACTCTTGTATGTTTTTTACCTTGTGTGCTTGTTTCTTGTTTTATTTTCATTTTTTGTAATGCCATGATCCACATCATGCATTTTTATACTTTCTTGGATGCCATGATGGACATCATGTTCCATCCCTTCTTGCCAACAACAACTAATCAAACTTCTAGTTCCATCCAGTACTTTACATATGTTATAAAATTATTATATAGATAGATATATATATATATAGGCATACCCTTGTTGATCTAACAATCTCTCATTACAAACCATGCTATATTTTGAGATATCTTATCGATGATCATTGTTATATCATGTATCTTTGCATCATAACACACTTACAGGGCTCTTTCTTTTGGGGGTAGTCATTTTAGGGTCTTCATTTCTACCCTCAAAATAAGGGGCAATAAATAGGGGCTTTATCACAAAGATCAAAGCTCATAATGGTCAAAAAATTAGTTTTTAGAACACCTAGAATAGCAACCAAACATCAAACTAGGCAAAATAGACCAAGAAGATAGTGAAAATGTTAGAACAATCATCAAATTTAGCCCAAGACAATAGCGCCCAACTTGAACTACAGCATTGGTGCTAATAGTGTCCACTTTCAGTGCTCTTATCTAAATAACAAGAAAACTAGACTTTCTACAAGCAAGCAGAAAAGTAGGTTCAAATATAGTTTTGCATAATCAGACCAGTTTAGAATCAATAATTTTTAGTACATTTTTGCTCAAAGAATCTAGATATAAGGAGCATCATGTGTGGCATGATGAATTTCACTTCCAATTTCAGATTGGTAGTTGATATAACTTCCAAATCAGAATCTATGTTCCAAACACTAGTGATTGGGGTTAATGTGTGTGGTATATTTGTTTTCTTTTATTTCTAAGTTTAATATTACCTAGGCATTCTCAGTAGTTTCATGCCTTATTCCATCTTTATGTGGTCGGCATCATTTTGGACATGGCTTTCATACAATCCCAACTTCTTCATTTCAAAGTGGCTTTCATATAAGCATAGTGCAGTAGTTTTAGAGTGGCTTTCATACAAGCCTAATCTCCATCTTTCAGAGTGGCCAATAGTGACCTAGTTTCTAGCATACATTCAACTATCCATGCCATCATTGTTAGATCATATTACATTCATGGGCTTTAGAATCCATCTCATATGACACACATTTCATACTAGTATCAGCTCATAGCTTTACTTCACATGGCAATGATGGAGCCAAAGGTCTAGCTAGCCTTTGTATTCTTGAGCCACCTATTCAAATAGATTGGACACATGGTCCAAACATCGATTAGCACATGCATGACCACCTAGATTCACTTAGTGGGTGATGGAGCCAAAGATCCAACCTTTGCATTTTTGAGCCACTTTTGGGGAATTGATCACTCAACTCCATTCATGATATTACTCTTGGTTCAGCAACATCTCGCATCATGATAGGTTTTATATTAGTTTGCATATCCAATGAGGTGTATTTGTTTCTTTCTCTTCCTCTTTCTCTTACCCAACTTTGTAGGTTGTTATTTTAGATATAGTGTATCTAGTAAGAACTGATCTAATTTTTGTTTTCTCTTAGAGATTCACACTTCACAACATGCTCTCTCTATGCACACCTAGAATCACAATAGTTTCATAAGCTTCACTCTTGCAGGTAAGTTTAGGTATGCTTTCTATTTTTCCTTTATCCTAGTATTTCAATTTGTGCATCACTAAAATAAAAGGGGGTTAAATGTAGTCATATAAAATGCAAAAATTGGTAACTTGAGCATGGCTAATGACACCCAACCTTTAGGTCCCTCTTGCTTGCTCTCTTAACCCTCTTAGGATTATTTTTCACAAATTCCCAATTATTTATAGCCTTCCAGACTTGGTTTTAACTCACCTATATTTATCTTTCCAAGATAAATCAATCCCCCTAAGTCCCATCTGCTCAAGACAATAGCACCACACTTAGACTATAGCACTAGTGCCACTCATGTCCACTTTTGGTACTCCTATCTAAGTGTAATTTTGGCCCCAATGGTCAATTCCTTCCAGTTCCCCATCCTTATCCTTGTCAGCTTAATGTGATCACATTCAACCCATGACCAATAAATCCCTATAAAATCCCATTCAAAGATCATTTGGAAAGGGGTTGGCAATTATCACTAAGCAAGCAAGAATACAAGTAACACTACTCAAGCAATCTTCCCTATTCTCTGCATATAGCTAGCCAATACACCTACAAGATTTTTCAAATCCTTACACCAACCCCTATCCACCTCAAGCATATCTAGTTTATCATTATGTATCTTCATACACACAATTACACAAAGCACATCCAATGAGAAAACTACATATGACTTGATCCCTCTTCAGTATTGGTATGTACGCAACATACACACACAAAGGGTGTGGACCCATGTCTAGTGAATCTTACACACACTAACCCCCCCCCTCTTTCTCAAAATTAATCAAAACATAATAAAGTATAGGGTCTGAATATAAAATCTACTCTACAAGGATCTCTATAGACTTCTGGATACCAAAACTTCATAGACATGATTACATAGACATAGTAAATAAAACCCAAAAATCTCAAATCCTTAGGACAATAGTAGAAGAGGTAGACTATAACATTATTTCCACTCCTATCTAGTCCTGGTGATCCTATCCAATCACAAAACAAAGTTTAGATCTTAGTTTATGATAGTGTTCTAGTCTAGCACAATAAATTCTAGCCTCTATCTTAATCAAATCAGTTAGTTTCTAACTAAGTTTTCTTTTCCATCTCTTGTTAATATTTTTAGAAAGGAAAAAATTTCAATCTAAATTACACAAATAAGTAGCTTAATTATTGCATATTTATTTACTAATTTTACTACTCAAACCCTTTAACTAAATTAGAAATAATACACCAATATTCCCAAAATTATTAAATTAGTAAATGAGATCAATTTCCTTCATTGCCAACTATTATTGATGATGGTTATACATTCCTTGTAGAAGATACCATGGAATTAAACATTAGAAATTATGATGATCCAAAAATAATTCAATTAGATGCATCCCTCACTACTGAGAAACACAAATTCATTATTGTTATCCTAGAGGACTTTATTGACATCTTCACATAGTCCTATGCGAACATGTCAAGTTTAGACACATATTTAGTGATACATTAACTCATTGTGCATATAGATGATAAACTGATCAAATAGAAGATGTAGAAAATGCATCATGTATTTTTATCATGGTTAAGAAAAAACTATAAAAACTATTGGGAGTAGATTTCATAAACTGTTAGATTAATCAAAGCGTATTTCAAACATTATTCCAGTAATCAATAAACCACATGGAATTTACTTGTGCCTAATTTTAGAGATATTAATAATGCATTCCCTAAAGATGATTTCTCCTTGTTGAACATAGACATGATATTCAACTCAATGGCATGATGTGAGATGTTTTCCCTCATAGATGGATTCTCATGATATAATCAAATTAAGACTGCACCTAAAGACTAGCACAAAATAGTGTTCACCACTTCATGGGGGAAATTTTTTTATCAAGTCATGTCATTTGGCTTGAAGAATGTCAATGAAAATTACCAACATGCCATGAATTTCATCTTCCATGACAAGATGCATAATATTTTTTAGGACTATGTGGATGACATCCTAACCAAGTCAAAGACATGTGTAGGACACCCTAAAGTTATATGAAGAATCTTTGAGTAACTTTGTGAATATAAGGTACACCTCAATCCTAAGAAGTACATATTTTACATCACTTATAGTAAATTGGTAGGGTTTATTTTATCATGTATAAGCATCTAAGTTGATCCCACTAAGGTTTAAAATATTATGTAAATCCCTCCTCCCTCTAATCTAAATTAGCTCCATAGATTGTAGGGTAAGATCCAATCTATTCACCAGTTCATTTCATAACTAGCAGATAGGTATTATCCTTTTACTCACCTTTTGAATAAAGGTGTCACACTTTAGTGTGATATAGATTATCATCAAAATTTTATATAATTGAATACTTATTTATCTAATACACCAATATTGACCCTACCTACACTAGGGAGGATATTTTTCATTTATATATCAAGAATATAACATGCATTGGAGGCACTTTTGGATCAGCATGATAAATAGGAAAAGGAGCACTTAGTTTAATATTTGAGTTGGACACTTGTCACTTATGATTAGAAATGGTGTTCACTTCCTAAAAGTTGTGTCACTTCATGTTAAATATAAAAACCATTATTATATCCAAGATTGGTACCCTCAAATATCTATTATCCAAGGCACCTCTAATAGGTTACAAGGCCAAATGGGTAATGATGCTAAGCAAGTTTGAGTTAGAGTATAAGAATCATAAATCCATTAAATAAAAATTCTTTCTAGATCAACTTGTTGAATCTCCTTTATTATATACCAAGTCCCTCATATTTGATTTCCTAGATGGGTCAATCTTGACCCTACAAGAAGTGCCTATTAAATCCAAATAATAGAAATTATAATTGATGCTTCATTCACATCTCATAGATTTAAAGCCAAAAAAAATTTCATCACACCAATTGTAGCATATAATTTCACTATTGTGGGATATTTTTTTAGGCTCTCTCACTCCCAACTACAATATTGGAGTAACCTCAAGCTGTGGGTATCATATAATGAGGTTGAACCTCCAGAGAAGGCCAACTTCCTCATGGTAGATCACCTAAACTAATATTCCTAATTGGAAAAGGGATAGAAAGGGAATATAGGATGACTAAGAACACTAAAAAGGTGATGTACCAAATAAAATGACACTCTAATAATCTTGAAACAAACATTAATTTAGCATGAGACAATCTTTAATCACACAACCTCAAAAACTAGCTAATTTGCATAAGTATTTCTTAAAATAGGCTCACTAAGCAATAGATGAATCAAAGAGGGGTTCTAAAAATAACACTACACATCCATTAATGGTATCAAAATCTTAAGTTCAGACATGTAAATATCTTGAAAACACCTAAAAAGAGGCAAGAATGAAGGACAATGGACATGGAAGAACACTTCTTCACAAAGCCATCATACACAAGCTTGTTAAACACAAGTTAAAGGCAAGAGATAGGTGAAAAATTATATTATCTTCTTAAAAAGTTATTTTTTACAAATTTTCATAGGGTTTTGCCTTGTCAAATGAGAATATACCTTACAAATGGGGGAGAAGTGGTAGATATAGGAGAAAATGGAAGAGAGAGAGGAGAAGCAAACACTCAAAAATCAATAAATGAGACACAACCACCTTCCATGGAGTCTCAACCACCGTTGAATCAATTAGCACTAATATTTACTCAACAAAATAACCCTCATTAATCTAAATAGACTTCAATCCCTCTCATTGGCTTAGAAAGACATTATAAGACAAAAACATTTGAGGATGATGATGTCATGATACACTCACAAGGTAAAAGTCTCCAAAGACTTTGAAAACACGTTGAATGCTCGACTTGCTCTCCCAACCTCCAAACTTCTCTCTCTTGGACTTTTATGTGTTGGAAATATTGTCATTGATGTCAAAGGTCTAGCATTATTGGTGATGAATTCCCCATTGCATTTAATGGTGCTTTTAATATTCATATCTTGGCTAATGCATGTTAATATTTATTTAATATTAATAAATGTATTTTTGGTTGCATATAAGTCAAAAGAGGGCCCATGGAGAAGTCAAAAAGTTACAGGGTAAAAGATGAAAGAGGAATGGGATGCATTTTCTCATGAAGAGTCATCTTGCGAAATTCCAAGATTCACCATGTGAATGAATACAAAAGAGGTATGGCACATGTTTCCATGAAAGGACACTTTAAGGAATATGAAAAGTCACCAATATAAAGACAAAAGAGGAAAGGACACTTTTGCTTATGAAGGGTCACCATATGAATTTTCAAATGCAAGGATACGAAGGTTCATATAAGTTTGGCACCATTTTCCATGAGGATTAAAGAGTCACAAAAGGTGAATGCCAAAGGTCTTTTGGAAAGCTATAAATAAAGGCCCAAGAAGACATTTGAATATGCAAGAGAGTGCATAGTTTGTATTTGTTTTCAAAGAGAGAAAATCAAGAGTTATTGTAGAGTTATATTATTTGTTGAGTAAGAAACATTAAGAGATATTTATTTTTTATACACAATAGGGGTTGGTGCTCACAAATAGTTGTTGTATTGGTGCTCAGTAAAGGGGTTAGTGCTCCTACAAGTTGGTGCTTTAAAATTTTGTATTTTGAGTTGGTGCTCATTCATATACTTGAGATTGTTCTTTATGGTTTTTCCCACTTTGAGTTTCCACATAAAAATATACTCTCTCTCTCTCTCTCTCTCTCTCTCTCTCTCTCTCTCTCTCTCTCTCTCTCTCTCTCTCTCTCTCTCTCTCTCTCTCTCTCTCTCTCTCTCGTGGTGCAAATTATTGTTTCAGTTTTATTGCATATCTTGAATGTGTGATTAAGTGGTTAAATAAAAGAAATTAGATTAAGTAAAAAGATATATAATATATTGATTCAACCCCCCCTCTCAATATATTTCATCCTTAACAATTGGTATCAGAGTAGGTTCCTTTTGAAAAAGTTTTACATCTTGAAGGTAGATCAAGAAAGCACGATGACTGAATCACATGAAGGATTTTCTACAAATAAGGCACCTTTGTTTGATGGGATGAATTATGTTTTTTGGATCATAATGATGAATACTTATTTGATGGCTCTTGGATTCGACATATGGCAAGCAGTGGTGGAGGAATATGAAGAGCCATAGACACTTGTAACTACTCTAACAAAAAATAAGGCAAGTGAAAATAATGCTAAAGCTTTAAATATATTTTACGTGGTTTATGTGAATCAAAATTTATTAAAGTTATGCAATGTAAATCTACTCATGAAACTTAGGTAAAACTTGAGAATGTTTACAAAGGTGATGGAAAGGTTTAGCAAGCTAAGCTTCAGACTTTTAGAAGATATTTTGAGAGTTTGAAGATGGAAGAAAAAGAAAATATAGAAAGTTATCTTTTGCAGGAGAAAATTTAGAATAATAAACTATGGTTCAAATGTTTTAGGATCTCTACCATTGACATATGATACAAAAGTTTCAGCAATTGAAGAGATAAAAAATTTATCCAAGCTAAAGATGGATGAGCTTCATGGTATTCTTACAGTATATGAGATGTAGACTGAACAAGATAAACCCTTTAAAAGAGAAGGCTAAGATTCAAGAATTAAGTGATAGTTCTAGCGATGATGAAGATGACAACAGAGCTCTTTTCATTCACAAGCCAAAAATGGGTAGAGGTAAATATCAAGAAAAATTACCTTTTAAATATTTTAATTGTGGAAAGATTGGACATTTTGCAGCTAAATGCCCAAATAAGGGTAATGATGACAATGAAGAATAAAATTATACATACAAGAAGAATTTCAAAGGTAAATTCAAGAAGGGATAGGAGAAGAAGAGTTTATATTCTAAAGATCCTAGCTCAGTTGAAGATAGTGGAGTCAGTGATTCAGAAGAAGAAGAAATTTATTCATGGCCATACATGAAGATGCCTCCACAAGCAAAATTACAGATGATCAAGAAGAAAAATAGGATGAATTCAGAGTAAATCTGGAAGGAGAACTCATTTTTGCCTTAGAAGAGTTAAAATCTCTTAAAAATAAAAATCAAAGATTAAAGCTCTAGATCGAAAAAAATGAAAAGGAGTCAAAAGAAATAATTGAAGATCTACAAGCACACTTTGAAGAAGCTAGGAAAAATGAAGAAGATATAATGGCACAGTTGAAAATAGTAAGTAAAAAATGTGAAAGGTATGTTATTGAAATTGCTTATTTAAAATCAGATCTTGAGAAAACAAATAAAGCAATCAATGATAGAACAACCAATGATTCAAAATTTAAGAATAACACTAATATATTGAATAAAATATTAGAAAATCAAAGATCGATGTCAGATAAGATAGGTATTAGATTTAAAAAAGAGAAAGAGGAGGTCATTAATTTTACAGACAAGGAAAAAGGAAAGAGCTATGTTGAAGCTCTTACAAAAGAAGAAATAAAAAGGAAAGAAGTTAAGAATACAGAGGACATCTCAAACAAAAAAGACTGGATGGAATAGAGCTACAAAAGGCAATTTGGTTAGAGATGTAAAAATAGGTCCTATTTTTATGGTTACTATTTTTATTGTAATAGATATGGTCATAAGAAAATAGAATGTTAAAAAAGGGCTAACAATTTCAAAAATAAGGAGAAAAAAATTCATACATAATCAAGTAAAAGCCACAACTATTTTGCTCCTCTATCAATATTTAATGAAGAGACCATAATATGTTACAAGTGCAACAACTTTGGACACATAGCTCAGTACTGTAGAAGTGTGTTTGAGTCAGTCAAGAAGGATCAGAGTTTCAAGGCTTCATTCATCAAGAAGAAAGTTCATATAGGTTCCTGGTAAAAGAAACAACCTAAAAAATCTATGTTAGTATAGATGGCTTTGCATGCAAAAAATAAAGAAAAGCCATGGTTCATTGATAGTGGATATTCGAGGCACATGACAGGATACAAGAGCAAGTTCATAACCTTGAAGAAGATCAATGGTGGCATAGTGAAATTCGAAGTCAATACTACTGCCAAAATTGTTAGAAAAGGTACACTAAGTTTGGATAATGGTAGAACTAAAATTGAAAATATTTTGTATGTAGAAGGTCTTAAGCATAATATTTTGAGTGTAAGTCAAATGTGTGATCAGGGCACACACTAAAGTTTTATACAGAAGGTTTTGAAATTAGAAAAAAAGATTCAGATGTGTTGGTTGCAGATGCTCAGAGAATAGGCAATAATTTGTATATGCTATCAAACATCAAAGGTCAAAGATGTTGTTTGAGTCAGATTGAAGAAAGTTGGCTATGGAACAGGAGAATGGGTCACATAAATTTTGATAATCTTGTCAACATTAGCAAGAATCAAGCAGTCAAAAATATTCCATAGATTACAAAGCCATCTGACACGCTTTGTGAACCTTGTTAGCATGGGAAGTAGGCTAGAAGGTGGTTCAAAACAAAAGATTACTCGACCAATCAGATGGTAGAGCTCGTTCACACTGATATATGTGGACCTATGAGAACTCAAAGTACTCAAGGTGAGAAATATTTCATGTTGCTTATTGATGATTTTTCATGTTTGACTTGGGTAATGTTTTTAAATAAAAAATTAGAAGCTTTTAGACATTTCAAAGCATTAGTTGAGAATGAAACCAGTTTGAATATTAAGTGTCTAAGATCATATCAAGGAGGATAATTCATGTTAGATCAATTTATTGAGTTTTGTGAAGACCATGGAATAAAGAGACATTATTCAGCAGCTAAAACTCTATAGCAAAATAGAGTAGTTGAACTGAAAAATAGAACAGTTCATGAGATGGTGAGGATAATGCTAAATGAATCCAATATAGTAGATAAATATTGGAGAGAGGTAGTTTCTACATCAGTGCATATTTAGAACAGAGAATTATTGAGATTCAATAGTGAAAAGGCTCCTTATGAGCTGTAGAAAGATAAACCAGCAATAGTTGATTATTTTAGAGTTTTTGGCAGTAGATGCTTCATAAAGAGAACTAGTGAAAAACATGGTAAATTTGAATCCAGAGTAGATGAAGGTATATTTCTTGGTTATTCTTGAAAAATTAAAGCTTATAAATGTTATAACAAAAGAACAAAGAAAATTATTGAAAGTGCAAGTGTCAGAATAGAAGAAGATAGAACACAAAGAATCAGTGATCCAGTAGACATTCTTAAAATCATTGAAGAGGAAGATTTTGAAGAGTCAGATGAAGATGAGAAGAAGGAGAAAAAGGACACCAAAACTCCATCCAAATATATTCAAATAAATCATAATGAAAGTGACATCATTGGGAACATAAATGAAGGAATTCGTATTAGAAGAATGATGGTAAGTGAATCTAAACAAGTTAATTTCTTTTTATTATCTAAAATTTAGCCTAGAACTTTTTCAGAAGCTAGACATGATAAGCATTGGGTTAAGGCTATGGATGAAGAATTGAATCAGATAAAAAAGAATGATATTTGGGAATTAGTGCCTAGACTAAAAGATCATAATGTACTAGGAACAAAATGGGTTTATAGAAATAAGTTGAATGAAAATGGAGAAGTGACCAAAAATAAAGCAAGATTAGTATGTAAAAGATATGATCAGATTAAGGGAATATATTTTGAAGAAATTTTTTTCACTAGTGGCAAGGTTAGAGGCTATTATAATGTTTCTTGCATATGTAGTGTTTAAAATTTTCAAAGTGTTTCAGATGGATGTCAAATCTACCTTCCTAAATGGGAATCTAGAAGAAGAGGTCTACATTGAGCAGCCTGAGGGATTTATTCTCTTAAATATTAGTAGCTATGTATGCAGATTGAAGAAAGCATTGTATGGATCAAAACAAGCTCCCAGAGCTTGGTATGCAAGACTTGATAAGTACCTATAAGATCAAGGTTTCAAGAGAGGATTTGCTTATAGTGATCTCTACATCAAAATAGAAGGTGAGCATCAATTGATTGTTGTGGTATATGTTGATGGCATCATTTTTGGAGGAAATATTGAAAAGATGACAAAAGAATTTTTTGATAATATGTAAAAAGAATTTGAGATGTCTATGCTTGGAGAATTATCATTTTTCTTAGGATTGCAAATATTTCAATCAGATAAATGAATTTTCATATCTCAAAGTAAATATGCCAAAGAAATGTTCAAAATTTTTGGTTTTAAGGATTGTGCACTAATTGGCACACCAATATGTATAGGAAATAAGGTGAGCAAGGATGAAGATTCACTTGTTATAAATCAATCCTTGTATAGATCTATGATTGGTAGTCTTTTATATTTGACAACATTGAGGCCAGACATCATGCATATAGTAAGTATGGTTGCAAGATATTAGTCATCTCCAAAATATAGTCATGTTTAGTTGGTGAAGAGAATATTTAGATATATCAAGGGGACATTAGATTATGGATTATGGTATCCCACAGGCAGAGATTTCACTTTGGTTGCATAAACAGATTCAGATTGGGCAAGGTGCTTGGATGATAGAAAGATTACAAGTGGAGGAGATTTATTTCTTGGTGATAGCTTAGTGTCATGGCTAAGAAAAAAGTAGAATTTAGTATCACTTTCTAGAGCTGAAGAAAAATATATTATAGTGGTTTTGTGTTGTACTCAAGTGCTTTGGATGAAGCAAACTCTGGAAGATATCAAGGTAAAATATGATGAACCTATTTCTATTTTTTGTGACAGCATAAGTGCTATTTTTCAAAGAACCCAATAATGCATTTAAGAACAAAACATATTCCCATTAGATATCACTTCTTGAGAGAGCATGTTGCAAATCAACAGGTTAAGATGGAATATATCAGTACTATAGAGTAGATTGCAAATATTTTCACAAAGGCACTACCAAAAGACACATTTGAGTATCTATGAGAGAAATTGGGAGTAATTTCTTTTACTTCATGCCATTGAGGTTCAGCATCAATTAAAGGGGAGATAAGTGTTAGCTCAAGGTAAGCCCCTTGCCATTGATGTCAAAAGGGGAGAATAATAGGTACAAGTATATAAATAGGTACAGGTTGCTATAGTAAGGGGGAGTTATTGTATGTTTTCTAGATGGCAGTATGTGCAAGTTTTAGGATGTCATAGTTTTAGTTTGAGGTTGCCATCAATGACAAAGTGAGAGATTGTTGGAAATATTATCATTGATGTCAAAGGTCTAGCATTATTGGTGATAAAGGCCCCACTTCATTTAATAGTGTTTTTAATATTCACATCTTGGTTAATGTGTGTTAATATTTATTTAATATTAATGATTATATTTTTGGTTACATATAAGTCAAAAGAGGGCCCATGGAGAAGTCAAATAGTCACGGTGTAAAAGATGAAAGAGGAATGGGATGCATTCTCTCATGAAGAGTCATCTTGAGGAATTCCAAGAGTCACCATGTGAAGACAAAATAGGTATGGCATATTTTTCCATGAAGGGACACTTTAAGGAATATGAAAAGTCACCAAAATAAAGACAAAAGAGGAAAGGACACTTTTGCTTATGAAGGGTCACCATATGACTTTTTAAATGCAAGGATACAAAGGGTCAAGAAATTTTGGCACCATTTTCCATGAGGATTGAAGAGTCACAAAGGGTGAATGTCAAAGGTCTTTTGGAAAGCTATAAATAAAGGCTTGAGAAGCCATTTGAATATGCAAGAGAGTGCATGGTTTATATTTGTTTTCAAAGAGAGAAAAGTAGGAGATATTGTAGAGTTATATCATTTTTTGAGTAAGCAACATTGAGAGATAGTTTTATTTTATACATAAGAGGGGTTGGTGCTCATGTGGGTTAGTGCTCACAAATCTTTGTAAGGGGTTGGTGATCATATGGGTTGGTGCTCACAAATAGTTGATGTGTTGGTACTCGACAAAGGGGTTGGTGCTCCTATAAGTTGGTACTCCTGCAAGTTGGTCTTGTGAACTTTGTATTTTGATTTAGTGCTCATTCATATACTTGAGATTTTTCTCCATGGTTTTTCTGACTTTGGGTTTCCACGTAAAAATCTGGTGCCTCTCTCTCTCTTGTGTGGTACAAATTATTGTTTTAGTTTTATTGCATATCTTGAATGTGTTATTAAGTGGTTAAAGAAAAGAAATCAAATTAAGTAAAATATATATATACTGATTCACCCCTCCTCTTAGTATATTTTGTGCTTAACATTATGCCCCCCTCCACTTGCACTTTTAGAAGATGCTTGGCAAATGGTTAGTGAACCTTGGCATTTGATGTTTAACTGACCATGGAAGTTATCTCTTGTTATTTTATTTTTTATGTTTTCTTCTATTTTCAACTCCTATATTCTCCTTTAACCTACAAAAAACTCCATGAAACCTGCAACTCTCATAGACTCCATTGATGAAGGTCTCAAGCTTGAGCCACCTTCAACCATTTGCCCTAAAACCTACTCCTAAGACTATTTGACACCATAATAACCACTTATGGACCTATATAATACTTACATACATCTATTTCATGCATGTGATGGATAAAACAAAGTTTAGGCCACCTTTAAGACCTATAACAATGGTAGAAATCAAAATAAAGCTACAACCATTCACAAAATGTCAAAAAACTTGAGATTTTTACCCTTCAACTTAGCAAGGCACCCTAGAAACCCTTAAGAATGGCTTTAAGTGTCATATAATGGTGTTTTAGGTCCTATTAGGCATCTTTCATGGATTTATACCATTTATCTCTTTAAATACCTACAAAAATAGGTCTTTTTGGGCCATTTTGGATCTCTTAGGCACCCAAACATGCCAAATTCTTTTGCAAAATAGATTTCATATGAGCCTGAGGGAGTCCTCCACATGTTATAGGTTTTTATCAAGTGATTTTATGCCATTTAATGGATCTATGACTCCAAAAACCCAAAACTAATCAAAAAACTCCTTTAGCAGCCTAGACAGGCTCACCTTCTTGATCATTGATCACAAAATTTAAACCTACATTACATAACTTATTTTCATTTATATTTATTACATATACCCCTTCAACATCCCTAAAATATTTTTTCTCTCAGGCAGAAGGTATGAAAAGTTACATATGTAAAGAAAATTGCCTATAGGGTTTGCAAGTATTTTGGACATGCATATTAGTTGATTGTTCATAAAAATAAGAACCTTAACCAACCTTAACCCATAATTAATTTAAATTACATAGTATTAATCAAAACATACTAAAATTATTTGGCCCAACTCCTCATGGTATGAAATATATGAGCATCTAAAGAGGGGCTAAAATTGGGTGTCTCAAGCTTGAAAAGCTCAAATTCCTTCAAAGGACCAATTTTACCTTCCCATTTATCATATTTTATTTAAATAATTTTTAATGACACCTGAAACATCTCATAATACCTCTTCATGAAGTCACCTTGCATTGAAAGATCTAAGAGTGTCTTTTGGTGCTATAGGCCTTCAAACAAGCTTTAAGGCCTAACTGGCCAAAAATGAATATTGGATTTATTGGAAACTTGTAGGATTATATGGTATTATAAAACTATTTTAAATGTTCCTTACCTGAGTCAAATTGTATTCTCCTCTTCAAATGATCAAAAATACAACTTTGCTCTTTATACTTTTGAGACTACCTGCGGAGTTTCTAGCTTGTCTATGTGTTTGTATGGAGTTTGGAATGAGAAAAATATTTAAATGTGTTTAACATTATTAAAATAGTCCCCTTATTCTTTTCAAACACTTCCATAATCTTTAACCCCATTTTTATACCTTAAACCTCCAAGAAGCATGCATGCACCAATGGTAACTATCATGAGACATGAAAAGGATTGTGTTCAAATAGTAGGCACTTCCAATTGTTTCATGACCTTAAAAATATTATGGATAGGTACATTATTTCATGAGTAAAAATCCTATCAATTTTCATGATTTGAGGGTACATGCTTTGTCTTGTAGACCCATTTTACCAAACTTTACCCTGAGTTGCCTACTTGCTTCCTTCATGCCTAAACTTGCCATAAAGGAACTTTTTTATTGAAATATGAATTTTATCAACTCCATAGGTAATATTAGGTTTCCAAAATCATATTTCACCAATTTAATTCCTCTCTAAGGCTTAAACTCCTCATTAAATCTCAAATTTGACAAAAGCTTCATATAATCTCCAATGGTTGCCTGGTGACTGTAAGAGGTCTGTATAAGAAAAAAGAGTATTTTCACATCTTTTAGTAGATTTATTATGTAATTTTATTATTTCATATGTCATTTATACCTTCTTATCAAATTCCAAGATTTGAATTGATCTGTAGATGCCCCAAAATGGCCAATTCCTCTAAGATAAGCTCCAATGTTGATCATGATTAGACATAGAGTTGACTGCGCTAAAATAGTGAATTTTTACCCTTATAAAAATACATAAAAAAATATTTTTTTATAGGTTTATTATGTCATTATTATTCTCTCCTCCAAATTTCATGATTAGATCATGCATATTTTGGTTAGTATGCCTCTTTTACCAAAAGCTAGTGACATGTTGACTGCTTGGTCAAGTTTCAAGACTGAGTTTTCTTCCCTTTTAAATTGGTTTGTGCCTTAGCCTAATGAGTTTTATTTTAATATGTCATTAACCTCCTACTTTAAATTTTTTCACCTTATTTTACCAGCTCCTCAAACTTATGAAACTCATGTATGACCTAAGCTCCTTCGAGAACCTCATTTTGACTGTGTACAAACAATGATGTAGGTGATGGTTATGAGGTACATGAATTTATATTGTATTGTGAAGCTCACCACATCCTCTTGAAACCATTATTAACTCCATAATTTACTTATTAATCCTTCATATCATTTTAAACTATTTAAATGGAACCATTGTATTCTTAGCTTGCTTATCCTTGAAGATAAGCCTTTAGCCATATGTGGTTGTAGGTGTGCATTTTATCTTATTTAGCCCTAATTGAACCCTAAAAAAATCCTTCTTGAGATATATATTGTAACTATCATCTTCATTATTAACTCTGATCCAAATAGCCTCCATAATCCTAGAAGGGTCTAATAACTTGTCAAGAACAAGCATATGCCTATTGTAGGTGAATGTTTTCATCCAAGCCTATAGGTGTAGATTTAAACCCTGATTGTTTTATATGAGTGTCCCTTAAGGGTTATTAAATAAATAAATATATATTTGGATCAATAATCCTTATTTAATTTTAAATTCACTCATATATTGATGTTTTGATAAAACATCTTAAACTATTGTGACCTTATCAAATGTAGATGATTGTGTTGTACAGATCATGACTACTCTTGGCTTTGGAGAGGTAACCAAACATTTATTATGGTCCTTGTTCTTCAAACCACTACCACCTAGTGAGAAACTTGGATCCAAGACCCCTAAACAAGACATCTCTTCAATATACCTTGGATTTTGTACCTTCATGAAAGTGTTGATTGTTAGTGTACTACTTTAGGTACACATTCTTGGTTGTAGCTTGATGGTTACAAGGTCCATAACTCGTTTGAGTGATCTTGATGCCCTTTCACTTGTTCTTTAAACCCCATTATCATTTTCAATTTAATAAGGTCACTTTTCATGAATCTACATCAATATCATACCACCTTGGACTTATGAGATCATTTGAAAGCTCAAGATACTATAGAAAACATTAAAAAAGTGTAGTGAAAGATTTCATGAGTTGGGATCCCTCTTGAATTATACTCTTTTAGTCAAACAACCACTTACCATTTTAACTCACTGCCCCTATCATTGGATCACCTAATGGAGACATTCAAACTCATCTAGACTTCATTTTACCCTTTTATATGATATCACCAAATGTGGACAAGGCCCTGTTTTGGAGGAATTAAGGTAACAAGTCCCTAAACCTCACTTTCTCCAATCATGGATATGATTTGAGTTTGCATGCTACTAAATGGATTCATTATTGATGGCCATGGCATTCCTAAAATTTTAAACCTCCATTAATGTCTCCAAAACTTTTATTTCCATCAATGTGTGTAGAATGACTCAACTCATTCTCCTTCATCTTCACAACCTTACCATAATGCTTGCTTCCTTGTTTTGTCTAGGCTTATCTACTAGCCCTTTTTTGGAAAAATCCTCCTTGTTTAATAAATATATAAACTTTTATAAATATATGAAACCATTTTATATCACCCTCTATTCCCTTATAGGTCTCCTTCAAGTTTCATCAATCAACACTCCTTGTATATATTCTTTCCTTCACATGTGACTGTCTAATTAGGTTTATTAGCCCTATTTCATGCCCACAAACCTAAAATACGTATTTTACAATAATATTTAAATCCCAAAACTTTTTATTCACTTTTAAAATCTCTATATTATAAATAATAAAAAATTCAACAATTTCTAATGATTACATTAGGAGTTATGAGGTTTTCTTGTTTGAAACCCTAACTAGTCTTATGCACAGGCAGAGAGCCTATTTAATTCACTTCCTTGAGTTTTAAATAATTTATAAGGAAAATAAGAACATATCCAGGTCTTTAATAACCTTATTAATCCTCTAAAATATGTTATATACCCTATTTAATTCATATAATTCTCAAAAACATAGCTGGTTGTCTATTTTTTTAGGATTGTGTAAGGATTTCATGAGGTCTGAGATCTCTCTTTGGTTCATTGATATTTTGGACCAAATAAGACCTATAAAATTTATATATTACCCTCATAAACCTTTAAAAATAAATTATAACCCTTTTTAAACCCTTAAAACACTTGAAACAACTCAAAACACAAAATTCTAAACTCTATTTACAAGATTGTGTTAGAACATGTAAGGCTTAAGATCCATTTTTCAAGTTTAATGAGGTCCAAATACCTATTTCCTTTATAATTATGACCTATAGGTATCCGAAAAACTATTAAAATCATTTATTTTCCATTATAAATCAATAAAAACATCCAAAATCAACAATCTAGGCCTGATACATACTAAAAAAATGAGAACTATGAGACATAAGGAGAGAGAAATAGGTGTATCTTAATATTTATGAGGTCTAAATACCTAATTATTTTTTTATTTTAATATTTAATACATCCCAAAACTATTTAAATCATTATATTTCATTTTCCAACCCTTTAAATTTCTCAAAATCTCCTTTACCAATTGTCTACATTTACATGCCAAAATCTTGAAATTGGCCAACTTCCTCTTTTCCTCATTTTACCTTGAAATTTTTAATAAGATAAATCTAATTAGGTTTTTTAAGAATTAAAATAACCCCCAAATTATTAAAAAACACTCACATGATGTTAAAACCATCCTTCATACATTAAATCCCTTTAAGAAGCTTGCCTAACTCCATATTCTCGTCAACAGACAAGCATAGGACTGTGTAAAAGTAATAGGTACTTACACTCATTGTTTGGAAAAAATAATATGTTTTATAGGTTTATAAATTAATAAGGAAAAATAATACCAAATACCATGCCTTTTGGATCCATATTTTGTCCTGTAGGCTCATTTTACTAAAAGCTAGTTGAGTTGCTTGTTCTAGTCTCACTAGGCCTATGACTGTGTTTTCCTTCTTTTCACCTAGTCATGATGGTATGATAATACCGATAAGGAATTTATAATGTTATAATATTCCCATAAAATTTTAATTTACATTAATTTTTCATTTCTCATCCTCATAAACCTTGAATCCATCTTCAACCTCATACCACTGTCCAAGCCAAAAAGATGGTTGTGTGTGATTTTCTCATAATGAAGGCTTTAGATCATGAACCCCTTGAGTCTTTTGACCATCTTTTAAGTGCTTAGTTCATATTAATAAGCTTAATTTCCATCATTTTATCTTGTAAAAACTTTAAAAATGATATTAAGAGGCTTTTAAGAGGATTGAATAGCAAGAACTCAAGAAACAACTATTTACCTTAAACAAAGCTAAAATACCTTAAGATTTGAAAAGTTGTTTCTTGGTCAAAAATAGATCCATATGAATAAATCACCCCATGATATCATTATTATTCTTAATTAATTTATGTTTTTATCACTTGGTGTTCTTGAACCTTTGACTGAGCTCCTCTAACACCATCAAAACTTCTTGTGACATCTACTCCAGTGTGACTTTTGTAGGTGGAGATTTGTCTATATCATTTGCCATTACTTGACCTAATAACCACTTTCATGAGATTATTCACCTTGATTTATTGATATTACATATTTATTTGATCAAAAAACCTTGAGTTGTCTCATGAAACAAACCATTTCAATTTCAGACCCTTGATAATACCCTTGTTTGTTGTAGGTGGTCATTTGACATTAACACTTACCAAGGCTTTCATGAAGGTGTTAACTTGATCTCTCACCTAATGTACTATCAGCTCACTTGTTTCTAGGATGATGTGGAGAATTAAATTTAGTGATATACATGTTCAAACATGATTATTACCATCCCTATGATCATAATCTACAAGTATGACCTACTCATTAAGATATGGAGATGAAGGTATATTACTAGACCTCAAAGTGTTCCTTGGCACCTTGAAAGAGATTGACTTATTGAACCTCATTTAAACTTCCATCAAAGACTAAAATAGACTTATTTGGTCATTTTGAGAGATATTTATCATTATTAAATCATTTTAAACCATTCAAACATTATAAACTCATATTTATAGTTGTACTTTATTAAAGATGTTGAAACACCAAAACCATCTCAAAGGAGAATGTGCTCAATTTGGAGGATTATGAATATTTTATTGGATTAATGAGGTATGAAGTGACTTAAGAACTAAATTGAGAACCTATAAATTTTATTTCACTTGCTTGATAACCCAAGCTCTATTTCAAAACACCAATATGGATTGTTCACAAGGATAACATAAGAAACATGTTTTATGCCATAAGTAACTCCATAAAAGGATTTATATAATGAAAAAAAAATTAATAGGTCCTATTTTACAATAAAATAACTCCCCTAAAACCATTATTTATCATTATATTCTGAAGTAAAGAAACAAAATAAAACCTAGACCCTATCTAACTGAATAAGCTATCTAGACACCCCTATATTATTCGCAATTGTTCATAAAGA
The DNA here is from genome assembly GCA_037957365.1 of Torreya grandis. Taxonomy (NCBI): domain Eukaryota; kingdom Viridiplantae; phylum Streptophyta; class Pinopsida; order Cupressales; family Taxaceae; genus Torreya; species Torreya grandis. The sequence continues at coordinate 3,281,088 of JARHVA010001541.1, read as the reverse complement.
TGGGGAGATTAACTAGACAAAAAATTCCAAAAATTTTAATTAAAATAGGGTCCCTATAAATTTCCAAAATATTTTGACCCAACTCTCTCTCTCTCTTGATCGTAACAAGTGAAAACCTGAGGCTCTCTTTGTGCTATCCAAGATTGTCCAAAATAGTTTTTCCTTAGTATGAAGAACTAGAAGATTGATTATGCAATAAAAAACTTTTAAAAGCTTTGATATGATGTAAATTACCTTTTTTTCCTTTTGGAAACCTTATAAAATGCTTGTACCTCCATTAATGGTAGAAAACCTATTTCATGCCTAGATTGTAGTCAATAGGTTTTATTTACCTCTGCTAGTTCTTAGTCTCAAATATTTTTTCAAAGGCCTATAAGAGGATATTAGGGACACCATGGAAACCTTAATATGATATATGATCCCTTGAATTAAGCTAAATTTTCAAAAACCTATTCAGCCAAAGCTCTAAAAGGCTCCAAAATGCATCATTTTGCTCCCAAACTCCTCTCCTCCACTCCAAATGACTTGAAATGGCCTTGAACATGTAAAAATAGGTAAAAATACCATAATGAGGTGGTAAGAAGTCAACCAATTTGACTTCCTTAAAAATTTACTTTTTCACTTGAAAATTCTATTTTGAGGACCCTTAAGTCATCTAATGCACTTTTGAGGGTCTTTTGGGAATAATAGCATCTCTAGACCTCATTTTTGACCCATTAAAATCTTTGAGACTTTTGAAAACCTCATTCATTCCCTTGAATGCTCTAACATCCTGAAAACTAGCTGGATCTTTCACTTATAGTTCAAGACCCATTTCTAGGCCTTTTCCTCAAAATCTTCAAATTCACCTTAAATTTTTCTTAAAGTGTTTCAAAAGATTGAAAGATACATGGGGTAGGGTCATGATTTTTGTCTTATATTTCCACCATTATATCATCTACTTAATAATAACTCTACTCAACTCCTCACACCACACAAGGACCTCCTAGGATATTGTACTGCATCAAGTCAAGACCATAAGGGGACTAATCATGGGGCTTGAAGGTTCTTGAATGGTCCAAGGGAGTGCCCTGATCTATCTAGGTAAAAGTTTCATATATAGGCTAATTTTTACCAACATTTCTAGTGACCTCCTAGGATTGCATGCCTACTATGTAATATATTAGTTGTCTTGTCTGATCTAATTGGTATATGGGGTCATAAGACTTTCCTTCCCAACTAATCTAACATTGATACAAAGCTATCCACTTCTAAAAAATTTCTTTTGAATCAACAAGGATAACAAGAAATAGAACCAACACTTTTCTCAAGGCACTTATAATGGAAACACACAATTGAAAATGAAAAGTGCATAAGGCAATTGGAGGAAAACAACAAAATCTACTCTAATATATACAAGGATGCAACTTACAAGTACCTTCCTCCTAGGTCAAATGGGAAACTTTTAGCATCATTGATTTGTAATAGACAAGGATGAGAGGCACCCTACTTTTTTGAGATCATGCTAGGTGGAATAAGATGCCTAATTTTTTACTCTTTTGGCTTGCTCCCTAATTGATGGAGAGGGACAAATATGTTTTCAATGTATAAAAACTCCCTTACTATCTCAAGACTTACTTGATGTTTCTCATTACTCTTTAGAAAGCCTTGCATGAAGACTTCATTCATGTTCTTGGAATCAACTGCATTTTTTTCACTTGGTGGCTCAAAAATACCATATTCTTCCACCTTATTCTTTTTCAAATTAGGACTAATCATGCTTAGATAAGTATGCTCATAATTGTTTATAAGGACATGTTTCTTAGCCTCCTCAAACTCTTTGGTTATGGCATGGAACTGTTGTCACAACTCTTTAGGCTCTTCACTGGTATGTTTCTCAAATAGTATCACTTGGGAAATTGAGATGTCTCCTTCATCAAACTCACTCAAGATTTTATCTTGTTTTTAAATTACAAATGAGGGTTGATTTGACCGACTAAGGTCCAAAACATCACAATTTTCTTGATCAAGGTCTGATTTATCTTCCTCTAGTTCCAACATATCAGGGATATATTCATTTGACACCTCATCTTTAAGTGGACCAACCTCTAGTGCCTAGTTCTAATTCTCTCTTTCATCTATGTAGAATAGACATTCAGTAGTCCATTCAAACTTGACCCATATTTATCTTGAGTATTATCCTCTTTAGGATCTAATTCATTATTGTCAAAGTCATGCCAAGAAGGCTAGTTCAAACTTAATTTTTCTTCCTCTAAATGAAGTGGGTTGATCATGATCTCTTTATCATAGACACTTGTATTATCCTCTTATTCTTGAATATGCATATGAAAGAGTGGTATCTCTAGTGAGGGCATGATATAATCAAGATCAATATCATTAGCATAGGGAGAGATCCATGGTGGGATGGCTTCATGCTCTTCAGTTGAATGGTCTTCATTTTCTCTTCATATAACAGGTCCTCCTTTGTAAAGGGAGATGGTGGGAGGGCAAGAAGGTCCACTTGGTGGAGTAGGAACATAAGGAGTTATTGGATGATCTTGGGAAAGAGTGGGATGAATATTCTCATGAGGAAGAGTGTGTGTAGGGGTAGGAGAGGGTAAACTAATTTCTTTTGGTTTGATATGTTCTCCCTTCCAATGATTTAACACCTCTTCAATGGTTAGTACCCAATCTTTCATATTTATCTTCTCAACTTGTGGATAATCACCTTCTTCAATGGATGCCCACACATTTCAAAACTTATACAAGAATCTCCTTATCCCCTCAATGACATGAATGGGGAACTCTTGTCCAAGTCCAACCTCCTTATAGATTTTTATGATTACTCTCCCTTAGTCCAATATTGATTTTTTGACTCTTGACAAGGATGGGCTTTAACAAGGTTGGCTAGGGGGTCAATTTGAAACTCTTGGAGGTTGAATTTGAGGCTCTTGGAGGGGAGAGGACACATAAGATTGATTGCATTGAACTTGTTAATCCTCATAAGATATCAACACATTCTCCAAGCTTTGGACCATGCTTCTCAAACATACTTTGTTCTCCCTCTCATAAATTTCCCATTGTTCTTCCTCACAAACTGACCACCTATTCTTGAACAAATAAAGAGAACTCCTTTCCTCTTTTACAACATGGATTGGGATGATTGAAGAAAACTCTAAAAGCCTACCAATCTCCCTTATCAACTCAATATAATATGATAATGCTTACTTAAATCCTCATAAGGATGTAGCAAGATAAACATAGTCTTGACAAGGGGAATTAAAAAATTTATTTGAATGCAAAAGAGGTTGATCTTGGTCATATTTAAGGGTGGGAGGGGGGAAAATCCATGATAGGGCTGATAGGTTGCTTGAGGACCACTTGGGGTGAACACATAAATGTTATTAGCCTAATATGAGTGGTACTGAGGTAGAGAATAAACATGTTGATCAAAAGAGGTTTGACTATACATATCAAAATCATTTGATTTTAGGCACTTAGGATTCTTGACCAGTTGATGTTCATAATGGAGCTATCATTGATGTTTACAAATGTGCCTTTGAAGGTTAATTATAATAAAGAGCAACACCAATAACTCTTCAGTGAAGTGAGTAATGTAGTAGTCCTATTGAGTGTACCATAAAATGTTATAATGTATAATTTCACACTTAAGGGATGTTTTTTCAAGATTTCTCACTCTTAGCTAAAATATTAGAGCAACCTTAGGCTATGGGTATAATGTAATGAGGTTGAACCTCTGGAGAAGGTCAACTTTCTCTTCGTAGATCACCTAAACTAATATTTTTGCTTAGAAAAGGGATAGAAATGGGGTATATGATGAATAATAACACTAAAAAGGTGATGCACCAAATTAAATGACACTCTAATAAGCTTGAAACAAACACTAATTTAGCATGAGACAATATTTGCTCACATAACCTCAAAAACTAGCTAATTTGTATTTCTTAAACTAAGCTCACTAAGTAATAGATGAATCAAAGAGAGGTTATAAATATCAAAATAGGAATCCATTAATGGTGAAAAAATCTCAATTTTAGACCTGTAAATAGCTTGAAAACACCTTAAAAGAGGCAAGAAAGAAGGACAATGGACATGGAAGAACACTTCTTCACAAAACAATCATACATAAGCTTTCTAATTAAAGGTAAGAGATAAGTGAAAAATAATCTTATTTGCTTCAAAAGGTATTTCTTAAAAAATTTGACAAGGTTTTACCATGTTAAATGAGAATATATCTTACAAATGGGTGAGAAGTGGGAGATATAGGAGAAAAGGGAAGAGAAAGAGGAGAAGCAAGCACTCAAAAATCAATAAATTATACACAACCACCTTCCGTGGAGTCTCAACCACCTTTTGATCAATTATCACTAATATTTCCTCAATAAAATAACCCTAATTAGTCCAAATAGTCTTCAAGCTCTCTCATTGGCTTAGTAAGACACAAGAAGATAAAAAAATTTGAGGATGATGATGTCATGATCCACTCACAAGTTAAAAGTCTCCAAAGACTTGGAAAACACATTGATTTCTCCACTTTCTCTCCCAACCTCCAAACTTCTCTCTCTTGGACTTCTACTCCTCCACTTGAACTTCTAGAAGATGCTTGGTAAATGGTTAGTGAGCCTTGGCATTTGATGTTTAACTGACCATGGAGGTTATCTCTTGTTATGTTTTTTTTTTATGTTTTCTTCTATTTTCAACTCCTCTTTTCTCCTTGAACCTGAAATAAACTCCATGAAACTTGCAACTCTCATAGACTCCATTGATGAAAGTCTCAAACTTGAGCCACCTTTAACCAACTACCCTAAAACCTGCTCCTAAGACCATATGGCACCATAAGAACCACTTATGGACATGTATAAAACTTCTAGACATACATGGAATGATTTGAGAGGGAAAACAAAGTTTAGGACACCTTAAAGACTTAAACCAATGGTGGAAATCACCATTAAACCTACAACCATTCATAAAATGTTAAAAAACTTGAGTTTTTGACCCTTTAGCTCAACAAGGCACCCTAAAAACCCTTGAAAATGGATCAAAGTGTCATATAATGGTGTTTTAAATCCCATTTTGCCTCTTCCATGGATTTAGACCATTTTTCTCTTTGAAGACCTACAAAAATAGGCATTTTTAAGCCATTTTGGGCCTTCTAGGCACCCAAACATGCCAAATTGTTATAAAAAATAGGTTTTACATGATATTTATGGATTAGTATACATGTTTAAAGTGGTTTACAATTTATTATAGTACATTTTATGGACCTATGAGTCCAAAAACCCAAAATTGGTCAAAAAGCTCCTTTGGTAGCCTAAATAGGCTCACCTTCTTGATGATTATTCACAAAATGTAGACCTCCATTATATAATTTATTTACATGGATATTTATTTCATATACTCCTTCAACATCCCTAAAAATTGTGGGCTCCCATGTATAAGTTATGAAAAGATACATATGTAAAGATAATTGCCTCTAGGGTTTACAAGCATTTTGGACATGCTTATGCTCTTATCGATTGTTAATAAAAATCAAGACCTTAAATAACCCAAATCCATAATTAATTTCAATTATATAGGGTTAATAAAAACATACTAAAGTCATTTAACCCAACTCCTCATGGTATGAAAGATACAAGCATCTAAAGAGGGCCTAAAATTGGGTGTCTTAGGCCTAAAAAGTTTGAATTCCTTCAAAATACCAATTTTAACTTACCATTTATCCTATTTATTTTAAATAATATTCATTTAACCTGAAACATCTCATAATACCTCTTCATGAAGTCACCTTGCATTGGAAGGTCTGAGAGTGTCTTTTGGTGATATAGGCCTTCAAACAAGCTTTAAGGCCTAACTAGCCAAATCTGAATATTAGAGTTCTTGGACACCTATATTATTATATATCATTAAAAAAATATGTTTAAATGTTCCTTACCTGATTCAACTTTTATTCTCCTCTTTAAATGATCAAAAATCCAACTTTGTTTTTATGCTTTTGAGATTGTCTGTGGGATTTCTAGCTTGCCTATGTGTTTGTATGGAGTTTTGAGTGGTAATAATATTTAAATGTGTTTAATATTTTTAAAATAATCCCCTTATTATTTTTTAACACTTACATAATCTTTAAACTCATTGTTATACCTTAAACCTCCAAGAAGCATGCCTACACCAATGGTGATTGTCATGAGCCATGACAAGGACTGTGTTAAAATAGCATGCAATTACACTTATCACATGACATTAAAAATATTATGGATATGTATATTATATCATTAGTACCAATCCTACCAATTTTCATTATTTTAGGATGCATACTTTTCTTGTAGACCCTTTTTACCAAACTTTACCCTGAGTTGCCTACTTGTTTCCTTCATGCCTAAACTTACCATCAAAGAACTTTTTTATTGAAATATTCAATGTTATCAACTTCATATGTAAAATTAGGTTTAAAACATCATATTTAACCATTTTAATACCTTTTCAAGACTTAAACTCCCTATTATCACTCAAAACTAACAAAAGCTTCATTTGATCTCCAATGGTTGCCTGTTGACTACAAGAGGTCTATGTAATAACAAAGAGTATTTTAACATTTTTTATGACATTTAGGATGTAATTAGATAATTTAATATGTCATTTTTACCATTTTTACCAAATTTCATGCTTTTACTTGACCTGTAGATGCCCTAAAATGACCAATTCCTCCAAGACATGCTCCAATGTTGATCGTGATTAGACATGGGATTGACTATGCTTAAAAATTCAATGGTTCCCATTATCAGAATACCTTTAAAATATTTTTTATAGGTTTATTATGTCATGATGATCCTATCCACCAAATTTTGTGATTAGATCATGATTTTGTATGCCTTTTTTACCAAAAGTTAATGGCATATCACCTACTTGGTCAAGTTTCAAGATTGAGTTTTCTTATTTTTAGCCTTGGTTTTTACCTTATAATGATGATTTTGATTTTAATATTTCATTAAAATCCTCATTTCAATGGTTTCACCTTCTTTTACCAGCTCTTTGAAACTATGCAACTCATGTATGACCTAAGCTCCTTCAAGAACCTCATTTTGACTGTGTACAAACAGTGATGTAGGTGATGGTTATGAGGTGCATGATTGTAGATTTTATTTTTAATCTCACCAATTCTTATTTAAAACATTATCAACTCCATAATTTACTTATGAATCATTCATATCATTTAAAACTATTTAAAGGGAACCATTGTGTTCTCAACTTGCTTGGCCTTGAAGATAAGCCTTTAGCCATATGTGGCTATAGGTGTACATTTTATATTAATTATCCCTAGTTGAACCCTATAAACATCCTTATTAATGTCTATATTTATACCAGCATCTTCATTCTTAACTCTGATCCAAATAGCATCCATAAGTCTAGAAGGGTCTAAGAACTTGTCAAGAACAAGCATATGCCTATTGTAGGTGATTGTTTTCATCCAAGCATGTAGGTGTAGATTTGAACCCTGATTGTGTTACATGAGTGTCCCTTAAGGGTTATGAAATAAATAAATATATATTTGGCTCAAGAATCCTAATTGAATTTCAAATTCACTCATATATTTATGCTTTGCTAAAACATCATAAAATATTGTGACCTTATCAAATGTAGATGACTATGTTGTATGGATCATGACTACTCTTGGCCTTGGAGATGTAACCAAACATTGATTATGGTCCTTATTATTTAAACCACTACCACCTAGTGAGAGACTTTGATCCAAGACCCCTAAATAATACATCTCTTCAATATACCTTGGATTTTGTACCTTCATGAAAGTGTTGACTATTAGTGGTCTATTGTAGGTACACATTCTTGGTTGTAGCTTGATGGTTTCAAGGTCCATAACCTGTTTGAGTGATCTTGATGCCATTTCACTTGTTCTTTGAACCCCCATTGCCATTTTCTCTTCAATAAGGTCACTTTCTATGAATCTACATTAATATCATGCCACCTTGGACTTATGAGATCATTTGAAAGCTCAAGATACTATAGAAAACATTAAAAAAGTATAGTGACAGATTTTATGAGTTAGTAGCCCTCTTGCATTTTAATCCTTTAGTCAAACAACCATTTTTTATGTCAACTCACTGCCCCTATCACTGGATCACCTCATAGAGACATTCAAACTCATCTAGACTTCATATTACCCTTTTATATGATATCATCAAATGTGGACAAGGCCATGTTTTAGAGGAATTAAGGTTACAAGTCCCTAAACCTCACTTTCTCAAATTATGGATATCATTTGAGTATGATTGATACTCAATAGATTCACTATTGATGGCCAAGCATTCCTCAACTTTTCAACCTCTAAGAATATCTCCAACACTCATATTTCCACTAATGTCTATAGAATGACTCAACTCATTCTCCTTCTTCTTCACAACCTTACCATAACTCTTACTTCCTTGTTTTGTCTAGCCTTATCTACTAGCTATTTTTTGGACAAATCCACCTTGTTTGAGCAATATATAAAATCTTATAAATATATGAAACCATTTGGGATCACCCTCTTGAAGATTGGATTACGATATTTGATTAGTCAAGCATTAGTCAATAAAACAAAGATAAATGCATAAAGAACTAAACATATCAAGCCAAATTATTCATGTGGGGGTTTCTAATGACAATAAAGAAAAAAATGAAAGAAATCAATACTAGTTACCTTCCCAAATCGATTCCATCACCCACGATTGGCTCCAAGCATGTTCTCCCCTTGATAAAGCATTCTTGTCTTCATTAATAATGGTGGCAAAACTCCTCCTATGTCTCAAAAACATTTTTTAAAACCTATCCTCATGATAGAAACTATCTAACTTGCCTATCAATGAAGCTAATCCAAATGCAAATAGCATAAAAATCAAAACACAAATGACTTGTGGAGATATTTTAGCATTATAAGTTTACACAATTTAATCTTTAAAATGGTGTTCATAGCCTCTCTATTTATAGTTTTTTGAGATTGATCAAAATGAATTATGATCATCCATCTTGAGATCAAGATGTGTGGCCAAGAATCCATTCAATTTTAGAGGCTAAAATCAATAAATTCTCTCATAATGATTTGGGAATAATGGGTATTAATGAGGCATGGGAGGCCATGATTTAGATATTTTATGCATTTATGGCCTAGGGATGCCTTCCCAAGAAATGATGTCATTAGGTGATGTAGTTAATAGGAATCAATTTTCAAAAATAAATATTCAATAAACTCCATGGAAAATCCAATTAAGTTTTTGTTTTGAAATAATTAGCCTTAAACAAGATTAATCAACATTTGTGCAATTCCTTGGAAATTGGCCCTCAATTAATCAAAATGGTTCGAAAGTCATATTACTAGGTTGTAATTTGACTCAAGAATAAGTGGAAGGTGATGTTAAATGAGTTGGAATCATATTCCCATTTAGGATTTTTCCAACATAAAATAACAAAGGCACATGATGTGTACTAATGAATTAGAAGAATAGAGTGATCCAAAGCACAAAAAATCAAAATCATCATTTTTACTTGAAATTGAATTGATCAAATTTAGGAACCACATAAAATGTACTGCCCCATTTAGGTATACTTTAGCCTTTATTAGCACTTGTAAATGACAAGTTCAAACCATTTAAGGTGTTTTAGTGATTTTGACCTAAAATGTACATTTGAGTGTAATTTAAGTAAGATTGATAATCTTAACACAAATGGTGTTAGAAATTGAATGTCTACATTTTTCCCATGTTTAAGAAGGTGTAGTGAGACATTCAAGAAAAGCATCATCTTTTCAAAGAAAAGATTTGTTAAGAAGAAATTATAAATGACCCATGATGCCCCCTCGAGAGGACATACTAGGATGAAAGAGAAGGATGGACTCTCAAAAAAAGAGTGACAATGAGAGATTAACCCATGGAATAGATCACATCTAAATGAGTTAATGATTGCACATATGGTTACTATCAATGATAAAACTATAAATAGAGGTATAATAGGCCCCAAAAACCAAGGGAATGAGAAGAATTTAATCCATAAATGTAAGGGACACACTTTGAATGCACCCAATTTGAAAGTGCAAGTTACATGCTTACAACATTTATCAATCCTGAGACAAGTTGCACACTAAAACATTACAATCATGGGATAAAATGTGGAGAGCCTAGAATTAGAGAAAAAAGGAGAATTTGGTCTCCATAAAGATGATAATAAGAAGTGCCCCAGTAGATCAGATTTGATCATGATAAGACAGTTGTGCCCTAGCAGGGCTAATTTTGATCATTGATAAAGAATAAATAATGATTTGCCCCTGTAGGGCTGATTTTATTCTTATGGTAGGCTCAGATGTGGTTCCCTAGCATGGTTAAATTGGCAAGAAATTAGCTCAATAATACAACCTAAAACATAGATTAAAGCGAGCAAGTGTAAATATAGATACGATGGTGGAATGGCTTAGAAAAAACCACAAAACATAGGCATATGAGAATGCACAAAGTGAGGAAAGTGATGAAAATCAGAATGAAGATGGTTGAGTTGACTCCAGATGTATAATACAAGTGGATGTTGCCTACATATTTCTATGGATGCATGTTCCAATATGAACTTCAAGCCAATGTAGTTCACCCAAAAGTTGGAGAGAATGGAATGAGGGATGATGAAAATTAACCAAAGATTGATTATGACTCATGATGTATGCAAAGATATGCATGTCTAAGTATTAAGTCAGGTGCTAATCCTATTGAGTTTAGTTCATGCATAGTGTTCTTGAGAACTATTCATTAGAGTTGTGTTGATGTTAAGACTTGAATCTAGAGCACAAAGTGCTTGCTATTGCAAAATAAATTAGGCATCATAAGTATGAATAACTCATAATAACATGGTATTTCAAATGCATGGATCTAGTTAAAATGTGAATACCTATAACTAAGTATAATGGTAAAACAATGATCAAAACTAGAGTTACAGCTATTTACATTTAAACAAAAAAGCAAAGACAAAGAAAAAGATAAACATAAATGAACCTAACTTAAAATCAAGATATGAATAATCAAGACTAAAGGAGGAACAATAATGTTTAAAAATGAAAAATAAGAACATCTTAACAACATAGGATCAAGATATGAATAATCAAGATGTACAAGACAATCTTGAACATAATAGAGAAAAGCAAAATCAAACAAGGAAACACAAGACCAAAGTGAGACAAGAAGTAATAAAAAGAGAAAAGGAGAAAAAATAAATGAAGAGGTGTGAAATCATAACAAAACATGTATAAAAAACAACAAAACACCAATAAAACTCAAATAAACACACACAAACAAAAACCAAGTTAGTGCGGTTCAAATACAATTATTCATGCACATGTGGGAGATGTGTTACTTTCCACCACAACATAGCAAAGGACAATGACATAAAATTTATTCCATAATTAAAGAGGGACAATGGTAGAAGAATTGGGGGAAGAGAAGAAAAGGAAGGGGTTGGTCTAGTTGACTCTAGATGTACAAGACAAATGGACTTTGCCTACATAGTTCCATGGATGCATGTTCCAACATGAACTTCAGGCCAAATGTAGTTCTCCCAGGAAGTGGGATAGAAGACATGATGATGATCAGAAACATATGATTAATGTTATAGAAGAAAAGGGAAAACTTGAAAAATGAGATAGGTCTTGCAAAAAGGCAAGGTGGTGGGATGAGAGAAAATAATCTTGTAAAATGGCAAGTGCATGGAACAAGATGACTTACATAGCAGAAAGTCATTAGGATAAAATGTTTTCAAAATGGAAAGAGCGTGAGGATCAAAATCTATAAAAGCATAAGATAATAGTTTTGTTCTTTTGTGGATCACTTTCTAGTGTTTTTGGTATTTTTGGGATAAAATATGTACAAATGGGACAAACTAGTCAAGGAGATGCTCATCTGAGAGTATAAGTTCCAATAAACAACTAATTCAGTTGCAATGACACTCATGGATATAAACAATAGACTAGGGAACTAACCGATAGTTTCAATAATAGCTAAAGCCAATTGTAATGGCATATTATCACAAATCGGCAAGAGCATATGATAAGAAGGGCACTGAGTTGACCTTGATATGAATCAAGCACTACCTACATAACCCCAAAATAATCCCAAGCCACAATAATTTTCCCCAGACAAAAGGTGATGAAAAACTGACTAGGTCATAATAAGTTCACAAACAAAGGTAAATAACAAGACAAATGATAATAGTAATGACCAGATGATACAATAATGTATGATAAAAAGGCATTGTACCTAATTTTCCCATAAGCAGTTATAATTAAGAAATAACATCATAATTTTGATTTGCCTAAATATGGTTATAATCAAGGGTACCAAAACAATACTAATTTACCCATAGGTGGTTATAATTAGTGATACCATATAAGATGATAGATGAAAGATAACTTGCCAGATCAAATGTCACACTATATTCATAGACTATCTAGAATTCTAAAAATTTTGGAACTAGATCATAATCCCCCCTTAGAAATTATGAGAATAACCAAAGGAACCAAGATCAAAATTGGATCGATAGGATGACTAAAAACAAGCTTTGGTCAATAATAAAGACATGGTATAATAATATGATATAAGAAAAGTGATCAGAAGATAATTGGGTATAAGAGTAAACAAGGTTCCCCCAAGTAATGATTGACTTAGTTTTCTCTCAAAATGGTGAGATCATAGGCTTAGATTACTCACAAAATAGTGAGAGCATAAGGAAGGTAACTGAGCTGACCTCAATCAAAATTAAGTGCTGCCTACATAGTCCTAAAGGACATCAAGTCAATGTAGTTAAAACATCATGGTAAATGGAACACAATGGTATAATATGCCTAAATAAGGGTCTATAGGATTTCCCCCAAGAGATGAGGCATAGTAATGGCAAATGGGAACTAGAAAAGTGAAAAATGGTTCTATTGCTCTTGTTGACAAGGAGATGTATGTCCTAGTCAACATGTGAAAGAACAAAAATGATTAGTTATAAAAATTGCTACCCAATTCCCTTTTAGAAAAGTTTCTCTATCAAGAACTTGATACATATTTGTATCTTAATAATGTGTTTGTGATCTTCATGGGTCATTGACTTTGATTCCTTCAAACATCGAGACAAGATATCCTTGTAGCCTTTACAAATGAAAGTGTTTCCAGTGATGGTAAAAACTAATAGGATAAATGATATAAGTGGGTAATGAATACGTGGATGATAATGGAGTGTATAATGAATGGGTAAAAAATGAATATCAAAACTTTCAATCACACATAATGTTTTTGATTTTGGATTCAACATAATTTTGGTTATGGTAGGGCTGAAGATATCTAAAGATGCTCTCGATAGGAATACCAAATTATTCTATTATTTGATCTTAAGAATAGATATCATCTGATTATGTTGTGTATTATAATCTATATTGATTTGTTCTTTGATAACATCTTCAAGTAGTGAAGAACTTTTGTGCTCAGCTATTGGTACCTCTTTGAGGTTTTCACCAATGAATTTGTCCTGATTATCCCATCGTGCCTCTAAGAAGGTTTCATAAAGATAAGTTAACATTTGACTTTAATTGTCTTCTAGCACCTTTGAAAATGTTTCACTAAAATATGTTAGCTTTATTCTTTGATCATCCCATATCACCTTTGAAAAGGTTTCACTAGAAGAGTGTTCTCTTTCTAAACAAATTTCGTCTTTGTCCCTCTGGTATTCTGCACTTATTATGTCACCATGGATGTAGTTCAATAAAGTGTGATTCTATCAGTCCCAATTGATGTTTGTGGGAGGTGGAATTTTAATGGATATGTTGGGTGGGAATAATGGAATGATGAATGGAATCACAATCCTCATATAAGATACTAGGAGAACCCATGTCGATGTTGAAGTAATCATCCTTAAAAACCATAGAAGGATCACAAATATATTCAAATTGATCCATTATGCAATTGTAACCAATGTTGTAACAACCAATACTATATAATATTTTTTAATCTAATTCTGATACAAGGGACTCTAAATTTGATGTCATAACTGACGTTGATTCTAGTTTTGAATCTAAAGTTGATGTCAATTTAAAAATAAAACCTATCTCTAATTCTTATTCTTCATCTGATATGGTTGTTTCTGTAATGATGTTCTATTTAATTCTTGGTATCGAACAAGTAATAGCTTGTGATGGCATAATGGGCTCAATAAAAAGTGATTCATCTAAGAAGGGTTCAACATAGACTAGTTCATCTAAGTGAATCCCATCAAAGAGAGGGAATCACTCAAGGGATGACTTGATATAATATTGTATGTCAAAATAAGAATCCTTAATGAGTGGAAATTGATCAAGAGACAAATATATAGAGACTGGCTTTTCAAGGAGATGAGGCTCTTTAAAAATAGGTAAAATATGAATAGGTGATTCATCACAGGTTGACTCATCAGAAATGGGTATTTCAATAATAACATCATGATCTTGGTTCATAATTGGTTACAAAATATCAAATTTTAACACATTTTGGTCCTTGAAATATGGCTCTTGAAGAGGTAATGGGTCTTGTTTTGGCTCAAAATTAATAAATTGGGGAACATTTGGTTAAGCAAGAACAATGGTTTATGGTTCAATAATGGGCTCTCCAAGAATTAAACTATTGAAGAAGGGATCAAAAAAATTGGTTCATCAAATGGAGGTTCTTCAATAATAGGTTCAATATATGAAGGCAATGGGCCTATAATGGTAATGACTAGACACTTCATAGCTTGGTTTCTCATTCAAAGCAAAGGAGGATGTCTTAAAATGGTAACCTTCACATGTTGTGGAGCTTGATCGCTTGCACAAGCCAAAGGAGAATAGCCCAAAATGGTCACCTTTGCACCTTGTGAAGCTTGATCGCTTGCACAAGCTAAAAGAGAAAGAAGGTATCCCAAAATAGTTACCTTTGGGCATGTCAAGTAAATCAAAGGTGAAGGGGGATATCCTAAAATGGTAACCTTCAATCACAGTACATAAATAAAAGGGGAAGGATGAGGATGACATATGATAATCAGAATAAATGGAATTGGCTTTCAACAAATAGGCCCAAAGAGGGTGGCATCCTCAAATAAGACATAATGCTCATGTCTACCATGACAATACTCTACCTCAAAATTAGGGCCATAAGAGACCCCATTATGAGTGTACTTTTGAGTCATGTCTAGAAGATTTTTATATACGTTTGTTAAGATTTGGACTATGTTTTGTAAACATTTAAACAAGATATGGGTTTTGATCCTTTCTAAACAAATGACAAGGTAATAAAAGAGACTATAATAGGAGGGTGGTTTAGAACCGCACACAATTAGAAAATTGTGCTAATGAAATTAATCAACCTTAGGTAGGGTTGAAATCATATAAAATTGGAAGAGGGTATGATAACTCAAAAATAATAGTGTCAGTAGTAAACTAAAATGTAGATTTTTGAGATACGTCAATATCGTAAAATCTAGTTTAACTTCAATGAGTTTCTATTAGAAAACTAGAAGAAAGCCCTTCAGATTAGGAAAGAGATAATGTGAATCAAGAAACTCATGATGTGTAAACATGCAAGAATTCCTAATTATAAAGCTAAAACCAAATGGGTGGCACAACATCACCACAGGATATTAGGAATGGTAGTATAAAATGTGTTATAGGACTCGAAGCGTGAGTGATACACAAGATGACTTGAGTCCATGAAAGATGATAATGTGATAATAAGTCTATAAATGCCCTAAATTCAAATGAGAAATTGAACCCAATTTAAAACAAGTCAAGTGCAAATGGTGAACCCAATTTAACACATCAACCTTTAAAACTTAGAAAATCCCAATTCCAAATTTAAATTATCAATGAGGAACTTTAAGAAAATTTGGAAAATGATCTAGACTCAAATGGGTAGTAAAACTACACTGAAATGGATGATATTTGGTTAACAAGCAATTTTTGACCCAAAATAAGACCAAGTAATCTAAGACAAAGATAAATCAACTAATTAATCATCTTAAACCCTAAATTAACAAGGTGTGGCAAAATGGGGTTAACTAAACTAGCAAGTTTTCAAACATTTCTAGATGGATCAGATACACAAGACTTTCACATCAAAATACAAGAGAAACAACACATCAATTGGGTTCACATCATATATATTATTGTAAAAAGGTCTTGTCCTTTTTACAACCACTAAATCCATCACTTGCTCAATATAGTGTGATGTCCAACATGATCATACATCCAAGGCTTAACCCCAACAATAAGATATGGTTTACCTACTCAAACCATCATCCCAATGGGGTGATCCTAATTTATATACCCCCTTGTAGAGAGGAGTTGAAGATAATGCTAGGAGGTGAAACCTCATGTCAAAGCTTCTCTAAAGAACTTATGGGAGGTGATGAAATACCTCTCACAAGCCAAGATGCAATGAAAATGAAAACTAAGTAAAAGAGCTTTAAAGGTTGTTTCTAGATCACCCAAGTCATACGAGTCTTGGGGAGAGCTTTCACAACATTTTTTTTACACCTTTGGACTAAGGAAATTTTAAATGAAGATGGTGATTTTGATCTCACAAGTTCCCTATAGGGGATGGAGAGAGAGCATACATACATGAATTCCTTTTTATATAAATAAATCTAACTAAGAAATCAAGAAATGACTTGCATAAATAAGTGTGTTCAATTTTAGAGCACTAAATGAAATGTTTGGTGGTGTTTTTTAGCCCTTTAGGCTTAAGTTCCAAAACTTTGAAAGAACAACAACAAAAACATTCAAGTAAACACCTTAAGTTTTTATTTAAGCCCCAAATGAAATATTCCTAGTTCCTTTTAAACATCCAAAAGAGGTTTAAAAAAGAATAATTAGGCATGACTTGATGATTTTCCAAGTGGGTCTTGCAAGGAAATTGCTAGCAAGTTATTTAGCTTCGAATCCCTTTTATGGATGAAACAAGCACCTTGGAAAAGTGAGCTCTTGGGTTTGAATGACCTATCAACTTGAAGGAAAAACCTCAATAAATCTAACATGTTAGATTAGACTTGGTTAGCAAAAATCTCAATAAAACTTTCAAGGCAAGGATTAGACAAAGAAAATGCAATTAAATGAAACCAAGAAACAATTATTAGAAACATAAAAAAAAAAAGGTTCAAACTCCTATTTCAAGATTTTGTGAAAAATCTATGCAACTGGAAACTAAAATAGTAGCATATTCTAAAAATTTAGGATAAAACATGTGGTTTTCAAAAACAAATCATCAAAAATGGAGTCTATATGACCCCAAACCAAGCTCTTAAAAATGGCTTATTAGCTCTTAGGTCTGCAACACTACATTATCATGACTCTACAGTGCAAAATGATGACTCATAGTGCAAAAACATGATTGAGATAGTTGAAGTATTGTAATATCATGACTTTAGAGTCATGGGATTGCAATATCATGACTGTAAAGTCATGGGATTGTAATATTATGACTGTGTCAGTTGTAGGATTGTAATATCATGACTATGGAGTCACGAGATTGTAAGATTGTGACTGTGTCAGTTACGGGATTGTAATATCATGACTATAAAGTCTCAAGATTTCAATATTGTGATTATAACCCACAATATCACAACTTAAAAAATCATGGTATTACAATATCGTGATTGTTGAGTCACGATATTTCAATAACGCAACTTGACCCACAAATAGATAAAATGTTAGTCTAGATAGTTAAATAAAATGCAATATTACTACTGTGAGACAAAACCATGACTATGTTAATTGTATGTTTGTGGTCTATGAGATAATATCACAAGTCTACATATGCAAAACTGTGACTTCCAAAAAACATCCTTTTTAGTAAGTTTTTCACTCCCTTTCCTACCACACTCCAAGATGATACATGAGAATAGTTAGTAGGTTACTTGTAGGATATTTGTGATCAAATTCATGGGGTGCAGTCTCACCAAGTGTGCCAAAATGTATATTGGATTACAATATTTGATTAGTCAATAAAATAAAGAGAAATTCATAAAAAATTAAACATATCAAGCCAAACTATTCATCTGTGGGTTACTAATGACAATGAACAATAAAATGAAAGAAAGCAATACTAGTTACCTTCCCAAATCGATTCCATCACCCAAGAGTGGCTCCAAACATGTTCTCCCCTTGATCAAGCACTCTTTTATTCATCAAAAATGGTGGCATATCTCCTCCAATGTCTCAAGAACACTTTGTAAAACCTAGCCTCATGATAGAAACTATCTAACTTGCCTATCAATGAAGCTAATCCAAATGTAAATAGCACAAAAATCAAAACACAAATGACTTATGGAGATATTTTAGCATTATAAATTTACACAATTTAAGACTAAAAATGGTGTTCATGGCTTCTCTATTTATATATTTTTGAGATTGATCTTAATGAATTATGACCATCCATCTTGAGATCAAGATGTGTGGTCAAGAATCCATTCAATTTTGGAGGCTAAAATCAATAAATGCTCTCATAATGATTTGGGAAGAAGGGGCATTAATGAGGCGTGGGAGGCATGGGAGGCCATGATTTAGATATTTATGCATTTATGGCCTAAGGATACCTTCTTAATAAATGATGTCACTAGGTGATGCAGTTAATAAGAATCAATTTTAAAAAATAAATATTCAATAACCTCCATGGAAAATCCACTTAGCTCTTGATTTGAATTAAGTAGCCTTAAACAAGATTAATCAACATTTTTGAAATGTTTTGGAAATTAGCCATCAATTAATCAAAATGGTTAGAAAGTCATATTATTGGGTTGTAATTTGACTCAAGAAGAAGTGGAATGTGATGTTAGATGCATTGGAATTGTATTCCCATTTAGGATGTTGCCAACACAAAATAATAAAGGTACGTGACATGTATTAATAAATTAGAAGAATAGAGTGATCCAAAGCATAAAAAGGTGAAATCATCAATTTGACTTGAAATGAATTGATCAAATTTAGGAATAACATAAAATTAATTACCCCATTTAGGGATACTTTGACCTAAATCGGCACTTGTAAATGACAAGTTTAAACCATTTAGGGTGTTTTAGTGATTTTTACCTAAAATGTACATTTAAGTGAAATTAAAGTAAGATTGACAATTTCAACACAAATGGTGTTAGGAATTATATGTCTAAACCTTTATTCCCTTATATGTCTCCTTCAAGTTTCATCAATCAAATCTCCTTGTAGATATTCTTTCCTTCACAAGTGACTGTCCAATTAGGCCTATTATCCCTATTTTATGTCTACAAACTTAAAATCGATATTTTATAATACTCTTTCAGGCACAAAACTATTTATACATTTTCCAAATGTCTATATGATCAAGAATAAAAAGTTCCAACAATTTACAATAGTTACATTAGGATTTATGATATTTTCTTGTTTGAAACCCTAGCTAGTCTTTTGCACAGGTTGAGAGCCTATTTATTTCA
Source organism: Torreya grandis (assembly GCA_037957365.1). Classification (NCBI taxonomy): domain Eukaryota; kingdom Viridiplantae; phylum Streptophyta; class Pinopsida; order Cupressales; family Taxaceae; genus Torreya; species Torreya grandis. The sequence continues at coordinate 3,261,618 of JARHVA010001541.1, read as the reverse complement.
CTTCCTTGAGTTTTAAAGAATTTTCAAGGAAATTAAGACCATATATAGGTCTATCCTAACCTTATTAATCCCATAAAATATGTTATAAACCATATTAAATTCATATAAGGCTCATAAACAAACAAAACATAGCTAGTTGTATCCTTGTTTAGGACTATGTAAGGGTTTCATGGGTTCTAAGATCTATCTCTTTGGTTAATTACAATTGTGGAACAAATAAGACCTATTAAATTTATGTATTAACATCCTCCACATTTAAAAATATGTTATAACCATTGTTCAACCCTTAAAACACTTGAAATAACTCAAAATACAAAGTTTTGAACTCTCTTTACAAGCTTGTGTTAGAACATGCAAGGCTTAAGATCCATTTTTAAAGTTTTATGAGGTCCCAAAACCAATTTACTTTTATATTAGTAAATTTATGTACCCCAAAAACTATTATAGTAAATTTTTTACCATTATAAATCAATAAAAACATCTGAAATCAATAATATAGGCCTAATACACACTTAGAAAATGAGAATTGTGAGACATAGGGAAAGAGAATTAGGTGTATCTTGAGATTTATAAGGTCTCAAGACATCATTATTTTTTGATTTTAACCTTTAATATCTCAAAAAATTATTACAATAATTATATTTCATCATTAAACATTTTAAAAACTCCTTTTCCAAACGTCAACATTTGCATGCTAAAATCCTAAATTTGGCCAACTTTCACTTTTCCTCATTTTACCTTGAAAGTTTGAATATGATCACTCTAATCAGGTTTTTAAAGACTTAAAATCACCCCAAAATTATTCAAAAATACTCACATTATGTTCAAAAAATCCTTCATATGTTAAATCCCTTCAAAAAGCTTGCATAGCTCCATATTCTCCTCAGCGGATAAGCATAAGACTATGTAAAAATAGCGGGTATTTCCACTCATTGTATAGAAAAAAATATATTTTTTTATGGGATTTTAAAGTCAAAAGGACCAATCATACCAAATTGAATGTCTTTTAGATGAATATTTTATCCTGTAGGGTCTTTTTACTAAAAGCTAGTTGAGTTGCCTACTTATTCTAGTCGCACTAGACCTATGACTGTGTTTTCCTTATTTTCATCTAGTCATGATGGTAAGAGAATACCAATAAGGAATTAATAATGTTATATTATTACCCTCACATTTTATTTTCCCTTAATTAGTCATTTCTTAGCCTTATACACCTTTAATCCATCTTCAACCTCATACCACTGTCCAAGCCAAAAAGATGGTTATATGTGCATTTCTCATAATGAAGGCTTTAGATCATGAACCCTTTGAGTCTTTTGACCATATTATAAGTGATTAGTTCATATTAATAAGATTCATGTCCATCATGTTATTTTGTATAAACTTTTAACTTGATATTAAGAGGCTTTGAAGAGGCTTGAATAGTATGAACTCAAGAAACAACTATTTACCTTAAACAAAGCTAAAATACCTTAATTTCTCCAAATAAGAGATTTACAATGTTGTTTCTTGACTAAAAATATATCCATATGAATTAATTCCCAAATTATCTCATTATTATCCTTAAGTAATTGATTTTATTATCGCTTGGTCTTCTTGAACCTTTGACTGAGCTCCTCTAACACCATCAAAACTTCTTGTGACATCTACTCCATGTGACTGTTGTAGGTGGAGATTTGTCTATATCATTTTCCATTACTTGACCTAATAACCACTTTCATGAGCTTATTCACCTTGGTTTATTTATATTCAATATGTATTTATTCAAAAAACCTTGATTTGTCTCATGAAACAAGCCATTTCACTTTCATACCTCTGATAATACCCTTGTTTGTTATAGGTGGTCACTTGACCTTAACACTTACCAAGGCTTTCATGAAGGTATTGACTTGATCTCTCACCTAATGTACTATAAGCTCAATTTATGTTAGGATGGTGAAAAATTGTAAAATTATTTATCTAAATATTTACACATGATTATTACTATCCCTATGATTGTAACCTACAAGTCTAATCTGCTCACCATGATATGGAGATGAAGGTACATTACTAGACCCCAAAGTGTTCCTTGGAACCTTGAGAAAGAATGAATTATTTAACATAATTTTAACTAACCTCTAAGACTTAAATATACTTATTTGGTCACTTTGATATATAATGGTCATGATGATATCATTTGAAACCATTCAAATACTAGAAACTCATATTTACTATTGCACCTTGTTAAAGATACTAAAACACCAAAATTGTCTCAAAGGAGAATATGCTCAATTTGGATTCTTATGAATATTTTCTTGTATGAATGAGGTATTAATTGTCTTAATAATTAATTTGATAACCTATTAATACTATTTCACTTTCTTGATAACTCAGGTTCTATTCCAAAACACTAATATGGAATGTTCACAAGGACAACATAGGAAACATGTTTTATGTCATAAGTACCTCCATATAAGGATTTAGTTAAGGAAAAAAAATTAATGTCCTATTTAACCCTAAAATAACTCCCATAAAACCATTATTTCTCATTAGATTCTGAAGTAGAGAAACAAAAGAAAACTTAGACCCTATCTAGATGAATAAGCCATCTAAACACCCATGTACTATTAGAGATTGTTCATAAATATGGGGATATTAACCAAAAAAAAATCCAAAAATTATAATTAAATTAGGGTCCCCATCACTTCCCAAAATATTCTGACCCAACTCTCTATCTCCTGACCATACTAAGTGAAAACTTGAGGCTCTCCTAGAGTTGTCCAAGACTGCCCAAAATGGTTTTTCCTTAGTATGAATAACCATAAGCTTTAATATGCAATCCAAAACTTTTTAAAGATATTATATGATGTAAATGATATTTTATTCCTTTTGGAAACCTTCTTAAATTCTTGGACCTCCATTAATGGTAGAAAACCTATTTCATGCTTAGTTTGCAACCAATAGGTTTTCCTTACCTATGTTGGTTATTATGATTGAATATGATTTAAGAGGCATATGAGATTATATTAGGGACACCATGTATTCCTTAATATAATATATGATACCCTGCATGAAGCAAAATCTTTAAAAACATGTTCAACCAAAGCTCCAAAATGCATCCTTTTACTCCCAAACTCCTCTCCTCTACTCCAAATGACTTAAAATGGCCTTAAACATGTCAAAATAGGTAAAAAAAAATTCCATAATTATGTGTTAGGAATTCAAAACCAATTTAACTTCCTCAAAAATTTAATTTTTCACTTGAAATTTCTATTTTGAGGACCCTTAAGTCATCTAATGCACTTTTGGGGGTCTTTTGGGAATAATAGCTTCTCTAGACCACTTTTTACCCATTATAATATCTAAGAATTTTTTAAAACCTCATTCATTCCCTTGAATGCTTAAAAACTCTAAAAACTAGCTAGATCTTTCACTTGCAGTTCAAGACCCATTTCTAGGCTTTTTTCTCAAAATCCCCAAATTCACCTCAAAACTTGCTTAAAGTGTTTAAAAATATTAAATGAGACATGGGGTAGGGTCATGAGGTTTGTATTATTTTTACACCATTGGATCATCCACTTAATAATAACACTACTCAACTCTTCATACCATACCAAGACCTCGTAGAATACTATACTGCATCATCAAGTCATGACTAGAAAGGGACTAGTCATGGGGGTGAAAGGTTATTAAATGGTCCAAGGGAGTGGCCTGATACATATAGGAAAAAAATTTGTATGTAAGAAAATTTTGGCCAAAAAAACCACAAGGGAATTAATTCCTAAGTTATTTCACATTAGCTTTCATTGCACTAAAAATATGATCAAGAATGAGGCACTCATTGCAAGACTTTATCTCGTCATACAATGAAACATTTAGCAATTAATGGTATATGTGGATTCCCAGTTGATCATTAATCAAGATACATATCAATACATAACTAGAGTTGAGAAAATTATACCTTATAAGGTATGATTGAAAACCTCAAAAAACATTTTGAAACTATTTAATTCGAGTAGATACTTAAGGTCAATAATAAATCAAAAGATGCAATAAGAACCATTGGGTCCATGATAGTAGTAGCCAGTAGTACCAAAGAGTATCAATATATTATTAATAACCTTATTCAACCAGCTCATGTGCAACCAAATTTTGAGATAGTATATGATATTATTGGTATTGATCCCCCTTGATACTAATACCTATACACCTATCTCTAAGACCAAATTCTTCATACTAATTTATCATAAAATCAACACAATGCCTTCATTCATAATACTTCTTATTATACCCTAATTGGTAACACACTCTATAATAGAGGTTATGATGTAACATTACTTCATTTTTTAACTTCAAGAAAATACAAATTAGTGTTTAAAGACATACATAAAGGAATTTTTAGAGCCCACACCAGTGGTATGGCCCATTCTAAAAAACTCCTTCAGATAAGATATTATTGGCAAACAATGACTATGGATGCTTTTTAATATGTCAAGAAGTGCATTGCTTATCAAATGCATGATTATTTGATCCACACTCCCTCCTGAATAATCACAACTCCGTGGCCATTTTCAACATGGGGAATCGACCTTGTAGGTAAAATAAACCCCACTTCTTTTGATGGACACAAGCATATCCTCACTGCTATGGAATATTTTACTAAGTGGATAGAGACTATTCTCCTCACTTATATTACTGGTGATCATATTTCCAAGTTCATTTATTATCACCTCATCTATAATTATGGAATTTCCTCCACTATTATATTTAATAATGATGTATCATTCAAAAACAAATATGTCAAATACCTCTATGCCCAATTCCATATCAATCATAAAAATCTACACCCTATTTTCCTTAAGGTAACTACCAAGATAAGGCATCAAATAAAACCATTATTAATATTCTTAAGAATATTGTCAATGATGTTGGTTGTGATTGACACTTTTAATTATTCCTAGCCTTGTGGCCTTATCATATTAGTACCTACACACCTACAAGATCCACACTATACTCCTTGGTCTTTGGTTCTGAGGCCATTATCCATATAGAGATTGAGTTTCCCTCTCTACAAATTTCTTTGTAGAATATCATTGATGATGAAGACTATAGAGTTACTAGATTTAAATAGTTGGAGTTCTTATATGAGAAATGGTTAGTTACATTATACCATTTGAGAGATTATTAAAATTGTCTATGCCATAGCTATAACAAATGTATTCTTCCTAGAGAATTTTAATTTGGTGATTAGTGATGAAGTAAAATCAAAACAATACCAATGTTGAGCATAAAAATAAATGTAAGTTTTAATCCAATTAGTTGGATCTATATATTATTATTGTAAATTATGGTTATGGGGCATATAGGTTAGCTACATCAGATGGACAAGAGCTTGACGAGCCTATGAATATCTTTCATCTCAAATACTTCCATACTTAACCAAATTGAACCATTGTCTATGAGATCCCTTGCTTGGGGGAATTGTATCACCATATACCCATTTCCCTTATTTTACCATTACCTAAATTATTCTTATCATTCCTTTTATTTCCTATTACCATCATGATATCAATTACAACCAACAAGTGTTACAGTAAATTTGGCAAACATTTCTAATAGCACTCCAGATTGATTAACATCAATAGCATCTTTGCAAACAAGTATATCAAGATACATCAATATGTGTGTTACATGGTTAATGATTCATTGAGATGTCCTCTAGGAGCTTCTCTCTATATTATTTTTCTATTGTGTGCCTTCCTATTCTTATATTTTTATTGAGTGGTATTTCCCTTTGCCTTAAGTTTTATTGTTGGTTCATGGTAGATACCATTTTAGCTAGTTTAATTGTTGTTTGAGCCCCTACCTAAGGTTATTTTTCTTTTCCTATATGATTCCTTGTATATTTGTGAATATTTCCTTGAATTCCTTATTCTAAAAAGCCCAAAAACATTGAAAAGACCTAGAAAATCCTAAAAATTAAAAATTTGATAATAGCAAATTAAGATCTCTAAAAATATATTAAGTTTTAAAATCTTTGGCCCTTTTTTTATCTTATTCACTAGTGAATTTTGGTCCTATTCAGGGAGTGAACTTATTATCTAATCCAAGTCATTTCCACTCTTCATTATACTCACATTTATGGGAGAACTATATTGGTCTGAGGTCCACACAAACTATGTAGGTGGTGCCTAGATGCGTGGGGCATCTCAAATCAGCTCAACCACTCTTCATTTCTATTTTCATTATTATTTTCTTTACCATTGTCTTACGCTCTCACCATTTTGAGATAAACTATTATCTTATGCTCTTATCATTTTATGAACAACCATTATCTTACATTGTTGTAATTTTTTTGAGCAACCATTCTCTTATGCTCTTGCCATTTTGTGAGCCTTCCTTATTTTATCTCTAAAAATCATTTTCTCTCTGCATGTCATCACTTTTCTCCTATCCCAGATCTTGGGAGAACTACATTGGGCTTAAGGTCCATATGGACTTTTAGGTAGCATCCATTTGCATACGGCATTTGGCGGTAGTTTAGCCACCCCTTCTTTAGTCTTTTATTCCCCCTTTATTGGGCCTAATCATCATTTTAACCTATCCATCATCCCCTTCACTTGGGGGTAAAATATCCAAGCGTAATGCCTTATTAATCACACACGTAATTTTCTATTACTTAATTGAGTTTTGTCTTCTTGTGTTATATTTTTATGTGTTTTACTTATTTTATTGTTTGCCTATTTATTTAAACATTGTGTTTTTTATTGTTTATTTGTGTTTAATAAAACCTATTTTGCACTTAAGTATTGATCTTTCATATCTTTGACTTAAGTTGTTTACACTTGTATTTAAATTATTTTTTTGGTCTGTCTTTTTTTTAAATGCATTATGATTTACACTTAGGTCTTGATGTTCTATATCATGATCTTAAGTTATAAATATTTGCATCTGAATTAGTCCCTACATAATTTACATACAATGTTATCATAGGTTATTTATACTTATGATGCATATTATCATTTTCAAAATTAAAAACCAAGTGCTCATATTAAATATACCAATGTTCCACTAAAACATCTCTCCAGGCATGATTTATCTATCTAATACATGATCAAGATGTCATTTCATTTTCCATAATCGTATCACATGAAAAAATTTAAAACAAACATGGCTATCTCTATGCTAATTAAGGATGTACACCTTATAAATAAGCATGTACCATCTATTAATACCACATATTACATCTATGAGACAAACATAAAGTATAATTCAACTAGCAAGAAATATAACATAATCATGGCAAATAAATAAACATCAACATCTATATTCTATTCAATAATTTACATTTAACATCTCAGTAGAGAAAATAGAGGCATCATTTATAACAAAAGAATATCAAATTCCATGTAAAACATATATGCAAGGAAATGAATGTCATTTATATCTCAAAATCATAGTTTTATACATCATGAGAATATATACATCTCATACATATCAAAAATGTGGAGCTACAACCAAAATATCAGCTCTGACTTTGTCCATCCCTAGGAGACTCTATTTGAAACTCTACCATGTATTTAGCACTAGTATATGTAATGGGGGTGACCCCATGACTCTCTAATGAGGTGTGGGTTAGGCCACTGATCTCTTTATGGTTATTGTATGATGTGATTTGGAGGTGTAAATGGTCTTATAGTTATGCATGTACTCTTTAAAGGAGGGATCCCTACCCTTTGTTGGCACTACTGACTCATATAGGATTTAATAATAAGTAGCCTCATATTTCATTTGTAGGGCATCATCTTTCACCCATAAGGTGTCATCCTTAGCCTAAATCATGTTAGTTAGTGACTTGAACAAGCCTTGATTAGACATAATTTTTCATGCCTCCTCTCACTCCCCACAAAGCCTCTAAACATCTATCTAGGATCTATCTCACTTTGTGCATTCCCTATCCCACTCATTAATATTTTTCTCAAGATATACGTCCTACAACATGAGTTATCCATAAAGATTGGTCATTTGGGCAACCTACACTCTCAATGTTGAAATCTCCATGTCATAGGCTATAATGATACATTGTAGCCTTGTGATCTCCCCCTAAGTTATCACTAACTCAATCCATAGCCTTTCCACATCCTGCACAACACCTTTAATCTCTACTAATATAACATTAATCTCTCACTATAGGTTATCTATGAGGGCATAATCCTTTATTTATCTAGTGGTCCTAGAGGTCCTTACCTTATTTTTACCTTACTTAGAGCCACCAAATAATACCTATGTCATATTTATGTTTAGAGGAGGGCCATGTCCTCCATCTCCACCCCCATCCTAACTATCCTCAGTCTTTGATCCCAAGTGTATCACTAAGGGTGAAAATTATGCACTCATTTCATGTAAAACCTAATGAGTAACATGTTACATAGGGATCAAAACTACATGTTGTGCAACCTATTGCACAAGAAACTTTACAACTTACTAAGGGGGAACTTGTGGTACAACATGTTAAACTAAGACATATATCAGTACTTATACATGTCATTATATCTGCCCATATGTAGGTCCTTGTACTAGACCCTAACTCTATCTAACCCTCCTCTAATGTTGTCTTGGTTGTTAAAGTTGGGTTCAAGTCAACTATGTGGACCTAAAACTTGTCCAACATATCACATATGAATCTATAACATTGACATCTACCACACCTACATATGCCCAAACTACTAATTATACAACTAGTTAGCTCATAATCACCTTTGCTATAGGAATAGGTGGCCCCCACTCCCTTATCTCCTAGGTAACATGATAAAATAAGTGCGGTCCCTTAGGTATATCCTACTAAAATATAAATTATCATTGAACATGATTAGGCATGTATCCTTCCACTATGAATTCATGTCACCCTATGATATGGCAAGGTGTAATAATATATTGGATGATAAATCCATCCTCCACCTAGCCAAAATGCATAGCCATGTAGAGATGCCAAATAAAGTCCCTGTCTACCATCTCATCTAGGTCTCGATGATAATAATACAAATCTCCTATGTGGCCTCAAAGGTTAACCCCTATCTAATACCAACTAAATGTTAGAGGGTTATGGGTTCCTCACTGCATCCTCTAACCAACTATCCACTCAATAATTATGTGCTCCTAGGCCTAGACCTATAGAAATGTGCTCGACCCAATACTCTTTCCACTCTGGTAGGCTACCATATGTATATTGTGGTACAACTAAACCAATACTATAGGTACCCATGTAAAACATATGGTCAATTATAATATATATCATACCACCACTATCAAACCAATCTGGAAGAAATACCTACTCTTATCAAGGAACAAGAGGATATTGACAATTGCCATAAAAATCACCACCTTGTTGGGTACTGATGCATGGGTCAGTGTTATAAGCATCAATCCCTTTCCTACTATTGCTATCATTGTTATTCCATCACCACCCCCTCTGGGGATGACATTTGGTGGAAATGCTAGATGACCCCACCCTTAATCATAATGTCTATTATGTTTATCAAGTCCTCCAGCATGGAAATCCTATCATGTTGCATCTACTAAATCCTTAGTCCATAAATCATAAGTCGTATAATCCTCCATACATCTTCCAAATTCATTATGGACTAGCCTATCTAAAAATGGAAGGTCTATGTCTTAAAGTGACAAAAATAACAAATAAGCCCCATCATCTTGAATAATAGGGAATATATGTCATATGAAGTAGCCCCATTGACTCTAAGAATTCCACCATGTCTTTGATCATGATACCAGGATGGCATAGCACTCATTATCATTGCTCATTCACTATCACAACCTCCACTCGCTCCTTCAAATCAAAAAGCATGTCAAAATCACTTCATTAATCTATTTATTTATATTATTTGATCCATATTGACACTTTCTTCTACTTTTGTACTTAGTATTTTATTCTTCTAGCCTATTTAACCTTTTTGTCTACTTGCCCTAGTTTACCTTTGGGTGATCTCACCATTTTTTTGGTGATCTCACTGATTGGTAGGACATTCCCATCATTTTTTATAGGTTGGTCTATGTTCTCACTATTTTATAGGTGAGTTAATTATTTAAAATTCATTCCCTCCAATTGGTAGGTCAATCATGTTATTTCGATCAAATTCATTTTTTTGGCGATTTCCATTCATATGCACAATTTCATCAATTTATCAACATTCTCACCATTAAGGTCACTTTTCATCTAAAAAATTGACCTCACTATTTTGGTGGTTTTAAATAATTTAGGTGATATCACTGAATAAGTCATGGCCTCACTATTTATCTAGTAATATCATCATTTGCATGAGTGATCTAATTGTTTTCATTTTTTAAATAATGGCACATTCACTATTTTGTGACTTTACTAAGGGTATTAAATGTAATTAATGTCAAAATTGACAAATGAAACTTATATGTATTGATGCCTCACTCCCTTTTGGTCATTGATACTCTCACACGTGCTCACCAAGGGACCTGTGGTGCAGGATGTGAGCCATTTTCTTTGCCCCTCTTGCACACAAAACTAAAGCTCTAGATTTCAATAGGGGCAAGGTGAAAATGAATAGTTTTCACCCATTAGGGGGAAATTTTATATCCTAAATTTCAAAAATTTCCCCTTGCCCTTGTTTAACCCTAATTTAGATATGTATCATATTTTATTGGTTAGGTTTAAGAATATAGAAATGATAGGGCATAAGGGTGAATATCATATCTACAATAGGCCAATTAATGTGCTAAACTCAGATGTACCATATGTTCAATTTATAAAGCTGAGATAGGATATTAATATAAATTATAGTTATGTTAGGTATAAAAATGACATAAAATAAAGTACTTAGCTATTTCTAATGTTAGTACAATGTTAGATTTGGTACAAGCAAGAAGTAGGCAAGAAGTAGACTCTATATCAATTATCAAATTTTATATTTGGTTCCTTTAGCTCTCTTAACACTTGTGTTAGCCTAGGATAGTTACATCAATGCTAGTGTTTAGGTTTGACACTAGTATCTTATATGGAATATGCACTCAAATAAGATGTGATTTGTAGGATGATTATGGGTTTGGTTCCACCTTTGCTGTATTGCATTTAGATCTGGGTCACGAATTGTTTCTCTTGGTGAAATGGAAAAACCCTAGATTTACATCTTTAATAGGACTATTGTCACCTATATTTTCACCCTTGGAGGAGATGAAAAATCTCTCCTCATCTAAGCAGCACAATGGAATCACCTCTAGGCTTGTGGGCATCCTAAGGAATGAGGTGAATCTCTAGATAGGGCTAGCTCCCTTGATGTACCACTTTGGATTACAACTAATACTAACTTAGGGGTTAAAATGGAGAAGGATAAATAAAATAAAACTAATATAATGGATTTGATACAAAAAATTGACTTATGACATCTAACCGTATGCATATTACACTTGAAAACAAAGGACAAACTAAACATACACTTTTCCAATCTTCATCTTCTCACATCAATACTACATTGTGAGGTTATAGATAAATGTGAAAATATAGGAAGACTAGACAAGAATTCCATGAGGTAACTAATGAATATACTAACTCACTTAACATCAACATCTCCTAAAACACTTCACATGCCCTGCAATAAGAATCCTTCCAACTGCCAAGAAGGTGAAAGAATGAGACCACATGTTAGGAATCCATAGTCTTCACTAAAAAAGATTCATCATCCAAGTATAACATACTTATAACAGTCATATAGGAGGTAAAAATAAGTTTTCTTATTAATAAAATTGTATACATTTGAGCAGGGCTTTTCCATACTCAGGTGGAGCATCCAATACAATGACAAAATGGCTAGTTCTTATAGAACTTATGAGAGAGAAAAGAAGAGAGAAGTCCAAGGGTCAAAAGAACACTTGTAAAGATAATCCAAGGAATTAATTATTAATTTGGAGAGGTTATGGGATGAACCATGCAATTTTAGCAGCTAAAAGTATCAATCCAAGTCACAAACTTCATGAAAAATGGCAAAAAACTCCTCATTCTAGCTCAAAAAATTGCCTTCATGATTTGGACCTATTTGGACATCCCATAACTAATTAAGAGAATTTTAAATGATTTTAATGTAATGGGATACTCTTATACATTCTCCTCCATTCATTTTTTTATGCTTGATCCTTTAGAAACCTGTGAAAGTGAGCCATCGTCATTTGTTGTCCAAAAAATTGCTCTTCCATGCACCCTGCACATTTAGCTTACAAAAAGAGATAAATTTCTCATTAAAATCCATAAAAAATAGTTAATTACATGTTTTAATTACATACATGTCCTTTTAATCATTAGGGACACCTTCAAAAGCCATCCACCTAAAAAATTTACACTTCTCTCTAACTTGTCCATCAGGCCAGTTTTGGCTAGCTGAGTTGAAGACATGTATTGAAGCACCTATGAAATTTTTCTTGGAATAAAGTGTCCATATATAGTTATATTATGTCTTGATATTCCTCAAAAACTTGATTTCATGTATTGAATCCTCTTGTATCCTACAAAACCTAAAAAATGGTGAAGAAAACCCTATTTTTCACCCCATATATACAGGTTTGTACAATCAAAAGGCATGTGAGGGAGCCTATGAGATTACTATAAAAAAATTTAAATACATTGTGTTCAAAATATTCCATAATATTTCCTCTCCAACTCCATTTCCTCCATCGGGTCACTATCAAGGGTTTACAAGGGTTTTAGAGGAGTTTTGACCCTTAAGCTTGTTTCATAAAAAATTGACATTGGAGTTTTAAAATAATTCCATAAAATGGTTGTTTAGGACCTTATTAAAATCCTAAAATATTATTTTTCTCCCATGTATATCTTCCAAGAAGATATGAGCTCTAAAAATAGCCTTATGGAGCTTGCTCTTCCAAGTTTGCATGAGTGTGAGTGGTTTTGAGCTAAAGAGTGGCTCTCATGATGTTTTATCTTCAATATAAAAGTTATCACACCTAAATTTTGACCTAAAAATAAATCCTCAATCATCTATATTATCCATCAAGAATCATAAATAAGATGGACTACCTTTTGGCATTGGGCCTCCTCAAAACCCAATAGGTCTACTAGGCACCTTGATAGATTTGGATGTTATTAATGGTACCTCATATTTGGATTTGTGTATTAGGAATTTTTAAACCCAATTTTAGTGTACAATACCACTACATAACCTTCCAATTAATTTTATTCGTCATCTTCTCTTATTCACCAACTAGACCTAGTGGAAACTGACCTAGTTAGACTATGTGCAAGGGGAATTTGGGTTATCTTGAGAGGTCTAAACTTTATTTATGGCTTATTATCCCTTAATTTCCTTTTATTAACCTCATCATATGTTTATTGAGGTTCCAAAATTTTCACATCAAGTCTTTTGCCTATTTTACACTCACTAGTTCATTTTGCCAAAGTTTGATTTTCCATGACTGGCTGACCTTTGAGACAAAATAGTGAGGTATATCCCTTATCCCCAAGTAAAAAATTAGTATTTTTTGAGTTTTTACAAAGTCATGAGGATGATTTTTACCATATGCTTTGGTTTTATTCCATGATTTAGGTGTCCAACCATCTCCAAATGCCCAAAAAAGGCCTCAAAAACCTTGTTTTCCTACATTTTTTCTTCAAATGCACTTAGGAGTCACTCTTCCAAGATATAAAAATGATTCCATGAAACTTAAACATGTTTATAATCTTATAACCCTGCTCATTAATCTTTGATTTCATTCAAAAAACATTTTTTCCTTTGGATTATGCATATTTGCCTCTTGAGTAACATGTCTTTTTGGAGCAACTGTATGGACTAATGGCTTCTAAACAAATAGGAAAGGTGGATGATAATATTAGTAGGATTTTGGGATTATTTGAAAACTCTATAGCCTATCATGAATAATTTTTCATTGGTTGGAACCTTCACCTCTTCCTTAGACAAGTTCATGTTTTTACTTGGCCTACTAGGTTATACCCTATTATAGGTGTGAACAACGGTCTTAAAAACTTGTAAGTGCCTTATTTTTCTTCCCTTTGTGAATTATTACTGTTGATGTCTTAAAATGGTGCTAGATATTAATCAACAAAAATGGGAAGTTTCAAGCTGTGGGACAATGCGGCTTGAAAACAACCTCCAGATTTTAAAGAAGCTGGTCTCTTCTTTTGTATTGGGTGTTGGGGAAAAGGGATATGAGACTAAACAAAAATGTAAAATGCAAGAATTGAAACCTAACTATGGTGATGCGCCTGAGAGTAATCCTAATCCTAACCTGAGCACCGTGAAACTATTATGTGATTCTATTACATTTAAGAGCGGACAAGTGCATGATCAATGTAAAAGATTGGAATAATAGAAATAGAGGCTCACAATAGGGGAGTCTTTTGCTGAGATACAGGAATTGTCAACAAAGGCATAGTGTTCAATCTTCTTAATAGAATCTTCCAATCACATTAGAGGCATAGAAGTCATGCACAGTTATGTGGAACTTTAGATTCCAAAAAAGGGGACAGAAGCAAATAGCATTTCCAATCACAACACTAGAAAATCTACAACATAGACTACTTTACAAATGACACAGATGACATCAACAAGGGCATAGTGTTCAATTTTCTTATTGAATCTTCCAGTCATACAAAAGATGCAAAAACACACATAGTCATATAAACCTTTCAACTCAAGAAAATGTAACAAAAGCAAATGATATTATTGGTCAAAAACTCTGAAAGTCTCAAACTATGAGAATCCCCCCCTTATATTTTACAATTCTTCTTCTTATATCCCCAGATGTCTCCCTATACTTTCTTTCCCACACAATCTTCTCCATCCTTCGCTCATAAGAGACAAATAGACGGTGCCTTCAATGCTATGGGTGGCTCCAAAAATCTACCCGATGAACTGTTTCATCTACTCAAATTAACTCCAGTCGATTTTCCCTCCATTTTGCTTTAACAGATAGACAGACACTCTGTTCTATTAGATACGAGGGAGGACACTTAGCCAATTCATAAACTTTTCCCTTTATGGTCTAGGAGGCACCGGAGGATGACACTTGGCACCTTCTGCCTGATTCATCGAAGACACGCGGCTCTCTCCGCTTCCCTTGTAGTAACACTAGGGGCACATATAGGATTTTTACGGATGGAGACATTTGGCAACTTCTGCCAATTTTGAAGTAACACCCGAGACCCACCACAATTTTATATTTGGCAATAGAGCTTGACGATGATTCTCTCGGGCATTGACACGTGGAGGCCTCTGTGGTTTTGAGGAGGGTAAGTGGCATCTTCTGCTTCTTTTATGGATGGAGTAGAGGGGGACTTGGAGAGTGACATTTGGTATCATCCACTACTTTGTGGCACTTAATAAGACAATGCCTTTACATTGAATGGAAAGCATTGGACTCACAGCTTCCTGAATGCTGACACATGGTGAAGTCTGCTACTTTGTCAAAAGAGGCCTCAAAGAGCGATGGCTAGCCTGCTTCGTCTCCCAAAGATTGACACTTGGTGAAGTCCACTGCTTCAAAACTTAGGCAAAAGAAACAAGAAGGAGAAATGGTCCTGCGGCCAGAGAATGACACTTGGCAGCTTCTGCTGCACTCTGACACTTAGTCAAAATAAATCAGCCCTCTGCATCAAGACTTCGCGGCTTCGCTCAAAGAATCAAAATTGCAGCGCTTGAATCAAAGAATAAATTAAATATGATGTTGAGTAAAAATTACTCTATAGTTATTGGCAACCACTAGGACTTTTGGGCCTATTCAAAAAGAACTCGACTCCCGCTCGATCAAAATTTCAAAATTTACAGCTTCAAAAGAGCTGTCTGGAAGATAGACCACTCATGGTCGGATAATCCTTCCTTTCTCTGCAACTCGTCAAAATCCAAATCCAAGCTAATGAGATCCTTGTGTGAAAAGGTTTGTAGGATCTAGGCAGTGGCTTTCAGCTTGGATTCTAGTCAGAAAATAGGGATTAGAACAACTTCAACCTCAGAGGTTGGAGAATCATCCCACAAGATCTGAAAAACTATTTGATCCCTTTGCCTGACTAGCATCAATGGTTGGATTTTATCCACCAGCAGCATTGTCCTTGCATCTAGAAATGGGGAAGGAAGGCCCAGTTGTACCAAATATTCAATGTGTTGCCTCATTTCACTGATGCCTTCTTTGACGACATCAAGATACCTTCTACAGTTGTTGGCTATGGTATTACGACTGAGCTCCTCATTGACCCGTTTCATATCAGCCATTTTGTCAGGAATCCTTACGGCTACCAATGTTTCATCCCTTAAGCTGTAGATCTTCTCTAGCAAAGAATGAGAGTCTATGACTCTCTAGGAGATCGTGGCCAAAGCGCTCTGTACCAGATTCTTGACCATCTCACATAGCTGTTATGTGTGGTGTAAGAAGGTGAAAAGTGGCCTAAGCTGGAGAATATCCAAAGAGATTCTCTCCCATGCTGACTTGTAGAGTTCTTTCACCAGTTGCACCATTCTGATACCTCTTGGCCTATTGGCTAGCTCAATTACTAGTTGCACGGTCTGCTGCTACGCTGCCTGGAGCTAGGCTTGAAAAGCCACACCCTTGTTTTGTTCTTTTAGTAACCCTTACTGTGATTGGGTAACCTGCAGTTGGAGTCCTTCGATTCTTCCCTGCAATGTTGCATTTTCCCATCTTAGAGCTGTTGTTGCACCCTTGGCAAGTTCAAGCTCTGCTTTTAGAGAATCATTTTGGGCCTAAATTGCCCGTTGAGTCTGGAGGGAAACAATATCTTACAACTGTTTCTGTAGACTAATTATCTCATTGTCCTTCTGGTTTATTTCTTCAGCCAAACTATTGCAGTTTGCCTTTTTCGTGGCCAGGTCAGTCTCCATCTTCTACATTCTCCTCGATATCCTCAAATAATCTTCTATGACTGCAGAAGTGGATTCAGTCATGATCTCGACTCTATCTTGAGGCCTAAATAGGGACATATCGATGGCCACTATGTTCATGTTGTAGTCTTTCGACCACATTTGTTCGCTCAGCTTGCAACGTTGGGCGACAAATGGGTCACCATCAGCTGCTATTGAATGGGGTCAAATTGTGACCTCAAATGTGGCACTGTCAGCACTTTATTCACTTTACTCCTCTTCTTCTCTAATCGGGCTTCTCTTGCCTTCCTTGTGGCATCAGCCTGCATCTGGAAAGTGGAAGGGGACGCAATATATCTCCCTGCGAAGGGAAATCCTTTTGGCAGGCCGTATTGGAGAACCATTGGCTGGCTAAGGGTGAGTTGAAGGGGCATTTTTTTGGGAACAGAGGGGTAGAAATAGGGTAACATTAAGGCTTGAGGCATGGATTGAGAGGGAGGAGGGGGAGTAATTCCTACCTGAGGAGAAGTTGCAGTGATCTGCACTGGGCACTGTGAAGGTTGTTCTTCCTCTTTTGGGTCCAATTGGGACTGCACCCTTCCTCTCTTCCTGGGTGTTTTTGACATTCCCACCATCTCTAAATCTCTTGTATAATAACTTGGTATGAACCTTTTGCAAGATAAAAACACACTTGCTGTAACAAATTTCACTAGGTGCCACAATCACAATGAGCAAGATATTTTTGCAAGAATGCTTGAGAGTTTATAAACTTTAAAATTTGGTAAGGGATTTTTATGGGCCTATCAAGTCCTAATAGCATTAAATTAAGGTGACCGTTAGCAAATCCTACTCAATCTTTGGGAAATAACGAGGTGGACACATTATGCAGTGCAAGGTACCTTGGAGATTTTGAAAGATTTGGGGAAGCATTTATTGCGGCAAAAAAAAATAAAGAATTAAATAATTTCTAAGACGTCGAATCTGTGTTTAAAACGCTTATTTTAAAGAAAAAGTGAGAAAGCAAAAATAAAACAAAGCAATGCGGGAATGGAAACTACCTAACTACATTGATTTAAAATCCTTATTTTCCTCTGGGATCAAAAATGAACTTTCCCATGTCCTCTTTATGACAAACCAACTTGTGTTGCCATACCAGTGGTTATAATGGATATGTCATTGATGGAATGTTCTCTGCACTAGCCACACAGATCTGCCTGCACTCGAATGAGTTTGAGCAAAACGTGTATTCGACACCTATGAACTCTTCTTGTCCTTGAATGCCCATCGAATATTGGTTATTCATGTTGTCAGGTGTCATCAAGAAATCATGGGCTACTAGTTCTTCATGATGTGCCTTTTGGTATCCATTATCTTTTGGCACATCTTCTTCATATTCCAGCTTTATTTCATCATCATGCTCTTTGATGACTTCATCCTCTTGCAAGGATGAATTAAAAGGCTGACATCTCTTTTGCATACTCATTTGAATCTCAGGGCTTTCTTCTTCATCTGAAACTAGCTCAGTGCCTCCTATCTCAATGACTTGGTCGAGGGAGTGTCCATGTTCCTCCATATCCTCTTGTAGAGTGAGGAAAAAATCAGAAATGATCTCCTCCTCATTAGAAGTTAAAGAAAAAGCTTGCGGCTTATCCTCTTGCTCATCAAAAGGAGAGTCTATGGTGATCTCCTCCTCCTTTGTACTGATGAAATCCTCTTGACTAGCCATGAATTGAACGTACTCCTCTACAAAGTTTTCAGCTGCTTCATCATCCTCTTCGGTCCAACTTAGAGACTCGTCATCATGCTGAAAGATCTGGGGAGTGGTATAAGAAGTTTCTTCTGAAGCGGGCTCATAGGAATTTTCACGGAAGTGAGGAGCCTTTTGAGGAATGGTGGGGGAGAGTTGAGGAAGAAGTGAGGGTCCGGGGTCATCCTGACTTGCTGCTAACATGGGCTCTGCATTATTGGGGAATTGACCTTGATAATTTTGACCTTGCCCATGAATAGGGGTGGCATATGCCTGATCTAGAATTTGTGGTGGTGGATATGAAGTTTGGTAGATTTGATAAGGCTGGTTCTCATGAATGCCTAGCCTCTCTTCTATAAATGTAATCAATCCACATACATCTAACATTTCGTATGTAAGCTCTTGCCAATATGCCCTTTCAATGGGATCCCACTCACTTTTGATCAGGTCTATGGCCTCCCTCACTTGATAGATGACCTGACAAGGAATTTCTTGACCACATCCCCTTCTGTTATCAAGCTCTAACACATATTTTTTAAATCCCAGCAATGCTTTATTGAAAGTGAAAATAAGGTTAGGTTCAACATGGGATGAGACATATTGGGGGGACTAGGCATAAGACTGATGTGGTTCATAACAATATGCATCCTCATTACTCAACATGATTCTAGGAGAAGCTTGTTCTTGATAAAAAATATTTGAAGGAGAATAAGACTCATAGCTATGAGTTACAGAATTATACATACCAAAGGGATTCCTTGATGATACTACTTGATTGGCTGGTGACGCAGAGTCATTGTTGGTGTCGATAAAAACCTCTAAAGGCAGATCGGCTGAAGAATACACCAAAATTATCCAACTCCTTGAAAGATTTGTCCCACCAGGCATGCCAAAAAAATTTGATGTCTTAAAATGGCGCTAGATCTTAATCAACAACAATGGGAAGTTTCAAGCTGTGGGACAATGCAGCTTGAAAACAACCTCCAGATTTTAAAGAAGCTGGTCTCTTCTTTTGTATTGGGTGTTGGGGAAAAGGGATAGGAGACTAAATAGAAATGCAAAATGTAGGAATTGAAACCTAACTATGGCGATGCGCCTGAGAGTAATCCTAATCCTAACCTGAGCACCGTGAAACTATTATGTGATTCTATTACATTTAAGAGCAGACAAGTGCATGATCAATGTAAAAGATTGGAATAACAGAAACAGAGGCTCACAATAGGGGAGTCTTTTGCTGAGATACAGGAATTGTCAACAAAGGCATAGTGTTCAATATTCTTAATAGAATCTTCCAATCACATTAGAGGCGCAAAAGTCACACACAGTTATGTAGAACTTTAGATTCCAAAAAATGGGACAGAAGCAAATAACATTTCCAATCACAACACTAGAAAATCTACAACATAGACTACTTTGCAAATGACACAGATGACATCAACAAGGGCATAGTGTTCAATTTTCTTATTGAATCTTCCAGTCATACAAAATATGTAGAAACACACATAGTCATATAAACCTTTCAACTCAAGAAAATGTAACAAAAGCAAATGATATTATTGGTCAAAAACTCTGAAAGTCTCAAACTATGAGAATCCCCCCCTTATATTTTACAATTCTTCTTCTTATATCCCCGGATGTCTCCCTATACTTTATTTCCCACGTAATCTTCTCTGTCCTTCACTCATAAGAGACAAACAGACGGTGCCTTCAATGTTGTGGGTGGCTCCAAAAATCTACCTGATGAACTATTTCATCTACTCGAATTAACTCCAGCCAATTTTCCCTCCATTTTGCTTTAACAGATAGACAGACACTCTATTCTATTAGATACGAGGGATGACAATTAGCTGATTCATAAACTTTTCCATTTATGGTCTAAGAGGCACCAGAGGACAACACTTGGCACCTTCCGCCTGATTCATCGAAGACACGTGGCTCTCTCCGCTTCCCTTGTTGTAACACTAGGGGCACATATAGGATTTTTATGAATGGAGACATTTGGCAGCTTCCACCGATTTTGAAGTAACACCCAGGACCCACCACAATTTTATATTTAGCAATAGAGCTTGATGATGATTCTCTCAGGCGTTGACATGTGGAGGCCTCTGCAGTTTTGAGGAGGGTAAGTGGCATCTTTCGCTTCTTTTATGGATGGAGTAGAGGGGGACCCAGAGAGTGACATTTGGTAGCATCCGCTACTTTGTGGCACTTAATAAGATGACACCTTTACGTTGAATGGAAAGCATTAGACTCATAGCTTCCTGAATGCTGACACATGGCGAAGTTTGTTGCTTTGTCAAAAGAGGCCTCAGAGAGCGACGGCTGGCCTACTTCGTCTCCCAAAGATTGACACTTGGTGAAGTCTGCTGCTTCAAAACTTAGGAAAATGAAATAAGAAGGAGAAACGGTCCTGCAGCCAGAGAATGACACTTGCCAGCTTCCGTTGCACTCTGACGCTTAGTCAAAATAAATTGGACCTCTACATCAAGACTTCGCGGCTTCGCCTGAAGAATCAAAATTGTAGTGCTTGAATCAAAGAATAAATTAAATATGATGTAGAGTAAAAATTACTCTACAATTACATCACAAACATTTCCACTTAGGTTTTCACCTACCTGATATGCCATCCAAATTCATTCTTTATGTTTTCAAATGCATTCCTAGTTCAAAATGGGTACCCTGACTGAGATCTTGGCTGAGACCCCTACTTTTAGGCCTACCTGTAGGTATTTTGTGTTTGATTGAGGTGATTAGTGATGAAAAAATACTATTTATTTCAATTTTATAAAATAAAACATTTCTGTCACTTTTACTCATCCTAGGTTACCAAAGGAATACCATGACTCATGTCAATACCTCTATTTACATTGACTCACCTATATGACCTGTAGGTGTTTGAGCATGTTCTAGGCATTAGAGAAAAATTATAAACCTCACTTAATCTCTACAATACAAACTCCATCAATTTCCTTTCTTCACTTCACATTTTAACCTCTATTAATGGCATTATAAGTACTTATCTCACAAATTTAGTCATCCCTACCTATAAGACTGAGAAACCCTACATTTATTGACCCTTGTAGATGATCTTAGGTTTGAAAGACAATAACTTTTTCTCATAAAGATTCTTGGGACCTTGATAAAGCTTATAATCATCCTTTTAAACCATAAACATAACTTAGCATTCATATATGCAAGAAAGAAACTCTTTCAAGCTTGAAACTCCATGTTGGTTGTAGATGCATCTTTTCAGGGTTGTGTACAGACAGCATATGCATGGTGTTGTTCCCAAAATCTGTCACTTATTTTTGTGGACAACATGTCAAACATTTTGGTCTTACAGGCCAAAAATGGTCTCTTCCTTTTTCAAAAAATGTTCTGAGCAGTCAAGTTCTTTAATTACTCAAGCCTTTTTAGCTAAGGAAATTACAGGTTCAAAAGGCAGGCTTTCGCAAGGAAAAGTTCAAAACACTTAAGACATTTCCTAAAAATCATAATAATGGTTCAACACTGAGGTTTAATCAATAAGGTTCAATGGTGGGGTTCAAAGATAAGGAATGAACCATTGAACCATTGAACCGTTGAACCATTGAACTTCGCTTCAAAGAGTTCAAAGGGTTCAAAGGTTCAAAGGGTTCAAAGCTTCAACGCGTTCAAGGTTTAAAGTTCAAGAGAATGGTTCAAGTAGAAGATTCTAGAAGAATTTTCAACCAAATGGTTCAGACAATTAGTTTAACAACACGTTAAACTTCTAAAGAAGACTAAGTGAACGCAGCTCTTTACAAAGCTTTGAACTGCCAAATCGATGAACTTTGAGCCATTGAACCATTACACCAGTGAACTCTGAAAGGTTCAAAGGTTCAAGGTTCAAAGTGGTTCAAGCGACTAGTGACATCTTCATGGATTTCAAACTTAGGGTAATGAAATAACCATTGATTTTCAAATGGCATAGACCCGAGAACAAACCTAGCAATCCACTGAGGAAGGAGCCGAAGGAGCCAGTAGAAAGCGAGAAGACAGCCCCAAGAGCTCAGATCACCAAGATGGGAAAAAGTGTAGCAAGGAAAGAGGGAATGATACACATAATCTAAAAATATATGTAGAAGAGTTATTCCAGTAGGTGGAATAGTCCACCAGGTGGATATCAGAGAGTGCAAGAATTCAATGGCGTGGCCTATTTTTCTTCATTTGAGTAAAGGTGAATGGACAATCGTGTAAGTATCTTAAAGAGGACCACGTGGCCCATGCTTTAGAGGATACATTTGAGATGATTTAAAATGCCAAATTCAAGGCTAGTAACCTACTCCAGCATGGCCCCTACACATAATTTCCTCTTTCCAATGCATTTAATGCAGCATGGGTCTTTTTGTGAAAAGGAGCGCCAAAGTCTTTTTTTGGAGGCTATATATTGTAATCTCTCAATTTGTAAAAGGGAGATATCTCTATTATTAGAAGCAAAACTCTGCCCAAATTGAAAGGCATTCTTGAGACTTTGAGCTCATATTGTTAATAATATTTTATCAGTGGAATGAGAAAGCAAGTGACCTTTCAAACTTTGTGTTGAAATAGCTTGTGTTATCTAGGAAATTGTTCTTATGTCTTTTTCCTAAATACAGTCTTATCTGTTTGATCAAATAAGTAGAACTAGTGGAAATAATCTAGAAGATGTTCTAAAGTCAATTGTGGGAGACTTTGTGTTGCCATAATTATCTTTACCTTGTGTGTTTTGTGTTTCAGTGTAAAGGATATCAGAGAGACTTTGAGCTCCCCTTATCCTTCGTAAGGATCTTTTACTCTGTTGTAGTTTTAGGTGGAGACTTTGGGCTACACTTTATTCTACTATGTTTTTAGTCCTAAATCAATAGGGGAAACAATGAAAGACTTTGTGCTTTTGTGGGTTCTTGTGGTTACAGTTACTACCTAAGAAGTCTTCTTGTTGTTTTTTGAACATCATTTTTGAAAGAAGATAAATGCCTTCAGTAATTACACAAGAATTCTCCTTTACTTTGTGAACATCATCTCTAAAAAAAGAGAGATGGATGGTATGATTTTACCCCTGGGTCTATTTTTAGTTTATATTAGTATATTATAGTTTATATGGAGCCTCCCCTTGCTGAGAGGAGAGATTTATCTCATTATGTTGTGGTAGACATACCTATTTTGCTGATTAAATCTCATCATGCTATGGTTGATATACCCATTTTTCCATCAGTTAGTTGATGAAAAAATATTCACCCAATAGTTTTTAGTGACTCCACTTGGGAAGAATGCGCAATTTGAAGCATTTACAATTCTTTTCCATTTCCATTTTATACTCTAGCAAATCCACCATACACACAAAGCTAGAGAGCTTAACGTATTGTTGACCCTGTATTTTAGTTGGTGAAGTAAAGTAATTTTGATCTATTTCCTCCACCATCTCACCTTCAGCGAACCAAGAGTTTTCTTCCTACAAACGTCAAGTCTCCATTACCAAGCAAAGCTTCTCTTTCCTCTACTAGTATAGCTTTATCTATACATATCCCATAAATAATTGTTATCCCTCCTTTCCATTGTCATATCATGGTAGCCCAAGGCCCGTGGGGTAACACCTTTGGTCCTCTCAATCTAACCCCACCTTTACATGAACTACCCCGTAGTTCAAAAAAGAATTTTTCCAAGTTCTATAGTGATGGGAGAGTTCATCCTAATGAGCATATTTCAGCCTTCTACATAGCTTGTGGTGTGATAGGCATTGAATATGAAGACATAGCAGTCAGACTATTTGTAGAAACATTGTAAGGCACTACAGCAGATTGGTTTTATCATCTACAAGCTCAGACTGTAACTAACTGAAACACTCTCAAGGCCAAGTTCGAAGCTAGATTCAAACTTGCAAAAGATGCACATGCCTTGTTAGCCTTGCTTACAAAAATAAAGAAGGAGCCTCATGAACCCATAAGAGACTTCATTGCTAAATTTGACAAGCTAAGGAATAGGATTCCTACAATTGCTCAGCCAACACCAGAAAATCTTAAGTGCTTCTTCATCAACTCTCAACTTCCCAAAGTGAGTTTTCTATTGAGGCAAGCTAGCCATATAGATCTTGCTATAGCTCAATATTTGGTTACTAAGGTTGAAGATGATCTTATCCTAGTAGGTAAGATAAGAAGAGATCTAAACAAAAATAAATTATCTTCATCTATTGAAAATTCTTCTACAGGCACCATTGATCCTATGGTGTAAAAGCTAGAAAATGAATTGCTAGCTCTAAAAAAACAAATGGCACAAGGGATGTTTGCTCCTCTTTCTTATTAGGATATACCAAGGAGGATGTTTCCCAACCATTCATATCAAGGTAATGCTGTTAAAAATTAAGGGCAACCCAATCATCTTTCTCCCACACAGGGGAAGCTTGCCATTGAAGTAGCACCAGCTAACTTAGCAAATGGTTATCATGAAGCTGAACATAATTTCTCTTTCCAACCTGAGTTAGACCAAGAAGATGATGCTAATCTCTTTGCAGAAGGGGAAGAAGAATTAGCTAGTGACTCCAACATTGGTTTCTTGAATTACCAGGATGAAGCTAAAAGTAAGAGAAAAGTGTTTGATGAATCATACGCTATTTTTACCAAGTCCCAAAACTAGTCAACTCAACAAGCTAATAAGGGAAAAATAGGGAAAGAATATCAACCAACAATTTCAATTTTTAAATGGAGGACTTCTCTGCCCTTCCAATCAAAGGACCTAGTGATCAATAAAAAATTAAGTACCTCAAGCAATCCTATGCTTTCTACTTCTATTTCTCAGACCAATACCACACCCAATAAAACTTATAATGATGGACTTCCTTCCTCTGTTCCTAGTTCTTTTCATTCATTTGACATAATTGACCATACTAGGAAGACCAAGATCCAAATGTCTGGGTTTGAATACTTACAAGCCAACCCTGAGTAGTTGGATAGGTTAGTTGAATGCATCAAGAACAAAATTTTACCTATAGGACAAGATGTTTCAAAGGTAACTCATGATTCCCCAAAGAACACATCCACTCAAAACAATCTTGTCATTACTCCTGTTGCACCTAGAAAAATAGAACCTTTTTATGTTTCCCTATTGATAAATGGTCATAAGTTGAGAAACTGCATAATAGACTCTGGCACCTCTGACAATGTTATGCTCGCCAAGGTAACAGACTCTCTCGGTCTCACTTTGACTAAAAATTTTGGGAGATGTTTCTCCATGTAAAACAAGTAAGTGCCACTTTTGGGTCAGATCAAAGATGTCTAATTTGCATTCACAGCCTTCCAATAAAAAAGGATTAAAATGATAGTCTTGGTGGCCGACGTTCCAGCTTCTTATGGCATTCTACTTAGATAAAAAATTTGTAAGGATGTTGGTGAAGAATTGAACATGGACCTATCTGAGGTGAGGATACCTGTTAAGGTCATCATACAAAGGTTGCTTCCTGAGAAGGAGTCAAAATACATTGTCACTCAAACATCTAACCCTGAAGCTCAAACTATGTTTGAATCCTCAAGAATGGGGAACTACTTTCTATCCACTGAAGATGTTTCTATTTTTTTAGATGAAAGTTTACTGAGTGACAATCCAAAAAATTTAGATAGGACATTAGAAGAATTGGTAGAGCAAATTTCAGGTAAAAAAGGATCTTCCCTCCCTAGTGAAGAGAAATCTTTGAGGAAATCAGATTTTAATGATGTCTGGATTTTAGAATTTGATGACAGCAACTTATCTACCAGTTCTGGAGCTGGAATTGTTTTGATATCTCCTCAGGGAGATATTTTCTCCTATTCATATAAGTTGCAATTTAACAATACTAACAACACCGTCGAGTATGAATTTTTATTGCTCAGATTGAAAGCTACTCAAGCTAAAGGTGTCAAGCTTCTTCACGCCTAAGGAGATGTTGAACTGGTGATTTGTCAGGTGAGGAACCTGTATCAAACCAAGAATGAAAGATTGTGATATTAACACAATCTTGTATGAGACTGTATTGAAATTTTTGATGCTTTTAGTATTTCTATAGTGCCCAGAGAGATCAATGATTGAGCAGATTCCTTGGCCATCTCTGCAACCCTCTTGGTTCCTCACCAAAATTTCAAAGGGAATAAGTACACTATTGAGCTAGTCTTTCAACCAAGTTTACCTGATAATGCTAATCATTGGCAAGTATTTAATGGTGACAACCAAATCATTGATTTTTTGGAACAAATGGATAGCTTTGAGGAGCTTTATTTTGAAGGCAGTGAATCTCCACCACGAGAATTAGCTCCAAAAACAAATTTAAATACTAGTGAAGAGTTATTTCAACTCAAAGGGAATAAAATTCTAAAAGGATTGGTTTCCCTTGAGAAACTATTTGATAAGCATGATAGGTTTGTCAAGCAGCATCAAATGGATTCAAGTTCCTCCCAGAAATTTGATCAAATAAATTTGAGTACAAAAGAAAATCCCAAAATGGTCAACATTGGAAATTATTGCACTCCTGATAAAAATCTCAAATTCATTACTCTACTTCACCATTATATTTATGTGTTGGTGTACTCCTATGATGATCTGAAATCTCTCAGGCCTAAAGAAATTTAGCATGAAATTCCCCTCAAAGTTGGTTCATTGCCTCACAAGTAAAAACATAGGCAATACAACCCCAAAATATCAGGTACTATTCTATCTGAGATCCAAAAAATGTTGAATGCAAAGATAATCTTTCCAATCCATCATTCTACTTGGATTGAGAACATAGTCCCTGTGAGAAAAAAGAATGGAGAAATTTGCCTCTGTGTTGATTTTAGAAATCTAAATCAATCCTTTCTTAAGGATAACTATCCTCTGCCCATCATAGATCAAGTGCTACAAACAGTGATTGGCTTAGAGATGTTATCAATGTTAGATGGTTTTTCAGGGTATAATCAAGTGGAAGTCAGTGAAGCAGACCAACATAAAACCACTTTCACTACACCTTAGGGCACCTTTACATATCACAGAATGCCTTTCAATCTGATCAATGATGGTGCCACCTTCCAAAGAGCAATAGATCTTACCTTCAGAGATAAAATAGAGAAGTTCATTGTGGTATATCTTGATGACTTGACTGTCTTTTCCAAACATCATCCTGATCATGTGCATCATTTACAAAAGTGTTGGAATGATGTCGATAAAATGGCATTTCTCTCAATCCTAAGAAATCAATTTTTGGGGTTATAGAGGGGAAACTTCTCAATCACACTGTATCCTGAGAAGGCATAAAAATTGACTCAGAAAGAGTTAAATCCATCCAAGAGCTTACTCTTCCTACTAGTAATATTGCAGTTCATTTTTTGGAAAGGAGAATTTTTTACGAAGATTCATTCCTGAATTCATAGAGAAGACTCACCACATTGTCGACATGATGAAGGGAAAATATACTTTATACTAAACTGAAGAAGGCAAGTTCACATTTGAAGATATCAAGGAAGATATCATCCATGCCCCGGTCCTAGTTTTTCCAGATTATACCAAAGACTTCATAATATATAGTTATACTTCTGAACACACACTTTCAGCCCTTCTGGTTCAGCAGAACAAAGAAGGTGTGGAATCTCCTATATCATTTATGAGTTATCCTCTCAAATCTCATGAATTAAAATATTCAAATATGGAGAAGCATGCTTATGCTATGGTCAAGGCAGTGAAATAATTTCGATTCTACATACTAAACTCACATATTGTTGCTCTGGTGCCTGATATAATAGTAAAGTCCATTTTGACTCAATAGGAATTTGGTACTAGAAGGGGCAATTGGATTTCCAAAATTTAGGAGTTTGATCTTGTTATCAAACCTATGAAACTTATGCAAGGAAGAGGTCTCTGCCAATTAATTACTAATAACATATCAGATAAAATAGGACATGAAGAAATAGAGGATGAAGACATGCTTATAATTCTCTTTGTCACTACTACTGATGAGTGGTATTCTAATATCACTCATTTTCTTACCTATGGTGAGTGTCTTACCCACCTGTCTCGTAAATAAAAGAGAACTATCAAATTGAAAGTTGCTGACTATGTCTTGTGGGACAACAGTTTGTACAAGAGGAACCTTGATAGGGTATTCCTCTGTTGCATGGATAAAGTGCAATAGAGTAAACTTTTGGAGTATTTCCACAATTTGGCTTGTGAATGACGTTTTTATGCACCTGTGACTACTCATAAGATTATGAAAGCCAGGTACTATTGGTCTATTATGTTTCAAGATGCATACACTTGGGTACGTAAGTGTGAGCTATGTCAACAGTTTGTTAGAAAGCCCAAATTAGCCACATTACCTCTCAAGCCGGTGGTAATTGAAGAGCCTTTTCAACAATGGGGTATTGATTTCATTAGTGCCATAAACCTATCTTCCAGTGTTGGACATGACTATGTTCTCATAGCCATAGACTATTTTACCAAGTGGGTGGAAGCCATTCCAATCAAGCATGTTACTTCAGAAGTGGTATATAATTTCCTCAAGGAAAATATTATCTCCCAATGTGGAGTCTCAACCAAGATTGTAATAGACAATGCTGCTTGTTTTTCTTCTCATGAGGTTACCCAATTTTGCTACTATTATGGGATTATTCTCTCCCACTCCTCTGACTATTATCCTCAAGGAAATGGTCAAGCAGAATCAAGACACAAGAAATTGGTTACTATTATCAAGAAGCTAGTAGATGTCAATCAGAGAACCTGGCATAAAGTATCATTTGATGCTTTATGGGTAGACAGGATTACACCTAAGAGGGTAATAAGTATGTCACCATTTCAACTTCTGTATGGTTTGAATGTAGAGATACCAATCACCCTAGAACTGCCAGCACTAAAGTTGGTGAAGGCAGTCAAGGATCAAACATTTAAAGATTTCATTGACAAGAGGGTCATGTGCTTAACTAAACTAAAAGAGTAGTGAACTATGGTGGTAGACCATATAGCTACACATCAAATTTTGGTAAAGAAGCTCTTTGACCAAAAAGCAAGGATTCATGATTTTTAGATTGGAGATCAAGTCTTGTTGTGGGACAAGAGGAGAGAACTAAAAGGAATGCATGGAAAATTTTATTCCTTGTGGGGAGGTCCATTTTCCATTCATTGATTTAATGGTGAAAATAGTTTCTTACTAAAATATCAAAATGGCATGCCATTTTCACTGCCTCACAGTGGGCAACATCTGAAGCACTTCAATCTTTGAAGTATCAGATAAGATCAGTTGTACATATGTAGAGTCTTTGTTTTTTTGTGTTATTCATTTCATTTTTTGGTGTCTTTCTCTTTTTTTTGTGGCATGACTCCATATCCCAATGGCATAGATGAAGGCATTTAGAGTCTGGATTCTACTCCCTTCAATCATTTTTATAATTGATGGAAGTTCCCCAACTGGACCCAACTATTGTTCCCAAAATTTGTCACTTGTTTTTTTGGACAAAATGTCGACTAGTTGGTCTTGCAGGCCATAAATGGTCTCTTCCTTTTTCAAAAAATATTCTGAGCAGTCAAGTTCTTCAATTACTCAAGCCTTTTTAGCTAAAAAAATTGCAGGTTCTAAAGGTGGGCTTTCACAAGGAAAAATTCAAAACACTTAAGGCATTTTCTAAAAATTATAAGGATGGTTCAACACTGAGGTTCAATCAATAAGGTTCAACGATGGGGTTCAAAGATAAGGAATGAACCATTGAACCATTGAACTCCACTTCAAAGAGTTCAAAGGGTTCAAAGGTTCAAAGGGTTCGAAGCTTCAACGCATCTAAAGGTTCAAAGTTTGAGTGAATGGTTCAAGTAGAAGATTCCAGAAGAAGGTTGAACCAAATGGTTCAAATAATTGGTTTAACGACACATTGAAGTCCTAAAGAAGACTAAGTGAACGTGGCTCTTTGCAAAGTTTTGAACCACCGAACTTCCGAACTGATAAACTTTGAACCATTGAACTGGTAAACTCTGAAAGGTTCAAAGGTTCAAAGTTCAAAGTAGTTCAAGTGACTAGTGACATCCCTGTGGATGTCAAAATTAGGGTAATGAAATAACTATTGATTTTCAAATGGTGCAGACCTAAGAACAAACCCAACAATTTGCTAAGGAGCTGAAGGAGCTAGTAGAAAGTGAGAAGATAGCCCTGAGAGCTCAGATCACCAGGAAGGGACAAAGTGTATCAAGGAAAGAGGGAACGATACACAAAATCTAGAAATATCTATAGAAGAGTTATTCCAGTAGGTGGAACAGTCCACCAGGTGGATATTGGAGAGCACAATCATTCAATGGCATGGCCTATTTTTCTTCATTTGAGTAAAGGTGAATGGACAGCTGTGTAAGTATCTTAAAGAGGACCAGGTAGCCCATGCTTTGGAGGAGACATTTGAGATGATTTAAAATACCAAAGTCAAGGTTAGTAACCTACTCTAACATGGCCCCTACACAGAACTTCCTCTTTCCAATGCATTCAATACAGCATGGGTTTTTTTGTGAAAAAGAGTGCCAAAGTTTTTCTTTGGAGGCTATATATTGTAATCTCTCAGTTTGTAGAAGGGAGATATCTCTGTTATTAGAAGTGAAACTTTGCCCAAATTGAAAGGCATTCCTGAGACTTTGAGCTTAGATTGTTAACAATATTTTATCAGTGGAATGAGAAAGCAAGTGACCTTTCAGACTTTGTGTTGAAATAGATTGTGTTATCTAAGAAATTGTTCTTATGTATTTTTCCTAAATATAGTCTTGTCCATTTGATCAAATAAGTAGAACTAGTGGAAATAATCTAGAAGATGTCCTAAAGTCGATTGTGGGAGACTTTGTGCTGCCATAATTGTCTTTAGCTTGTGTGTTTTATGTTTTAGTGTAAAGGATATTGGAGAGACTTTGAGCTCCCTTTATCCTTCGTAATCTTTTACTCTGTTGTAGTTTTAGGTGGAGACTTTGGGTTGCACTTCATTCTACTATGTTTTTAGTCCTAAATCAGTAGGGGAAACAATGAAAGACTTTGTGCTTTCATGAGTTTATTGTGGTTACAGTTACTACCTGGGAAGTCTTCCTATTGTTTGTTGAACATCATTTTTGAAAGAAGAGAAATGCCTTCAGTAATTACACAAGAATTCTCCTTTACTTTGTGAACATCATCTCTAAAAAAAAAGAGATGGATGGTATGATTTCACCGCTGAGTCTATTTTTAGTTTATATTAGTATATTATAGTTTATAGGGAGCCTCCCTTTACTAAGAGGAGAGATTTATCTCATTATCTTGTGGTAGACATACCCATTTTTCTAATTAAATCTCATCATGTTGTGGTTGATATACCCATTTTGTCGTCAGTTAGTTGATGACAAAATATTCACCCAACACATGGGAGTATAAATTATGCCTCTTTCTTATGGTACTTTACCTAATGGGTTGTCCTTTATACTATTTGAAATTTCTTATCCATGAAACCAAGCCTAGTTTGTACCCCTTGGAGCTAAATTCCATTTGAGCTCTTTCCCATAGATATCATTATCTTAATTTAGTGCATAAAATGTGGTTTTGTGCTCCTCAAAAACCTATCCTCCTCTAGTATTATACCTCTTGTACTTTGACAAGTTGTTGTCCCTATTATAGTATATGATAAGAACACCATAATATGTATCCAAATTAATCATAACCTTATTATAAGGTTTTCACAAAACCTTCAGGTTCTCTATTTTCACTTTTTAGGGCAAACAGTCCTAAACATAGCCAAGTTATGTTTCAAAATGGTTCCTCACCTCCTTTTGACATTTTGACATCTCATATGAGTTTTCATGTCTCCATCATCATACCAAGGTCCTAAATAAGCACCAGGATACTTCCATCCCTCCAAATAAAACTTATGGTTCCTTGTTCAACCACCTCTAGGTGGATTTTTGGTGCAAAAATAGTGACCTAGGTAAGAGCAAGATGAAATATTCTATGAATGTGAACTTTGTATGCTTCCCTTAGGCATCTCAATGCATATTTGGAAATGATAATCATTTGTAGTACATGTCCACCTCTCCACACATTAGCATGACATCATCATGGGCCTATAGGTGTGCATTAAGATGTTCTATGCAAGTAGGATATGGAATTGGCAAGAATATGTTAAGGAATAACTTCCAAAACCACTCAAATACATTGGTTAACCTTCAAAAACATGATATTCATCAAAAAAACACCTGTAACGAGATCTAACACATATTTTCCAACATGGAAAACACCTACATATACATTGAATATAGTAGACATGGGCATCTCATGACTAGGGTAGCATGGTGGATGAGCTTATGACTATAATTTCACATTTTCCAAGCATCTAGATGAACTTTATACAACTCTTGATGGCTTGGATAATTAGAATACCCTAATTACAACTCCATGGATAAGTTGAAAAAGCTCATATAGCTGACTACAAGTGAAATTAGGCAAAGAGCTAGCAATGAAGGAAAACAAGCTTGTAAATAACCCAAGAGATGAAATGGTAAAACTAAAACATGAAATGAGGTGGTCACATGACCTCAGAACTTGTGGAACACCATTTCCTAACTGTATGAGACACCTACAAGAGAACACCTCAGCAAACAAGAAGCATCTCAACTAAAACTGCACATGATGACACTTTTTTGTAAAGTGAGTTAGATTGATCATCTAAACACCATGTAACCTAAAACCAAGAATGGATACCATGTGATAAGGAATTCCACATCCTCTAGAGCCAACATCACCAACTGGTTCATATGGATTTGACATAAATGGAGCAAAACCTATAGGGTGCATGAAATAGTTAGCAAACATCAAAGTCAACTTGTGAGCAATGGTTCATAAATAACAATTGATAAATATTCACATTAGTGTTATTAAAATTAATTTATCTAAGTATAATATCATCTCCCAAAATCATTTGCCCTAAAACTACTTGTGTTATCCATACCAAGTACAAACCTGCAAGTCACTTTAGTGTGTCTAGAAAGCCAAGAAAGAAACATAATGGTTTTGTCTTATAAATGGTACTTGTATATCATTCCAAATGTGTAACTAATCATGGGGAAGTTGAAGAGTCATATTTAAACATTTTCCAAGTGGCAGACTTCCCAAAGAGGTCATACAAGAGCCAAACTCTTCCCTTTCGTTAAAAAAACTAAATTTTCTTCTACATAACCTACCCTAATTTAGTTTTTTCAGTGGATTAAGACTTATTAAGACACATGGGGACATTGAATCATGTTTTTAAACCTTCATAATTCCCTTTAAACCCATACAAAGCATTAAATGTTCAATTTTGACCCTTAAAATGACCTCAAATGATAAAATGATTAAAAGACTAATTGACCAAGGCTAATATAACATTGAATGGCATCAAATAACTTATAAAACACTCCATGACACTCATATTACACCTCTTATAGACATATAAAATCAATTTTTTACCTATAGGTGCCCCAATTTGACTAAAGAGTCAAATTTGGTCAACAAATTGGTGACTCATAGGGGTAGTATGGTTGTTATACTAACTCGACTAATAGCCTTATTATTTCATTAGGATTAAGAGTCATCTAAAGCTAAGACAAATAAGAAGACCTTGACCATTGAATACCAACTTTGATCAAGATAAGATCAACTAATTAATTACCTCAACCACACAAAGCAAAGGGCACACACAATAAGCAAAGCAAACACACACACACACACACACACACACATGTGCTCTAAGAATTTAGGGGGAATTAGCAAACAAACTATTATGCACAACTATAAACTAAGTATACCTCCTTTCCAAGAGTGAAAGGAAAACTTCTTGAATCATCTTCATGGTAAGATGAAACATAGTGCCAAGCATGTTTCTCCTTGGATTGAATGCTTTGTGGATCAGACCTCTTCCTTAGCACTTCACTTGATATGATCTCAAGTAGCTCATCTGTAAATAAATATCTAATGTATATGTACTCCTTTTGAACATGTTCACACAATTTATGTTGTTGTCTACTCTTCATTTCATAGTGACCTTGTATCTTCTTTGAATACATATCTTCAAGAGGATTGATTCCTTGCTTCTTAAAAGATTGATGCCAATAGGAGTTTTTTCCATCCTTCAAGATATGATGTGTTTCTCCAAACTAATTGAGAGGATGATATCCCATCTTTATGACTTCAAACATGTCATCATCAAATGCATATGCATCTTGAAATGATATATTTGAAAGGATGCTTTCCCTTTGAATACTTACTTGAGTGCCAAAGTTGCCTTCTCTTTTTTAACTAGATCATAGCCTCCTTGAAGAGGAATATAGCATTCTCCAACGATTTCAAAA
Organism: Torreya grandis; assembly: GCA_037957365.1. Lineage (NCBI taxonomy): Eukaryota > Viridiplantae > Streptophyta > Pinopsida > Cupressales > Taxaceae > Torreya > Torreya grandis. Next base: position 3,226,716 of record JARHVA010001541.1, on the reverse strand, counting down.
AATTCATCTGAAAGTTGATTAAGAACTTGTCCTTGCCTATCCATGGTATCTTGCAAAGTGATGAAAGAATTAATGGTCATTTCTTCCTTTTTGGAAAAAAGGAGACATTCTTCCTCATCAATCCAATCTAAAATCTCTGCACAAGAAATCACATCTTCTTCTTCTTTGATCAAATCATCAACATCTATTTCCTTTATCTTGGTCTCATGAGGCTCTCCCAAGGCTACCACTTCTTGAGGGATGGCTTGAAAGTGTTATCAATCCTTGATAGCACATTCCACATCAAATATGGAAGAAAAAGCTTATGAATTTCCCTTTTGTTCACCAAGATGAGTCCCTATGGTAATATCTTCCTCATAATTGCTCATGATTTCTTATTGATCATCCATGAATTGGGCTTGTTCTTCTCCACTTGATTCTATCAAGATAGACTCTTTTTTGCAACAAGGAAAGCATTCTTCATTATTAACCAAACAAGGAGATTCAACATAATAACTTACCTCTTCTTCATCACTTAGGACCTCTTGAGGGATTTCAAATTGAACCTAAGCTATCATAATCTGATCTTGTTTGTCAAGGGTTGCAATACTTTCAAATTCCTTCATGGTGATGCCAAAACTAGGCATCTTTAAATCTAGTGACCTAGCCTAATGAGGTTGCTAAGGAGTTGCATTCTCTTTAAGTAAGAGTTATAAATTTTCTTTAACTAGCTACTCTTATTTAGGTTCCCACACCATAGGTCCATTAAGGCAAAGGGTGATGGGATGAGGAAAAAAAGAACTAGTTGGTGGAAGTGGGACATAGGGATCAAAATCACATTGAGAATGCAAAGTAAGAGGCTCTTTGGGAAGCTCTTGAGGAAGGGGAAATGGGGTGTGTTTAGGCATATGATTTTATTTTGGGTCTAAACCTTCCATCACACCTTGACTTATCAATTTCATCTTTGCTTCTAACTCCTCTATTTACTTGGCTAGGTTCTCTTATAAAATATTTTCTTGAAGGTCAAAGGAATCATCATGAGCACATGAAATGCATGAGGGTTTCCATGGAACACAAGAAGATTATTGAGGAAGGGTGGAAGGGACTTGCAAAGTATCAAATCTATTTTCCACTTAACACTCTTTGACAATGCTTCTATATTCCTTCTTTTCCCATGACTCTACTATCTTGCTTCAATTAGGATATTAGGGTTAAAAAACTTTTCTTGAGGAAGGATGGGAGGAGTTTGTATAGGATCAAGAGTCTTCTCAACCTCACATTCTTTGTCAAGATTTTTTTCCTCTTTCTTTCCCCATGACTCCACTATCTTGTTCTAACTTAAGACATTGGGATTATAAGTCTCATTTTGAGGTGGTTGGGATTCATTGTGAGAGGGAAATAAGGGCTTAAACTCCATTTATTTTTCTACTAACATGGACTTTTGCATATGCATATTTTCCAATTCAATCCACCCATAAATATTAGCTTCAAACACAAGGTTTCTCTTTCCAATTCTCTCCTAAAATTGATTGGGAAAAAGATGACTTTGATAGGCTTGATTTGGCTCATGATTAAGGGGAAAATATGGCTGATAATAAAATTGAGGAGGTGGATATGAATTTTGATCAACTTATTAAATCTACCTCTCATGAATTCTTAGCTTATCTTCCAAGGATGCAATCAAACTATTCACATCTAGCATCTCATTTGTAAACCTTTGCCAATTGGCTCTTTCAATAAGTGCCCACTCTCTCTTGACTAGCTCTAATGCATTTCTCACTTGATGGATGGAATGAATAGGAATATTTTGACCACATCCCCTTTGAGTATAAAAATTTATCATATACTTCTCATACCCCAAAAGAGTTTGTTTGAAGGTGGAAATGGGTTGAGTTGAGAAGTGACTGGGTTGAGTTGAGAAGTGACTGGATTGAGTTGACAAGGAACAAGACATTGAGAAGGCTAACTATAGGACTGGTAAGAATAATGTATAGGATGGATATGATCATAGTGAGGCTAACAAAAACAATATTTGGTTTGATACACTTCATGATATAGTTGTTTAAGAACTTGATTATATTGATAGGGAATGGCACAAGCTCAAAATGTCTCACCAACTTGTATAGAGCAAAACTCAACACCAAAGTCAACGATGAAACTTCATTGAAAGCAAGAAAAATAAATAAATACATTGATAAAAATATTCAAAGGATAAGTTGGGTTGCTTAACCAGATGATATATATTTGGAGTCACCATTGATGATTGAATAGATGCCTCCAAAGGTTGATGTGTTGAAGGACAACACCAAAAAACCTCCAACTCTTGAAATAAGAGTCCCACCAGGCATGCCAAAAAATATTGTCACTTGTATTTTCACCCTTTGAGGAGATGAAAAATCTCTCCTCATCAAAGTGGCATAATGGAATCACCTCTATGCTTGTGGGTAGCCTAAGGAATGAGGTGAATCTCTAGATAGGACTATCTCCCTTGATGTACCACTTTGGATTGTAACTACTACTAACTTAGGGATGAAAATGGAGAATAGTAGATAAAAAAAATAATCTAAGGGATTTGATACACCAAGTTTACTTATGACATCCAACAAACTAAACATACACTTCTCCAATCTTCATCTTTTCACATCAATACTATATTGTGAGGTTATGGATAAATGTGCAAAGATAGGAAGACTAGAAAAGAGGCCTATGAAGACACTGATGAATATAACAACTCACTTACCATGAAAATCTCCTAAAACACTTCACATGCCCTGCAAGAAGCTTTATAACTACCAATAAGGTAAAAGAATGAGACCACTTGTCAGGAATCCATAGTCTTCACTAAACAAGATTTATCATCCAAGTAGAACACACCTATAAAATTCATATATGAGGTAAAAATAAGTTGTATTATTTATCAAAAGGTATAAATTTGAGCAGGGTTTCACCATACTCAAGTGGAACATCCAATACAATGCCAAAATGGCTAGTTCTTATAGAACTTATGAGAGAGAGAAGAAGAGAGAATTTCAAGGGTCACAAGTAAAATTATTAAGCTGATCCAAGGATTCAATTGTGCATTTGGATATGGTATTTCATGAACCATGCAATTTTAGGAGCTACAAGTGTCAATCTAAGTCACAAACTTCATGAAAAGTGGCAAGAAGCTCCTTATTCTAGCTTAGAAAATTGACTTCATGATTTAGACCTATTTTAACATCCCATAACTGATTATGAGAATTTAAAATTATTATAATGGAATGGGAGACTCACAAACATGCATTTCCATGCATTGTTTACATTCTTGGTCATTTAAAAACCTCTAAAAGTGAGCCATCATCATTTGTTGTCCAGAAAATTGCTCTTCCATGTACCCTACACATTTGGCTTAAAAAATGATATTATTTGATCATTAAAATACATAAAATATATTTAATGTCATGTTTCAATTTCCTCCATGGCCTTATAAGCATCAGGGACACCTTAAAAATTAATCCACTTAAAGTTTTCACATAACTTCCTTGCTTGTCCCTTAAGCAAGTTTTGACTGGCTAAGTTGAAGTTATTTTTTGAGGAACTTATGATCTATTCTTTGGAATAAAATTTCCATAGGTATTTATTTTAGGTTTTAATATTCCTCCAAAACTTGATTGCATGTCTTTAATCCTCTTTTAGACTACAAAACCTAAAAAATGGTGAAGATAAGCCTATTTTTCACCCCATCCATAACGATCTATATAATCAAAAGGCATGTGAGGGAAATTAAGAGAGTCATATAAAAATTTTAAAATATATTATTGTCTAAATATTCCATTATATTTCATCTCCAACTCCATTTCCTCCATTGGGTCACTATCAAGGGTTTACAAGGGTTTTAGAGTAGTTTTAACCCTTAAGCTTATTTCATAAAAACATAACATTGGATTTTTATAATAATTACATAAAATGGTTATTTATGACCTTATTCAACTTCTACAAGCTTAATTTTCTCTGATGTGGATCCTCTAAGAAGATATGAGCTCCAAAAGTTGCCTTATCGAGCTTACTCTTCCAAGTTTGCATGAGTGTGAGTGGTTTTGAGCTCAAGAGTGTCTCTCTTGATGTTTTATCTACAATATAAAAGTTATAAAACCTTAATTTTGACCTCAAAATCATTACTCAATCATTTAGATAATCCATCAAGAATCATAAATGAAGATGGACTACTTTTTGACACTAGGCCTCCTCAAAGCCCAATAGGTCTACTAGGCACCTTGATAGATTTGGATGTTATGACTAGTACCTCATAGTTGGATTGGTGTATTAGGTATTTTAACACCCCATTTTATTGTATAATACCACTACATAACCTTCCAAGTACTTTTCTTCATCATCTTCTCTCATTCACCAACTAGACCTAGTGGAAGCTTACCTAGTTGAACTATGCGCAAGGGAAATTTGGGTTATCTTGAGAGGTATGAACTTGATATATGTATTTTTATCCCTTAAATTTATTATATTTTCCTCATCATATGTTTACTGAGGTTACAAAATTTTCTTCAAGTCTTTTTCCCATTTTACACTCACTAGTTCATTTTGCCAAAGTTTGAATTTTCATGAATGGCTGACCTTTGAGAAAAAATAGTGAGGTGTATCCCTTATAACCAAGGAAAAATTAGTATTTTTGGAGTTTTTAAAATTAATTATTATGATTTTTACCATATTTTTTGGTTTTATTCAATGATTTAGGTGTCCAACCATCTCCAAATGCCCAAAAAAGGCCTCAAAAACCTTGTTTTCCTACACTTTTTCTTCAAATCTACTTAGAAGTCACTCTTCCAAGTTATAAACATGATTTCACACCACTTAAAAAATTTTATAATCCTAAATACATGCTCATTAATCTTTTATTTCATCTAAAAAACACTTTTTCCTTTGGATTCTTCATATTTGCCTCTTGAGTAACATGTCTTCTTGGAGCAACTGTATGGACTGATAGCTTTTGAACAAATAGGAAAGGTGGATGATCAGTTTGGTATGATTTTGGTATTATTTTAACACTCTATATCCTATCACTAATCATTCTAAATTGGTTTTAACCTTCACCTCTTCCTTAGACAAGTTCATGTTTCCAATTGGCCTGTTAGGTTGTACCATGTTGTAGGTGTGAACAGAGGTCTTCAAACCTTGTAGGTGCCTTGTTTTTCTTCCATTTGTGACTCATGACATCATAAAAATTTAAATTTATTTTTTAACCTACCTTATATTCCATCCAAATTCATTCTTTAGGTTTTCAAATGCATTCCTAGTTCAAACTGGGTACCCTGACCGAGTTCTTGGTTAAGACCCCTGCTTTTAGGCCTGCCTATAGGTATTTTGTGTTTGATTGAGGTTATTGGTGATTAAAACATCCTATTTATTTAAATTTGAGAACCTAAAACATTTATATGTCACTTTTACTCATCTTAGGTTACCAAATGAATACCATGACTCATGTCAATGCCTCTGCTTGCATCGACTCACCTATCTGACCTATAGGTGTCTTAGCATGTTCTAGGAATTAGAGACAAAGTATAAATCTCATTTAAGATATATAATACAAAATACATCAATTTACTTATTTCAATTCACATTTCAACCCCTGTTAATGGCTTTACAAGCACCTATCTCACAAATTTAGTCCACCCTACCTGTAGGAATGAGAAACCCTACATTTATTGATCACTATAGGTGCTCTTAGGTTTGAAAGACAATAAATTTTGCTCATAAATACTCTTGGGACATTGATAAATATTATAATAATCCTTTTAAACCATGAACATAACTTAACATTCATATATACAAGAAATAAACTCTTTCAAGCTTGAAGCTCTATGTTGGCTATAGATGCATCTTTTCAAGGTTATGTACGGATAGGGTATGCATGGGAGTAAAAATTATGCCTCTTTATTATTGTCCTTTAGATATTGGTTTATTATTTATACTATTTTAAACTTCTTAACCATGAAACCAAGTCTAGTTTGTACCCATTGGATCTAAAGTCCATTTGAGCTCTTTCCTGTAGATATCACTATCTTAATTTAGTGCATAAAATGTGGTTTTATGCTCCTCAAAAACCTATCCTCCTCTATTATTATACCTCTTGGACTTTGAAAATTTATTGTCCCTTTTAGAGGCTATGATATGAACACCATAAGATGTATCCAAACTCATCATAACCTTCTTATAAGGTTTTCACAAAACCTTTAGGTTCTCTATTTCAATTTTTAGGGAAGATAGTCCTAAACATAGCCAAGTTATGTTTCAAAATGGTTCCTCACCTCCTTTGGACATTTTTATACCTAATATGAGTTTTCATGGCTCCTTAATCATACCAAGGTCCTAAATAAGTTTCAAACTACTTCCATCCCTCCATACAAAACTTATGGTTCCCTATTCAACCACCTGTAGGTGGATTTTTAGTGCATAAACAGTGAGCTAGGTATGAGCAAGATGAAAACTTCTATGAATGTTAAATTTGTATGCTTCCCCTAGGAATATCAATGCATATTTGGAATTGATAAGCAATTATATTACATATCCACCTCTCCACACATTAGCATGATGTCATCAAGGGCTTGTAGGTGTGCATTAGGATGTTTTATGCAGGTAGGATATGGAATTGGCAAGAATATGTTAAGGAACAACTTCTAAAACCACTCAAATACATTGGCAAACCTTAAAAAACATGATATTCATCAATAAAACACATTCAACTAGCTGCAACACATATTTCCCAACATGGAAAACACCTACCTATATATTGAATACAACAAATATGGGCATCTCATGACTAAGGTAACATGGTGGATGAGCTTGTGACTAAAATTGCACCTTTTCCAAGCATATATATGAAATTTATACAACTCTTAATGTCTTGTAAAATTATAATACCATAATTACAACTCCATGGACAAATTGAAAAAGCTCATATAGGTGATTGCAAGTGAAATTGGGCAAAGAGCTAGCAATGGAGGAAAACAAGCTTGCAAATAACCCAAGAGATGACATGGTGAAACCAAAACATGGAAGGAGGTGGTCACATGACCCAAGAGCTTGTGTAACATCATTTCCCAGTTGTATGAGACCCCTACAGGAAAACACCTTAGCAAACAAGAAGCATCTCAGTTGAAACTACACATGATGACACCTTCTTGGAAAGTGAGTTAGATTTCTCATCCAAACACCATATAACCTAAAACCAATAATTAATAACATGTGAGAATTAATTCCACATCCTCTGGAGCTAACATCAACAAATAGTTCATACATATTTGACATAAATGGAGCAAAACCTATAGGGTGCATGAAATAGCTAGCAAAAAGCACAGTCAACTTGTTAGCAATGGTTCATAAAGCAAGATTGATCAATATTTGCCTTATTATTATAAAAATTAATGTATCTAAGTATATTATCATCTCCCAAAAGCATTTTTCTTGAAATTGTTTGTGTTATCTATACCAAGTACAAACTTGTAATTCATTTTAGTGTGTCTAAAAAGTGAAGAAAGGAGCAGAATGGTTTTGGCTTAGAAATGGTAATTTATATCATTACAAATGTGTAACTAATCATGGGGAAGTTGAAGAATCATATTTCAACATTTCCCAAGTGGCACACTTTCCAAAGAAGCCATACAAGTGCTAAACTCTTCCTTTTCTTTAAGAAAACTAAAAAAATTTATGCATAACCTACCCTATTTCAATTTTTTTAGTAGATTAAGACTTCTTAAGACACATGGGACATGGGATCATGCTTTTACTCCTTCACATTTCACAATAAACACATACAAAGCATTAAATACTCAATTTTGACCCTTAAAATGACCTAAATTGATAAAAGGATTAAAAAAATAATTGACCAAGGCAAATATAACATTGAATGGCATCAAATAACCTATAAAACACCCCATGACACTCATATTACACCCCCTATAGACTTTTAAAATTAAGTGTTTACCTATAGGTGCCCTAATTTGACTTAAAAATCAAATTTGATCTACAGTGACCTTGGGGAAAAATGGGTTAGTGGGCACATGGTGTTGAGCTAACCCAAAATGACCCCATTGTCAAAGGGCACTGCGTATATAGCCAATACTCTAGAAGAGGGCCTCAGACTCATATACTTCTCCCTTACGTGTTGGCTTGTGTGTGAATCATGCAATGTGTAAAGTACGTACAATAGTTACCTACATTATAACTTGTAAGATATGAATTTATGACTAATGCTTTAGTATTTTAGACCTATAGCTTGGTTCTTCCTTTGATTGATATTAGAATAGGGTAGAATAGGAAAGCTTTTGGTAACTTGAGTGCTCTTTTGGTCTAATTGTTAGGTTTTGTAGGTGGTGAATGAATGAGGGTTGATATTGTATTTATACCAATCCTATCGGGAGATAACTTGCATTAAATAGCTTAGACCAACCATTGTAATACATTTAATTTGAAAATTGGATGAATTTAGGGCACTATATGTTAGATTATTAATTCGATGATTTAATTCACCATAGAAATATTTATTGTTAAATTTGTTTGTATTGTTGCACCCATGAACTTTATTCTAGATTTATTATTTGTGAACCATCCTATTTCTTAGGAGGTTGTTTAAGCTATCTTCTTGGCTATATAATATCCCTTGTAATACTTTCTAAGTTTAAGCTAAATAATATTATTATTTTCAATATCTTATATTTGGTTTCAAAGTAGGAGGAAATATTTATGCATTCAGGTTGACCCAATAAGAGGAGGAACCCCAAGGCACTCTCTCTCTCTGAATCAAGAAGAAATAACTGAGAAGCCCGTGCTCTCATTCCCTTAACCCTAAAATGATTGTTTGCATATGCATTTATTTAATTTAGAATTGAATCGATTTGTTTTTGGCATTGAGACCTGCATTGAAGAAGCATTGGTCGAATGCATCAGTCTTAGATTTTACCATCACCCTCCAAACATAGTATTGTATAACAAAATCAATAACATCCAAAGAGATCTAAGTATTTTGAAACATGTTGTAAGAGTTGTTAGGGTGTGGAGCTAAAAGCTTCACCTTGTTGCAAACAGAAGGAGGAGGTTTTTCGTAGCTTGACAGTCGCCAGCGTCGGTAGGCCACAACCGACATCGGTCAGGGGAAGCGCAGAGGAAATTGGCATCGATAGGAGATCGGCCGGCATCGGTCACCTCCAGTCAGACAGGGACCGATGTCGGTCACCTGTAGTGGTCAAAACTGCTGTTAACAAATAGTCAGTTAAGTGAACGCAGAGTTTGCATGTTAGAGACCAGTTTGAGTCTTTGAGCCACCCGTCTAATTTAGTGTATGCATGAGATCTATATAATAGACTCATGGGCTGTATTGTTAAGTGTAGAACTTGTAGAACCCAAGTGTGGAGCTTGGAGAGTTCTTCCCATGGTGAAATCAAGTAGGATTCCCCATGTATGTAAGATTAGGTTTGATATGCAGGGAGTTGCAGGGTCATGGAGGAGATCTACATGTGATAAGTAAGATCAGGTTGGTCTGTAGGGAGATGTGTGAATGCGAGGGTCAGAAAGGAGATCGGCGGGGGTGTTAGATCCAAGGTGATAGCAATACATCAGGAGCAGGATCATGGTTAGATCTACTTGGAGTACCGGTTCGTACTCAGTTGTACTGGAGGTACAATGAGGTGAACAACAGCTTGTGTAAGTTGTTAGTTGAGACCTATGAGAGAAGATTACTCAGGTGGGAAGATTACTTGGATCCCTTGAGGTGTGGAAGGCCTTGTAGAGGTGGAGAAGAGTGTGATCTCTTTATTTTAATTTCTTTTGTAATGAGTTGAATACAATTATGTGTTGCCTCTCAATTTATGTGTTATTTCTCATTGATAGTTATTTGTTCTTCTGGTATTTCTGCATGTTTAAGTTGCTTATACATTGGTAATCATGTGTGCTCTTAAATCTAACAAGTTGTGTCAGAACTTTGGGAAACTTTGGTCCTATCAAATGGTATCAGAGTGAGGTTGGACGTTCTCAGAGCGAGCTTGACTAACAGGGGTTCAGATCTGTTAAGTGTTGTTGATTATAGGTTACTCACAGGGGTTGATGTTTGAGTGGGAGTATAGCAAGGAAGAAGAATGGAGAAATTCAGACACAGGTGTAGCACCACAAGGAGTGTGTTGGGTTGTCTTCCAGTGGGAGCTTGAAGAGGAATACAAGCCAGGATGCAGATTAGATAGAGTACTGGTATGGGTACAGGTGTAGCTCTTTATCTCCAAGTGGGATATTGTTAGGGTGTGGAACTAAAAGCTTCACCTTGTTGCAAACAGAAGGAGGAGGTTTTTCACAACTTGACAGTCACCGGCGTCGGCAGGCCACAACCGACGTCGGTCAGGGGAAGCGCAGAGGAAACCGGCATCGGCAAGAGATCAGCCAGCGTCGATCACCTCCAGTCAGACAGGAACCGATGTCGATCACCTGTAGCAGTCAAAACTATTGTTGACGAACAGTCAGTTAAGTGAACGCGGAGTTTGCATGTTAAAGACCAGTTCGAGTCTTTGAGCCGCCCGTCTAATTTAGTGTATGCATGAGATCTATATAATAGACTCATGGGCTGTATTTTTAAGTGTAGAACTTGTAGAACCCAAGTGTGGAGCTTGGAGAGTTCTTCCCATGGTGGAATCAAGTAGGATTCCCCATGTATGTAAGATCAGATTTGATATGCAGGGAGTTGCAGGGTCATGGAGGAGATCTACATGTGATAAGTAAGATCAGGTTGGTCTGCAGGGAGATGTGTGAATGTGAGGGTCAAAAAGGAGATCGGCGGGGGTGCTAGATCCAAGGTGACAGCAATACATCAGGAGCAGGATCATGGTTAGATCTACTTGGAGTACCGGTTCGTACTCAGTTGTATTGGAGGTACAATGAGGTGAACAACAGCTTGTGTAAGTTGTTAGTTGAGACCTATGAGAGAAGATTACTCAGGTGGGAAGATTAATTGGAGCCCTTGAGGTGTGGAAGGCCGTGTAGAGGTGGAGAAGAGTGTGATCTCTTTATTGTAATTTCCTTTGTAATGAGTTGAATACAATTATGTGTTGCCTCTCAGTTTCTGTGTTATTTCTCATTGATAGTTATTTGTTCTTCTGGTATTTCTACATGTTTAAGTTGCTTATACATTGGTAATCATGTGTGCTCTTAAATCTGACAAGTTGTGTCAGAACTTTGGGAAACTTTGGTCCTATCAAGAGTTTCACAAATTAATCGTTCAAAATCCATAAGCATTGAGACATGAGCTTTGTTGAGATCTTTGTTGCCTCTTAGTCCAAAAGCTACCAATCCATAAGTTGGGCGTGTAAGTGGTGGCATCCATTTCTAGCATTTCATCCAGTCTAATCTATAAAAAGCTATAAGACTGTAGAATATATTATACCAAAGAGCATTGGATGGTAGAGTAGCATTTTAAAAAGGTTGGTATTAATATTTATTTACCTTATAAATTCTTAGTTTTAAGAAGGCTCCAATAGTGTCATCCTTTAAATTGATTTGCTGCAAATTTCAAAAAAGAATTGTCTAAAAGTCTAAAAATACATTTTAATTCTCAAAACCACTTTTAAAATTATTTCCTTTGCTGCAAATTCTATGAAATGCCACTCATTAGAAAATCTGTGGTATATTGAAGCTAGTGGTTTTACTTAAAAAATAGAAATTTTTATCATACAAATACAATTTTTGTCTTATTAAGGTTAGTATTAATGCATAAGTGGATTGGTGAGTGTTTTTTTTGGTAAAGAGGAGGTGGGAGGTTCAAATCCCCCAAAAACATCTTTCATAGAAACTTTTACCAGCCCTGCAACTTTGTCCATTTCGCTAAATTTAGTTATAACTAATTAAATTAGTGACAAATGTACTAAAAAAAATTAAAAAGGGGGATATGATTTTAAAATATAGATTTAGTATTTTTTTCATATATTGTACTTTTTATTTGCAAAATATTGTAATATTTTCACTAAATCATGACTTTTCAAACTCAATCGTAGTGTTTGGTACAAGCAGTACCTCTGACTCATGTTTACGGATAAAACCATCACACTTGAGTTACTACATCCATAGCCGAACATAGCTACAACAATGATGTCTAAGCATCATCCCTTTAAATCATCAAGGAGAAATAAGGTCATATGCACTCATTTCCATCCCTTCATCTACTTGTTCATTTTAATCGAAGGGTGTAAATCTTGACTAATCGTATTTTCAAGTATATAGTAAAGTTACGCATGAGTATGCAAAAATCCATCTAAATAGGTGCTAGTGATTTAAAACACCCTTTTCATTACTATCTACATATTATGTATCAATATCTTTCATGTATGTTTACACTTCTTTCACATACCATCGAGTATACAAAAAGGTTGAGCTTCTTCTATGTACCGACAGGTATGCCAGAAGGGTGTGTATAAAGAAAGGGTTGGTATCTTAGACTGATAGTATAATGAAAGGGAGACATTGATACCTAGATTGATAAAGAACCAATCCATCACCTTTGGTCAAACTCTACATAATGGTTGAAAATGGGCCAAAATTCTTTCTACCAAACTCACAGCTTCTTCGTGGTGACAACTATGCCGCTTGGAAAACTAAAATCAAGACACATTTGGAATTTGAAGACATTTAGCCTATTATTAATGGTACTCTTACCCAACATGCTACTAATGTTGATCATCAGAGTAAGTTTGATAAAACCAATTAAAAGGAAAAGTTGATAATCATGTTCAGAGTATCGGATGAGATACAACCTCATATCCATGAGGTCACAACAACCAAAGATGTTTGGGATAAGATTCAGATAGTCTATGAGGTCAAAAATGAAGGAACCATTCTTCATTTGTAGAGTCAACTTCATTTCTTCAAATTGAAGTCCAGTGAAAAAGTGGAAGCTTTTCTTCATCATGTTGTAACCCTATGAGCCTTGCTCCAAGCATTGGATGAAATAGTGTCAGATGCATCTCTTGTACCTATTATCCTGAGAGAACTACCACCCTCCTATAAGATCTTTGTGACTACTTTGACAGTCACCGAATAGAAACCATATTTTGACAAGATGGTAAACATATTACAATAGGAAGAGTCTATGCATATAGAAGAAGAATCAAAAGAACATGCTCTTGCCTCTAATCAACAGAAAGGAAAGAAGTAGATCAAGTCTTCTAAACCAAATCAAGGTCAACAGCATCATTCATAGGGAGAAAAATAATATAAAGTTTGTCTTATATGTGGAAAAATAGGCCATGAGTTAAATAATTATTGGTATAACTCATTTACACAAATATCTTCAAGCAACAAGAAGCCCAGTCACTAATAATCATCTTATCCACATAAAGGACAAGGACAAAAGAAAGGACATTGGAAAAATAAATCCAATCAACAAGGAAACATTGTTGAATAGGAAGACACCCACTCTGATGAGGACTTCCTATATGATACACAGTCTCATGATGAACCAACATCACAAAGTTCTATTTGGTACATCAACTCAGGTGTAACTCGATATATGACTGGAAGATAAGATTGGTTCTACAACATAAATGAGACTTCTCCAAAAAATCATGTCTCTTTGGGTGATGACTCATCCTACCCAGTTCAAGGCATTGGTAATATTTCCTTGCCACTTGGATGACATGATTATAAAATCTTAAATGTCCTATACATCCCAAGACTCACAAAGAATCTTCTATCAATCAGTCAGCTACTTAAACAGAACCTCAAGGTTGACTTTGACTGCAAAAGTGGAAAAAATATGTGTTTGATCAAAGATAAGTCAAAATTCTCAAGAGTTGTTGCATGAGCCTTAGGAGTTGGAAAAATGTTCCAACTTGACCTTTTTTAATCAAACAATCAAGCACTTATAGCTCAATATTCAGACTTAGTCAATCTATGGCATCACAGATATGGTCATATTAGTGTTGGATACCTCAAAGCACTCAAAAATTAGAACATGGTTCATGGACTTCCTTATTTAAATAAAAATATAGATATTTGCACTAGTTGTCTAGTAGGGAAACAACATTGAACATGGTTTGGTCAAAGTTACTCAACAGCATATGGTAAGCTTGATCTGGTACATACCAATCTTTATAGCCCCATGAGATCCAGTCACTATGGGTTTCATTATTTCATGCTCTTTATTTATGACTACTCCTGTAAGATGTGGTTCTACTATTTGAAGACCAAAGACCAAGCCTACAATACTTTCAAAGAGTTCAAAGCCATAGTTGAAATTGAAACTGATAGTAAAATCAAGGCTCTCTAATCAGATCAAGTGGGAAAATTCATTAGTAAAGCTTTTTCTACTTATTTTAAATAACATGGCATTCATCGACAAATGACTCCACACACTCCACAATAGAATGGTGTTGTAGAATGGTGAAACTACATTATCATGGAAATGGTGCATAGCATGATTGATGATTCAAGTTTGGCATATACATATTGGGTAGAAGTAGTGAAAATAGTAATTTATTTGTTGAACAGATCACCCACTATAGCTCTTCATAATATGACTCCACATGAAGCCTAGACAAGGCATAAACCTTCCATTGCTCATCTTTGAGTTTTTGGATGTAAGGCTTATATGCATGTTCCTAAAAATAAGAAAAAAAATTGGATACCAGATCCATGCCTTATATCTTCTTAGGGTATAGTGAAGAGTCCTTAGCCTACAAACTGATGGACCCTAAAATAAAGATCTCCATCAATAGAAATGTAGCGTTTGATGAGAAAATTAAAACCAGTTTACCTTCCACAAACTGACATGATTCATTAATTAGACCTCTAGACAATTTAGAAGGTTATAATCATATTGAAGGTAAAAATGATGATGATGATGATCAGTTAGTTGATATAGATCAACCCATAATAATAGTGCAATGTATGCCTAAATGGTATACAAGTACATTAAGAAATGCTAAATTGGATAGATTTCCAAACACATCAACTACTAGACCAAGGACTCGCAGCATGACTCAAGATGAGGTCAATTTATCCCTAATAAGCATAGTTTTAGAATTAGTAGAGCCTTTGATAGTTCAAAAATCCCTAGATTCTAAACCTTGGAAGGATGCCATGGATGCAGAATATTAATCACTGATGAAACAGAAAACATGGTAACTTGAAGATCTTCTACTAGGGAAGAAGCAAATCGATTGTAAATGGGTCTACAAAATAAAATACAGAGCATATGGCAGTATTGACAAGCACAAGGCATGACTCATAGCAAAGGCTTATGCACAAAAGGAAGGCATAAATTATGAGGAGACATTTGTTGCTATGGCTAAGATCAAAACAATCAGAATGATATTTGATCTGGTTGCACAATTTGGATGGAAGATCCACCAAATGAATGTAAAAAGTGCCTTTCTCAATGGAGATCTCAAAGAAGAAGTTTACATGACACAACTAGAAGGTTTTGTCTCACTTGATAATGAAGAAAATTTATATAAACTAATAAAATCTTTATATGGTCTCAAACATTCTCCTTGAGCCAAGTACATAAATATCAATGAACATCTCATCTAACATCAACTCTAGAGGTGTCCCTACGATCCAAATCTCTACCTAAAATAGTAAGGGGAGATATTTTAATTGTTGTAGTATATGTCAATGATCTAGTCATCACTGGCAGTTTAGTGGAGATGATAGATGCAACCAAGAAAGATCTTAACTGATCATTCAACATGATAGATCTCAGGCTTCTACACTATTGTCTTGGATTAGAAGCATAGCAAAATGAACAACACATCTTTGTGTCTCAATTGAAATATTCCAAGACAATGCTCAAAAAATTTAGGAATATGGATAGTAATCCAATTGCTACACCTATGGAGACAAGGCTTCAGTTGTCTCGTCCAGATCCATCACTGCAAGTAAATACAAATCTCTATCAGCAGTTGCTTGGGAGTCTTATTTACTTATATATACTAGGCCAGACATCAGCTATGTAGTTAGCTATCTTTCAAGGTTCATGCCAGAGCCAAAGATGTCTCACTAGAAATCAACAAAGAGAATACTAAGATATATCAAGGGTATAATGGACTTTGGCCTAGAATATAAGAAAAATGATAATTTCTTCTTGATAGGATATTCTGACTCAGATCATGTAGGAAATATTGATGATAGAAAATTCACTTCCAAATATGTGTTCCTTTTAGGATATGGTCCTATATCTTGGGGGAGAAAGAAACAAAACTTTGTTTCTCGATCTTCCATTGAGGCAGAATATCATGTTGTAGGAGGAGCTATCTGTGAAGCGATATGGTTACGTCACACATTGAAAAGATTAGGAGTACCACAGAAGACACCTATCATCATGTATTATGAAAATGAGGGTATTCTCAAACTTTTTCACAATCCAATCTTTGATGAATGCACAAAACACATTGAGGTGCAAGTTTATTTCATTTGTGAACATGTACAACAACACAACATCCAGCTCTAATATTGCTCGATAGAAGAACAATGTGCAGATGTCTTCACCAAATCACTTGCACGTGACAAATTTGAGTCATTTAGATAATTTATCTTCTTTTCACTTCAAGCTATAATAATTTAATGGGTAGAATGTTATATTATTAATTCGATGATTTAATTCACCATAGGAATATTTATTATTAAATTTGTTTGTATTGTTGCACCCGTGAACTTTATTTTGGGTTTCTTGTTTGTGAACCGTCCTATTTCTTAGGAGGTTGTTTCATCTATCTTCTTGGATATATAATAGCCCTTGTAATACTTTTTGATTTTAAGATAAATAATATTATTATTTTTGAGCTCTTACACTAGACACTTGCGTTGGGCCAGGACAGTACCATTGATGCTACTATTTGACCCGAATGTTTATGTCCAAGGAGAAGGAGAGCAGTCATAGGCCTAAAACTTATATAAGTGTAAGATAAGTACATTTTAATCATTTTAGGCAATATGGAATGTCTATGTCATCAATATAAGGTTATTCAAACTAATAGATAGGCCAAGGGGAACAAAATACAGTAGATTCAAGGCTTGTGGAAGCAAGGCATGTGTAGAACTAAGAGGAACAACAAGAGTCATGAGTTTTTCAAATTTACAAGACTGAGGTGTTAGATAATCACAAAATATCATATACATCCTTATTTTATTTCATTATTCTTCCCATGGTGCTTAATTTTAATTCCTTTGTTTGTTTTTCATCCTATTTTCTTCTAATTACTCCATTTTTCAACTTCTTTTGTTAAAACACACATCATTTTCTTCTGTTCAAGGGCTCATCTATCAAAATTATGTTTTTCCTCCCTACCTTTGAGATGCATCATGGCCTCCCCAAATACTATTTGGAGCATTTTCATGAGCTTTTTTTTTGTAAATCAAGTAAATTCAACAAAAGAGAGAATGAAATCATTTCTTCTGATTGTGATAATTTTAAGTGACCTTTTTATTCTTTGAAAAAAAATTGCTTCATCTAAATGTCTCACCACACCCTTTCAAATAGGATAAAAATTTAAACATCTAATTATTACCACTTTCATGTTGAAATTGCAAGTCATAATGACTTCATGTAAAAATGCACAAACTAGAACAAATACCAATAAAATATCCTAATTCATCTACATATGTCACAGGTAATTTTTGAAACATATTCATGCATCCCTAATTGGGGAAATACACCATAAACAACTATCAACTTCATTTAAACCAATGCGAGTTAAATTATTGCTTTACAGGCAATGTTCAGAGGCAATTAAGTGGAACAAATATTTAATTCTTAAAATGACATAAAAACTAATTGGGATTAATTCAAAGGAACAAATTTTAATTCTCAAAATGATATGAAATCTAATTGGGATTATCAAAAATCTAACTTCTCCTTAAGTGAAAAATCCATAGAATTGGCTAATATTGGAATTATGCAAATCTAGGTATTCAACAAATATCAAGAATAATGACATCATAGTGACGTCATTTTTTAAATTTTCAAGTAATAGGCATTAATATAAATAAATAATATTATTAATTCAATTTTTGCCTCATTAAGGCAACCTCTTTCCAAAATATTAAATGTATGTGCCTCCAAAATTGAATGGAATTTTAGCCACTCATCTTGATCTTGATCCAAAGGCCACAATCAATCTAAAAACCCTGTAAATACAAGGGCCACCATAGAATAATATTGAGTTTTATTGTGCAAATAAACTTTATATAAAATACTCCAAAATCTTCACCTATTCTCTTTCAATTAATCCACAAACCATACTAGATAGTGTTTGGGGAGGTGTTGATGGATCTTGCACCACAACATTGTTAAATATTTTGAGCTTTACATTTGGGCACAATCATGTATGTGAGTCGAATTTGAAGGAGATTCCATAAGGAAGGTATAATTATAATTTTTTATGTTTTCTATTTGATCTTTGTTTCATAGACCTTGTTAAATCTAAGGAGCCATGCTTGAGGATTGTGTTTCATGATTTTGTTTATATTTTGAATACTAACAAATGAAATGACCCTTCTTGTATTCATGGTTTACACTTATAACCAGCATACTTTATCACACCACTCTAAATAATTAAAACATCATTTAACACCCCTATAAAGAAAGTCTCCCAAGGAATAACATCTTTATTTTTTATTAGTAGCATCATTCTTATACACAATCTACAAAAGAGTGTCAAAGTTATCAACAACATTTATGACAATCACATGCCATATGGATGGAGGATCAAACTCCCCATTAGAAGTCCTATTATGAGCACTATGGTTAATCACATAATTTACTATATATTGAAGCTTCATACTAGGATCCCCCTACATTCTTAGTTGAATTCATTCACAAGGAAGTTATATCCAATATTTTAGAGATTGTGGAGGAGACATTGGTATAAACATGATATGAGTTTCAAAATAATACCTACATAATGATAAAATATACATGGGATGATATTTTTAGGCACTTATAATCTATAATATGTATTATTACTCTTAGGATGCATTTTTCCTTATCACATATTTAGCACATCACTATCATTTTTCTTACAATAAAGATTGTGTTCTCCATATCTATTGATTTGTAATACTTTTATTAAATTTTACCATTTTATCCCCCCTTGGGTTTTACTTTTTCCCTTGGGTCTTATAATATTTATTCCTCTTGGGGTTTACCATTATTTCCCACCCCTCCCCCTTTTTTGGGTTTAATTTTTCCCTTGGGTTTTATAGCCTTTATCCCTCTTGTGTTTGACCCTTTATACACCCACCCACCCCCTCCTACCTTTTTCCCCTTGGGTTTTAATTTTACCCTTTGGTTTTCAACCTTAACCATCCTAAGTCTCATTATTTTATCTCACCTTGGGTTTCACTTTTCCTAATTGCTCCCTATTTTTATCATGGCACAATTCTTATAGATACTCCATGGAGACATGCAAAACTTATCAAAAATACCTAGAATGCATTTATTATAA
Organism: Torreya grandis; assembly: GCA_037957365.1. Classification (NCBI taxonomy): domain Eukaryota; kingdom Viridiplantae; phylum Streptophyta; class Pinopsida; order Cupressales; family Taxaceae; genus Torreya; species Torreya grandis. The sequence goes on along the minus strand of JARHVA010001541.1, from coordinate 3,207,268 downwards.
TTATTTCACTCCAAATGTAGAGAGAGGATGATAGCATAATACTTATACACATTCAATTTGTCAAGTTTCACAATTCTACTACACATTCTACATAAAAAATTTGAGCATCTCAGAAGCACTATTAGATTCCCATAACCAATATTTTCATTCACATACTTCATCACACCACTCAAAATAATAAAAAAACATAAACACCCATAAAAATATAGGTTCCCAAGTGAAAATATATTTATTTTTAGTAGCATCATTCTTATACACACTCTACAAAAGAGTGTCAAGCTTATTAACAACATTTTTGACAATCACATACCATACAAATGGAGGATCAACCTCCCCATGTGAAGCTCTAATATGATAACTATGATTGATGAGAGATACCATATTCACATAGTTTAGTATATACCAAAGTTTCATACTAGAATCCCCCTACATTCTTAGTTGAATCCATTTACAAGGAAGTTATTTCCAATGTTTTAGAGACACTAGAGGGGATATTACTAGCAATATGATGAGTTGTAGTGCAATATCTACACCATTACCAAAGAGATATGGGTTGATAATCCGAGCCACTTGTAAGACATGATATGTATTATCACTCTTTGGATTCATTTTTCCATATCACATAATTATCACATCACTATCATTTGTCCAAAAATTTGGGTTCACCCTACTTATCAATTTATAATACTTCTATTAAATTTGACCATGTTATCCTCCCCTTAAAAAAAATCCCTTGGGTTTCATAACCTTTATCCATCTTGGATGTTAACATTAATCCCCTACCTATCGACACCCTTTATGGGTTTAATTTTACCCTTGGGTTTTACAACCTTTATCCCTCTTATGTTTTACCATTTAAAACCCCCTTTGGTTTTACATTTACCCTTTGGTTTTACAACATTATCTCTCTTGGGTTTCATATTTTCTACCCCCTGTGGGTTTAAATTTTCCCATTGAGTTTTTAAATCCCCTCTCATGGATTACTCAAACTATTCAATGCGTATAAGTACCACCTTTATTTATACCCCATTTTAATCATTCCTTGGTTCACCATGATGTTGCATACTTCCACATCATTCACTTATTCATCTTTATTTAAAATATGATTTTGCATCTTGTGGTCATGTATGAGCATGCCCACAATTATACCATCTCATATATAACTATGGAATACTCTAAAATCCCTATATTTTCAATTATATATTTTTCCTTTGAGTCATATTTATGATGAAGTTAAGATCACACTCTTTGATAAGGTAGAAGATAGGAGTATCTAATCATATATGTCTTAGGTTACCCTCTCCCATATAGGTGTAATATCTCTTGACTTTGTTCTCATATAAATCCATTATTATCATTTTAAATATATATGGAGGAAGATAATAATGAAATTTAAAAAATATAGAAAAAAGACATAAATTTCACAATCAAAAGGGTCAAATCTAAAATTTTAAAATTGCAACCAAAAAAATATTGATTATATCTATCTTACATAACATGTCTCATACCCTAATTAAAATATAAAACTCCCTAGTGTCCTCACTACATTTTTAAGGTCCATTGGAGTGAAATAAGCTAGTAGATTGGGGTAGGAGGTGCCCCGCATACACACGTGTATGTACACACACACAAATACCTTATGTCACTTTATTTTCATGTGAGTACCCAATCTTAATAGTGAATTATGGCTTAAATGGGTCATGAGGAATGATGGAAAATCCATGGGGAGTGTCCTTTACTTTATTTGCATTTTATAGCCTTTATTAGTGTAATCACCTAAAAATGGCACTTTAATGTTAAGAGTGCTACTTGAGACCACCTATCCCTAGCTTAGCCATAGACCTATCCTAGGATCTATTTTCACACTTATCTAGCCTTCATGTGGGCAACATCCATCCCAAGACATCCATAAATTAGTCACAAACCCTCATCTTGACATATTGGCCCTTCGTGCCTCAAGTTATACCACCTAGACACTAGTACCATAATAGGGGTAGTAATGCCATGTGGCACTAATATCATAAATTTGGCTCTATTGTCATTTCCCCCCTTTTTCTACCAATGACTATCTTTTTAAATCTAAGACCACCTAGGGTCAGCCTAGACTTCTTTTAACACCCGCGCAAGCACTATAACATTATATAAACATGACTTTTAACTCTCTAACCACTAGATAGAAATGAGATGCAAATTACACATAGAAACTCAGAACAAGTTGTGCACAATCAAGTTTATCATCCCTATTCTTCCCTACTTCTGCCTACAACCATCTACAATATTCCTAAGCTTAGATTACTCAAATTTCTAGTCTCAAGCACATTCAAAGCACTTAAATCAATAATCATACTAGATTCACTTGAACTTGTACCAGCACTTAGGTGGAATAACTATATGAGGCATGATCCCTCTTTGGAGTGTTGGTACGTAGGCAACTCTCATCATAATAGGGTGTTAAGGATGTCCATCCTTCCCCACTAACAACATATTTTACTGATTGTATTAAATGGATGCCCTAGCAACATGGAGGATTAAGTTTTGCATATAAAATCAATCAAAAATAGGTCATACATGGAGATCCAAAACTTGTACACATAGGAACAGGCTTGATAGACCCAAACACAGGTACACCTAGAAGCTTAGAACAGGACACTAACACCAAAATAAGGACACTAGTGCCACATGGAGATACTCTCCAATTAGGGTGTTACTATCTAGGAGGGGTTTTGACACCTAGATCTTATTTTTAACACTCAGACCAACCTTTGTCTCGATTTGTAGCCTCCAAAACTCCCATTTCAATCATTTTATAGCTAAGTTATTGCATTATTTATTGTTATGTTTAGAAAGGTCAAATTAAGTCAATTTTATTACAGATCAATGGCTATATTTATTGCATATTTCTACCTTGATTTATTATACTTATCTGTTTAAAAACATAATATTTACACACATCTAAGTCCTAAAAGGTTAAAACATTTGGTAAACCTGACTTACTTCAAGCACATTATTTCAAAACCCTAGTGCACCATTAGGGTTTTCCTTTTTTATTTATAGAATATACACAGTTCTCAGTTAGCATCTTATCCTCATGATTATCATGATGGATGCCATTTTATACTTTTTGGCACATAGTCTTGTGGTTTGTCTAGCATGCTTATTACCTACCATTTGTAGAAAAATGCACATGTATGTCACTCCTCTCATGGATCATGTAAGAGCTTTGCTTATTTAACATGTTGGTCCTCCCTCTTTTGAGTCCCATTATTATGAGGATCATTTTTATATGGCTCACTTTGAGTTGCCTCCAATTACTACTAGATGAAGAGAGCTCAAAGGACTCCTTTTGTTCAGCCTCTACCTATACTAGTTGATTATCTTTGCTTACATCATGCCTTTACTACTCTCCCTTGGCAAATAGTAGATCTTGCAGTTTGATTTATTACTAGATGGAACAGGATGCCTCCTTAGCCTATATAAGAACAACATAATCTCACCATCCCTCCTTGTCCCTAGCACACTACAATGGGACCTAAAGATCAGCACAAAGCATTTCATATTAGCACCCAAATTAAGACACTGGAGCCACATGACACTATTGTCTAAGATATGGCACTACTGTTCAATAGCCTCAGTTTAGAAAATTATAGATTGGATAGAAAAGTATAGCATGTGCAGTCTAGTTATAGATTACCAATTTTGGCTTAGTTTAGCTCAGACTCATACTAGTTTGCTCAGATTGGGGGCATCATATGCGTATAATCATTCCCATTTTAGTTTATATACTTAGATATAGATTATTACAACTCAGTCTAGAATTTATATGTCCATATATTAGATTTGGGGACATGTGTGTGACACATTATTTTTGTATGCTCACTTATACATTAGTTGATCAGATGGAATAAAAACTCCATGTCATTATCTACAATGTACACATCAGACATCATATTCTAGGTTACACAATAGATTCATGCCTTACTCCATTTGTAGTGGTTGGCATTCTTGAGTGGCCTAGAGCTTCCTAATATACCTGAGTGGTTGTAGAGCTGACATCTCTAATTACACATCTCTAGTTACACATTTCTAGTCACATCACGTAGTTTTAGTTTTAGATGCATGTATTAAACATAGGTAGGAAATGATGGAGTCATATTCTACTTGAGTTATTGATCCCCCTACATGAGAGGGTTGGACACACCATTAGTTCAATCCAATCTATTCACAGGTCATGATCTATCAAACAGGAGTGGGAAATGATGGAGTCAAAACCGGATTGAGTTATTAAGCCACCCACACATGGGGATTGAGCAATCCATCAGTTTAGTCCAAGTTATTCATCAATTGATCACTATACACACACACATGCATAGGTTGTCACTAGGTTTATATATTATTTTGTGTACTCAGTGACGTGTATTCATTCATTTCCTCTCTCTTATCTCTTTACTCAGTTTTATTAATTTACTCAATTTTGTCTCTTTACTAAGTTTTATCTTTACTTTTAATATCTCCTAAGTAAGAGATTGATATATGCACTTTTCATTTATAGTACATGAAATGGAGCATGCTTCACATACTCAGATTCAGATTCATGGGCTTTGCCTCTTAGGTAAGTCCAAGTACACTTCTTTTTCCTCTATCCTAATCATTTTGGTTTGTTGTATTTCTAGATTAAGGGGGGGAGGGGGGGAATGTAATCACTTAAAATGACACTTGAGTGCTAAGAGTGATACTTAAGAATAAATATCCCTAGCTTAGCCCTAGACATATCTTAGGGCCTATTTTCACACTTATCCAGCCTTTGTGTGGGCCACATACATCCCTAGACATCCCTAAAGTAGTTCCAAACCCACATTTTGACATCCTGGCCCATTGTGCCTCATGTTCTGCTACCTAAACACTAACACCATAATAAACATAGTAACACCACATGGTGCTAGTGTCCCAATTTTGAAGTTATTGTCTTTTCCCCCATTTTTCCACCAATGAGTATATTTTCAAATCTAAGACCACTTGGGTTAGCCTAGACCTATTTTAACACCCACACAAACACTCAAATAGTATATATACAAATTTTAGACCTTTAACCACTTAATGGAAATGAGATGCAGATTATACATACAAACTCAGAATAAGTTGTGCACAATCAAGGTTATCAATCCCTATTCTACCCTACAACATTCAAAGCACTCAAGTCAACAATCATACAACCATCTACAACATTCTTAAGCTCAGATTACTTAGATTTATAGTCTCAAATACATTCAAAGCACTCAAGTCAATAATCATACTAACTTCACTTGATTTTTCACTAGCACTTAGGTGGGGATAACTACATTAGGTTTGATCCCTCTTCAAATTATTCATATGTAGGCAACTCTCATCATATTAGAGTGTTGAGGATGTCCATCTTACCCCATTAACAACACATTTTACTACTTGTATTAACTAGATGCCCTAAAAACATGGAGGATTAGGGTTTACACATAAAATCAATCAAAATAGGTCATATACAGATATCTAGAACTCATGTGTATAGGAATAGGCTTGACAGACCCAAACACATGTGCACCTAGAAGCTCAAAATAGTTTTGCACAGAGGACACTAATGCCAAAATAGGGACACTAGCACCACATGGTGCTATTATCCAATTGATATGATACTATCGAGGAGGGATTTTGACACTTAGATCATGTTTTCAATACTTAGACCATCCTCTATCTCTGAGATTGTAGCCTCTAGAACTCTCATTTCAATCTTTTTCCAGCTAAGTTCTTACTTGTATTATTTATTGCTATTTTTAGAAAGGTTGAATTAAATCAATTCTATTATAAATTAGTGGATATATTTATTACATATTTCTACCTAATTTATTATACTCAACTCTTTAACAACATAGGATTTACACATATTTCAGTCCTAAAAGGTTAAACTAATTAGACATACTTACTATTTCACTATCTATCCCAAATATAGCCCTACCAAGTCTTTTGAGTCTAGACATAAAAAAATAATAGCCTTGAGGAATTTAATAGGGTGATTTACCACTAATAATTTGATTTATATTTCCTATATTTCACCTCACACTATTTCCCATCCCTCTATTTCTCTATATTCCTTTGATGGACACTACTAATATTTAATCACATCCTAGTCATCTTTACTTCATTTGATAAATGCTTCAAATTTGACTATTTTTTGGTATATACTAGACTCATGGGTGATGTATTGTAGGACATAGGGAATTATCTAAGGTTTTTTTGTAAGAAAACATCACTTATACTAGGGATAGAGTAAGGAATTGATTGAGTATGTGGTTGAAATCCCCTATCCTCACCCCTCACATCAACTAAATAGCTTTATGTCTCCAAGGCATGGTCATGCAATCTCCTCTTTCTATCTATAATCCTCTCATATCGTAGTCATTTGAGAATGTTGTTTAGTAAGTTATTCTCATTGAGAATAAAAAACATGCTACCTTGGATAATCTATAGTCGCATTCATTGGTATTTTTCCTAAAATTATTGATTCATCATATTACCTATTCATCGCATTCCCTACTTAATAAAACTAATTTTTCCATTTATTTACCTACTTAGCCAAATTTTCCTTTATTTTACCATGAGATCACAAGACATATCCATGCTAACATTGCTAATGGATAACAAAGCACATATTTTCGAACAACATCACATGTAAATCAAAAATATGTATATACAAGGATTACATATAGAACCAATATATATATATATATATATATATATATATATATATATATATGTGTGTGTGTGTGTGTGTGTGTGTGTGTGTGGAGAGAGAGAGAGAGGATATAGAGGTATATGATACTATCAATCACTTTATGTGTTTAGGGGTGTGTGTGTACACACACACACAAAGTAATTCACAATATCAAATACATTACTAGCCTTTATCCCCTCCATTAAGATGAAGGAGTGGGGTAATACTATGAGAGGAAGCAACCTTACGAGTATGAGTAAGAGCCTAATAAATGGATTGAATATGTGGTTGCATTCCCCTAGCATTTCCTCTCGCATAAATGAAGTATATTTTTATCTCCAAGGCATGATCATGAAATCTTTTTTTCTATCTAAATCCTCTCATATCATAGTCATGTGAGCAATGTTACTTGGTCATTTATTCTCATTGAGATTTATAAAAAATGATACACTATAGAATCTACAGTCACACCACCAACTACTACATGTACATAAAAATAAGTGATGGAATCATCTCTCACCTTTGAAGCACATCTATAACTACAACAAAATTCTTATCAACTAAAGGAGCCTCTAGGTCCCACATGTATTGAGTGGCACACTTTAGGAGAACATTGTCTAGAATCACATGATGTGTGGTCTCTATCAAGGACCACCACTCAACTACCATACCTATACACAAACAAATATACATCAAGTAAATTTTTATTTCTAATCATTTATCTCTAATACTTTTTTTAACATGAATACATTTTTACAACTTGCTCATCTTTATCCTAATATAACACAATAGTATAAAAATTATCTACATGGGTCCTCCTTCTGATGATCATGGTCCACATCCATTGCATGAATATCCCTTAGGCCTCGGATCATGTCTTATGACCTCCTAGGAAAGGCCTTCATCTCACAACTACCTCTCGCCAAAACCACGACATGAGATTTCAACCTCATAATGTGTGCATGCCTACTAAGTCCCCCATAATTACTTACATAATGCTTAACTCTAGCTCAATCAAATACCCACCTCACAACTTTAGAAACATATAGCCCCACATTTAGGACATTTAGGGAATCTTTAGTTTTGCCCCTTTCCTAATCCAATGGAATCAACACCCACATCCATAGGATCCTCCTTAGGACCCTTGGCATTTATGGGATCTTGATGTATGGTAACTTAAGCTTACATCTATACCTTGACTAAAAAGGTATCTTCTCATGGATGGATACTTCATATACCCTATGTCTTTGTCTCTATCTACAAGGCTAAGACACTCTTTGTAGCCATAACATTAACACATGTAACTATGGACCTTCTCCCCCACACCTTCATGACTCCCTAACATGTATTTCCTCATATTGGTGCAACATAAGGGGCACTTTGTAATGTGGGGCCCAAAATTATATGACATTTTCCCATAAAGATAGTCTTTCACCTACCAATAATATATGATTTAATATCTATCGTAAGGTGATCGTTAACTCCACATCATCACCCCAAACTCGCGTCCATTGGTCCCTGAACATAACTAATAACTTTGGCTTTAATGACACTTGACATATTTATGATGCCACCACAATGCAATACTAAAAATTCCACTATTTATATATAATAAGATTACAATCAAACTTAATAACCATGTGACATTGACCTTCATAGACATACACATACAACCTCTTGAAAAAATATAAGAAAACATAATAAGGAAATACATCCAAAATTATTAAAAATATGAAAATTTACACAAAAACAATAAAGTCTAATTAAAACCAATGCCATTGGCCATGTAATATAGCATCACCAACTATTTCAAAAACTCCTTCATTGGACATATGATTGTTTATCACTGTCCATCTAATTATTGTCTTCTTTATGGCCATTTCAGTGTGCATTCTTGGTCAATTGAAAAAAATCATTATTACCAACCATTTGATTGCGCTTCACCCGCCATTCTTTTAAATTTATTATTTTGTGTGACAATACATGACCAATGATTTTGCATGAATCCAAAATTCAAATTCATCCCGCCATTTTTCATGCCAACACACAAAAATCTAAACTACCCCAAACCCACTTCTATTTTACTCTAACTACATTTTAACTACTTTTAAGGAAAATTTCCCTTGATAAATTTTATCTAGGTACATTTTTTCTAAATATGACTAATGACCAAAATAAATGGGATGAGAATACATTGGATAGAAATTAATACTTGCAAAAGAATCCTAGAAACTAGGTAATTCATCAAGATAATGGAACATGAGCAAAAAATAAGGTTAATCCTTGGCATCTTGAATGTCACTGGGGATTTCAAAGTCCTCAAGTATTAGGTAGTCTTTAACATATTCAAACATCATGTGAATTTAATAAGGCATTACTTTGGGATTTTAGAGGACTCAAGGACTTCGACTCTATCAAGATTTTGAGATAGTTTTTATGTAAATTAAGACAATTTTATGTAAAACTTATTTTTCTATAACTTATAAAATTATTTTGGGCATGATTTTTCTCTTAGAATGGAGGAATTCAAATATGGGTTGAATTATTAATCATGTCGGGTTAAGAATAATAGAATGAAAATAAACAAAAATTTGGTATAAACCAATTTATAATTACATTAATCAAATGAAAAAAGATTAAACTATTTATAGCCACAATATGGCTATTCATTTCATATTCCATGAAGAATATTCAACTTCCCTATATAAACTATCATCTACCACTACAAGATAAAATTTCTCTAAAAATTACACCTCAGATTATATAATATTATGTACAACAATATTGCATTTCCCCGTAACCTATAGGGGTTATTGTGAGACCAACGGACCTCTAAATTTTTAATTTTTTTTTTTTTAAGCATTTTTGTCAAGATGTATGTTGGTTACTCTGCACTAGGACAATGTAGTGATTTTACACTACCACTTTTCACATAATACCAAATCAAATAAAATTTGGTGTTGGTATACTTGGTTTGGTCATGAAAGACTAGATTCTTCACCATGTGAATTGTAGATGTGTTGTCAACCATGAGTGGTGTTGATGAAACACATTATTCATAAAAATCTAAAAGAAACTTTTTGAACCTAAAAAAATATGTGGTCACCCTTAAAGTTGCCATGTATTATGCATTTGTTGAAAAAAATATCGGCACTGATTACTTCTTTGACTTCCAACTAACACCTATTTTCATCAGAAAACTCGAAATAGATTTCTCATCTTCAAAGTCACTAGTAGTATAAGAATTTTAATATCTAACTAGTTTGAAGTCTCTTGTCCTAAAATATTTGAGCCAAAAAAAAATTGTTCATTTTAGATATCGAAGGACTCATTTTGCTATTACCCAATGACTTTCTAAGTTGTTGTGAGAATCTAGAAAGAACAGTAACAAAATAAATATATGGTCTAGTTTTGGTCATGTAGATTAGGCTTCCAATGAGATGTCTATATTTAGTGGCATCTACCAAATTTTTGATATCTTCTGATGTCAATTTCATATTTTGTACCATGGATGTTCTAAGAGGCTTACAATTTGTCATTCTATATTTGTTTAGAATTTCACCAATATATTTTTGTTGAGTGATTAAGATATAATTTTATTTTTGAATCATTTCAATGCCCAAATAATAATGAAAATAAACCAAATATTTCATTTCAAAGCCTTTCATCAACTCTTTTTTTATTTTTGTAATGTATCTCTCATTATTTCATGTGATGAGTAGATCATCCACATACACCTTTAGAAATACAATTATTTTGACAAAAAAGAATTGTATCTTCAAAACTCAAAATATTTGAAGTTCATATTCGGGAGGTGCTCAGTGAGTTTTTCATGCCGGGACTTGTTTCAAACCATACAGATATTTATTCAACTTGCACATTTTGTGTTTTGAGTTGTCCACTACAAAACCTTCTACATGAATCATGTACATTGTTTCTTTGAGATCACCATTCAGAAATGTAGTTTTTATATCCATTTGGTGAACTTTCCATCCATTTTGAGATGCCAAAGCCAACAAAGTTTAAATGGTAGTCCATTTTTTCAATTGTTACAAAGGTTTCATTGTAGTCTATTCCTTTTTTGAGAGAGAATTCCTTGTGACAAGCCTTGCTTTGTGTTTGTCAAGTGAGCCATCTACTTTATATTTGTTTCTAAACACCCACTCGAAACCAATGGGTTTACAGTCGATTGTAGGATCAACCAATTCTTAAGTTTCATTTTTTGCCATTACAGCATACTCACTCTTCATTACTTTTCCCCATGCATTAAGTTTTTCAGCTTGTTTGAAGAAAGTAGGTTTGACTTCTTCTTTTGGAGGGACTTCCAAGGTAAGCTTTTCTATCTTATCTTAAAGTTTATTTAGGAACTTGTCTAAATATTATGCGGTTGTATGTGCACTTCGACTACCTATTTTTCCAACTTCATCATGTTTGAGATCTTTCAATGTCTATTCAACCCATTTTGGTATCTTATTCTAAGTAGCTTCAGAATCACTAGTGCCTCATTTTCTTGATTTGAAGCTTCTTCATTTTCTAACATTAGACCACCTTTTGATGAAGTTTCAATTTCTTCAATAGGGGGAGTGTTATTTTCAATTACATGGGTCAATAGAGATTCAATTGTTTTCCAATTATAGGTTGTCCCTTCACTATTTGGAATTTCCATATCAATCTCTTTGAAAACATTAAATTTAACATATTTTTCAAGTCGATTCAATTATTGATTGATGTTTGTTGTGTACTTTGCAATTTCATAAAATACATCTCTTACAAAGCTAAATTTCTTTTTCTTCTCAACATATAGTCTGTATGCCTATGAGGATTTTGAGTATCCCAAAAGTATTCCTTTTCTTCTTAAGAATCAATGCATAGCAAGTGGATCTAAAAACCCAAATATGTTGCACTAAAGGGAGATGACCACACTAAACTTCATATGGAGTCTTCATTTATATGGATGTTGATGGTGACATATTGTAGAGATACTCTTGTTTGAGTTGCTTCTACTCAAAAATATAAATTTACCCCTTTGAAATACAAAAAAAAATCAACCATGTTCATCATAGTTTTGTTCATCCGTTGAACTACTCCATTTTGTTGAGGGTGAGGAATTGTAAGATGTTGTTTGATCCTGTTTTACTTGAGATAGATTTCAAACACCTTTGATGTGCATTTACCACCATTTTCAATCTTGAGTGTCTCAATGCAGACTTGAGATTCATTTTCCACCATTGTTCAAAACTTTTGAAAAGTTTCAAAGGCTTTTGATTTTTCTTTATAAAGTAGATCCAAGTCATCCTACTATAGTGATCAATGAACAACATGAATTAATTGTAACCACCAACAAAAATAATTGACAGAGAACAGAAATCAAAGTGAACCAACTGTAATTTATCATTGGCTTTCCATTCCAACCTTTGAAACAGTTTTCTTTCGTGTTTAACCAATATGCAAGCTTCACATATTTTAATATTTTTGAGCAACATTTGCAAGCTTACAACTCCATTATTTTGTATTGTGTGAATGTTGTCATTATGAGTATGTCCAAATATGGCATGCCAGAGAAGACTTATTGACGTTCCTTCTTCAATGAGATGAATAAAATTACTTGAAATTGAGTGCTCACCCCTGAGTTTTAGCAATTTATCTTTCTCATACCTAATTAGAACAACTATATTATCACTTTTTATTTTGACTTTCACCTTTTCATCATTCATTAGAATGGAGTGGCCTTGTTGTTAAATGAACACTAGAGACAATAAGTTTATTTTCAATTGAGGAAGGTATAGAAAATTGCGGAGAATGAAATCTGAAAGCCATGGTGACTTGAGTGTTGAATCAAACCTTTGTCTTGAGGTTACAGAGTTATTTTATTTTCCAAATATATTGGACCACAATTTTCTTCATGAAACTCTTCAAAGAAGTCTCTTCGGTAAGTTATATGTTGTGTGACACTAGTATCTAGAACCCAAACATTATCCTAAGTTGAACTCATTGAGGTATTACTTGCTTCATTTGAGATAAAAAGTACACATTCATTTGAAAACTGAGTTGAATCTAGTTCTAAGTTTTTTTTTTCTTTTCATTTTCTATTTTTTGTTTTCTATATGCATTAATATTGTCCCATGATGTTTTGTATTCATGGGTCTCATGACTCCTTTTTCTTTCAAAACATTTTTAAAACAAATGTTGTATGTCATTTTTCTTTATGTGATGTTGACTATAGTTTTAGTTAAATTTTCTACCTCACCATTTGTTTTTTCCTCTATGATTTCCTATTTTCTTGGAAGACTTGCCCTTTTGGTTAGCATAGCAAATGCTTTCTCTTCTGGACTCATTATTTCTTCCAAAGGTTTTTTTTCTCTCAGAGATCTTCTCAACAAATTGATCAAAACTAAGTCTCTAACAAATCATTTGTTTGCAAAGACTCCAAGTATGTTGAGTAAGTATGTAGAAGAGCTTTTATGAAAGTGGTCATGTATACATCAATCTTTACACCACGAATATCAACATTATTTTTGATAGTTGAGATTTATGAAGCCAAACTTATGACATTATCGTTCTTCAACTCAAAATTTAAAAAATTCAAATACAATTGTATAAATTTCAATTCTGAATGAGAGTCATATAAGTTCTTCAATTTGTGTAATGTTTCACAAAGACTATTGCACCCTTACATGTAAGAAAAAACATTGCTATCAATTAAAGTCGGCATCAAAGTGAAAAATAAAATTACTTTTAGTAATGTTTTGGCTTTTAAAAAATAACTTATTTTATAATTTTAATAAGTTAAAAAATAATATGAAAACTTCAAACTGTGAAAATTCCTCCAATATCTGTCTATGCTTTTAATCGAAATAAAAAAGCATTGAAGTCTAGAAATAATTAAACTTATCTTGTTGGCTTTACTCCTTCCAGGTGGCTATTAAGGATGACAATCGAAGTGCATTTCAATGTTTAAAACCCCACATGAAACGCCATGGAAGGAAGGCGTCGTTGGGAGAGAGGCTGCAAGTGAATAACCTAATGCACAGTCTTCAGACAAAACACAACCAAGTGGAATGTCACGCTAAAGTCTAATGCAGCCAAATGAAGAAATTTCACATCTAACGCAACAGCCTAGCATAGATTTGACTTCCACTCATGCTTAGACAGGACCAAAAAGCCACTCCATTGGTTGAAACTCACTCATATACAGCAAAACAGAGTCCCATTGAAATGTTAGGTCTGAGCAAATATACAGCGAATAAATTGCCTTATGTCTGCCAAAACGCAACCCTTGGAGCCACATTTGCAACATTTTAATGGCAAAAATGTAGTTCAATGTAATTGAATGTACTCCAAACAGCCAGAATGTTGTTCTCTTCAGCCAAAATGCCAAAATCGATTCAGATTTTTAATGAATGACTCAGATGAATTAAAAAAAAGTACGTAAATAATCTGTTTAATTGAAAATGAAAAAATTGAAGTTGATTGAAGGGAGAAAAGAATGACAAAACTTGTGCTATGATACCAATGTTAAATTCAAAATAAAAGAATGACAAACTCTATGATCTGATACTAATATTAAGTTAAGAATAACTGAATTTCAATAAATAAAATTCACATTAATCAAATAAAGAATATTATAATATTTATAGTTATAATATGGTTATTCATTTCATTTTTTACGAAAGTTTTTCAACTTTCTATACCAGAAAAATCTCTTTACAAGTTAAACTTAAAATTATATAATATTATGTACAATAATATTACAAATCCTTCCAATAAAATTTGATTATATTTAGGGAGTATGAGTAATTGTTCAATGCTAATTGTTACTCAGTGCCTTGTAGTTTTGGGAGCACTCATGTGGTCAATAGTAGTATCTATTATATATTCCAAATATGGTTCTACATCAAATAAATTAAATGATAATGATAATGATTAAGAATTTATGATTTAAGAGTTCAGTGCATTACGTAGCTATAATATTATGAATCTATTTTGTTTTTATAGTTATCATTATGTTTGATGACTCCACTATCATTTGACCTCCCGAACATTTGAATTCTTTGATAGCTCAAATTTGCACGATAGGTTTGTCGCTAATTTTAGAGTCGAGTACTTTGAAACAATCCAAGTATCTTAGCTTTGTAAGAAATTTGTGTCAATTTTCTAGTAAGGAAAAACACTTTGTCAACAGTATGAGTGTAAATTGGTCTACACTTTTAATATGAGCTTATAATGCTTAATAATAACTTTAAAAGATTTTGACAATTTCAACAAGCTTTGGTTGAGCTAGAATCTCATTTCAATGAATTATTCATCCGAGCATTCTTTGATTGGTACTTTGAAAATCCTTGAAATTCAATTGCACTTTACAAAAATAGCCTTTCAAACTTTATGGTCCATGTTGATGCCATTAGAATATAAGCTGTAAAAAAAATTAATGAACAATAAGCAAATGGTAAGTAAGATCCTTTGGTCATTTACAAGTCACTAGTCAAATAGTATGCAAATGCAAGGACATGCAAGAAACACTTAAGCTATTATTTCAATAGAACCTCTCATCTTTTACAATGTTTACCTCTCCTCTTTTTCAATGTTTGTTTTGAAACAACTTTCACAATGATGAAATTTGTGTTCAATGTTTTATTTGAACAATTTTCAAAGGGATAAAATTTGTGTTCAAATTTTGAACATATTGGCCTTGACAGATTTCCATAAGGGAAAAATTGAATGCCGTGTCGCTTTCATACATTATGGCATCATCAATTTTCAAAGGGATGAAATTTGTGTTCAAATTTTGAGCATATTGGCCTTGAAAGATTTCCATAAGGGAAAAATTGAATGTCGTATCACTTTCATACATTATGGCATCATCAATTTTCGAAGGGATAAAATTTGTGTTCAAATTTTGAGCATATTGGCCTTGAAAGATTTCCATAAGGCAAAAATTGAATGTCGTGTCGCTTTCATACATTATGGCATCATCAAGCTTTCACATTTTTAATATTTTCTTTTGTTATTAGCAACCTATTGACTATTCACACTCTAGTCTATCAAATCTATCTATATCAACAGTGTTTAGATTTTATTAGTATTTATAATTCTACGTCTGTGTAGGGGGTAAAAAACATAAACTTGATATTATGGATAAGTAATCCAAAATTAATTATTATTTAAATAGATTTCAAACAACAAATCATTTGAAGATATTTCACAAAGTTGAATCATTCCTTATTGATAAGTGACAACATTTTCAATTAAAAAATCATTTCTACCCATTTGTCAATCTTTTATAACTTGGTACTTTGCATAATGTTAAGTGACAAAGATTTGTATCATCTGAAATCATTGTCAAGACATTATATTGAGTCATCTAGCTAAATTTTTTACCCAGATCATGTAATTATAGAAGTGTTGCTTAGATTTACTCTTAATGTATCTATGTGCATTAAAGCGGTTGTAGGGTATATCATGAGCCTTGACCTGGAGTTTGGAACCTTGACCTGGAGTTTGGAACCCCCAAATAATTATCTTATTTTTAAATGGTAGAAAGGCTACGAAGTTTAAGATGGCCATATCATGCTCTCAATATTATGGAGTCGATAGAGTCACCCCATGAGTTACCATCTAACAGCAAAGGCAAATCATGATTGTTAAATGCTGTATATCACAAGAAAGGGTTTTTTTAATGGAATATTTGCCCTAGTCTTAACACTTTCCCTAACGATATGGGGAATTTGGTTATTATAAAGTTTACAGTCGAGTTGATGTATCTATACTGATGCACAAATAAGCTTCTTTGTAATATGTTGTGTTCTGCAAGTATGAAACATGAGCCCTTAGTAAATTATATGTACTCCCATCATTGCCAATGCATGTGCATGACACATGATGCAATTTCTCGTGAGAGAAACTTCATTCTATAGTCGTTATGTGCTATGATCCCATCAAACCTTATTGGAAATTGGTCTAGTAAAATATCTGCCATTAAAAACTAGCAACGTATGATTCAAGGTTTTATAAGAAACAATCTAAATTTTCTAGAAAATATTAGAGAATAAAAATATTTCAAATTTTGAATAAAAACTTTGCAGTAGCATTTCATTGGAATCTATACGGTTGCAGCATAATGAAGAGATTAGATAGTAAACTTCCATGCACCAAATCATTTCACTCGGATGACAATGGAAATAGAAAAAATACATTATTTGGTCAATTGTCATGGCATCAAATTTTTCACACAAGTTACAACCGCTCAAAGGCAGTAATTTATAATAATGATAGTCTAAGACTCAAGCTCCGCATCGTCAACTAGACAAGAGTTAAATAGATAATTTTCAGAATCTAAGTGCTCCTGATACAATGAAGTGCCATTGCCAACAAGTTTGTCTTCCTTTTTGTCTTGATTGACGATTGGCTTGCTTGTTCCCTGCAAGAACTATTGGATGTTAAACAAAGAATCACTGGAACAAGTTTACCCATCATATTAGTTTGAAAAATGAGAAAACTAACCCAAAAAAAAGGTAAAGAGTTGTACCTTTTTTAAGGTATAGAAGAAATAATGAAACCCATCACCAAAGGTACTCCATTGCATTGACCAGGTAAACTCAGATGTTTCAAAAAGAGGACGCCTGAAATGTGGCTGTTAAGCACACAAGAAAAAGAAAAAAGCAAATATATTCCACATTGTAAAAGTATTCCCAATGCATGCTGACCATCATTATACAGTTTACAGTATCCAAGTATGTTTTGATACCTGACCAAACGAAATTGAAATAAAGATGCCCTCCGGTCTGAGAACCCTGTGAACACCCCTAAGCATTGCATTCACCTTTTTAACCGTCTCTGACTTTGGGTTCCACGGATCTCCACTATCTACAAGTAGCACATCCTTAAAATCGAACAAATTAAATTTTCTATCAATAAGGTGAATTTTGATTCAAAGTCCTAAAAGTTCACTCAATAAATCCTTCAAACATTTGACCGATATAAAATTGAATTTGTAAAATTCTTTTGGATCAGAATACATAGGTAATTTACCTTATATTACCAGTGCAATCTGATCCAGAAGATGGTTACAAATTGACACAACCGCAAACAAGCTACTCTCAAAACAAAATTAAAGGTGAATTGAAGCTCGTACTTTAGAAAGGAATGTCTTTCCCCCTCTTCTACTGTCCAACAAGCATCAAATTCATCTTTGCAATGCAACTTAATCTTGAAGGTGCTCCGTTACATCTCTAACATGGCAAGTAAGCACATGAATAACAACAACCGCAGAAATACCTCTCTTGAAAGAAATGAGGGACAAAAACTAAAAAGTTAAGTCACTCGTCAGAAGTGAAACAAAGTTGAACATGGAGGGAATCATTTTGTTGCTACAAAAAACAAAATACCACACTGAGTGTTACCCGGGTTGAATATTTTAGACCATAAACAAAAACGATGGCTAAGATTGCTTCAGAAAGCATAAATCAAACTCGCGTAAGAAAAATTTAAACCAAGCAGCCAAAACAATCGGTTAGATTTGGCCAAAATTTAGCATTCAATTAAATGGAGGTGTTAAAACAAAAAGACCAAACTGAGTTGCAATTGACATCAAAAATAATATAAATAAAAGATCAAATGTTGTAATTCTGGTCATTGGAAACATAATCAAGTAAATAAATGCAAATTTGCAAGAAAGTAAAACATCAATACAAAAACACAGTAAAGATACAGAGGTTGAGTCTCCTAAAAAGGAATCAACATTTGTCATCCTCGCTTAGCATCATTGTTGAAAGCAATAATTGTTCCAGGGAGAAGGCAGAGAAAGGTCATGCTCACAAGAATGGTTGGACCACATTGATTATTCCTATTTACAAGGCATTAGTTCTCTCCACTTTTTCAGCTCATAGGGTTCTTTTTAACTTGGTACTTTTCTATTGTAACTGGGTGTACAATCCCATTGACCTACTTTGGTCACTCGTGGACATTGATATAATTTCTTTCTTCTGGCAATAATTAAGTTGTTTTTCTATCTCAATTGGTTATGTCATTTGATATGTTATCCAGTTTAATACTCAAATCTTAGTTACATTATACAGTCTAAATCTAGGGAGAAGATTATTTTGATAATAACTTCAAAAATTAACACGAACAAAGAATTCAATCATGTGGTTTTCCATAATATCCATTATTTATGCTCCAGTTTGCAATTTTTGCATGTAGATATGGTTCTGGCTTATGAGAAAATAAAAATGTTACATAGTAGATACTCTGCATGCATGATAATATTATAATGTGTAAAATGGCAATAAAAAGTTTAAATTCCAAATATCTTATCCTTCTGGCCCATTCAGCAGTTTGCAATATATTCCTAAATGAAAGCAAGCTTATTGTATTTTTCAAGATACAATTTTCTATTGTCATTCATTGGCTTCTAATATTACCATATGAAATAATGAATTTCTTAGTGACCTCGTAATTGTCCCTTTATCAATGACAACATCCATCTATGTTGTGATTTGCAATCATTGTGTGTACAGTTGGATGTGGTGTTTAGGGTGAAACAAAAATGTTGTATAGGAGATGTTCTGCACAATGATTATAATGTGTCCAATAGAAAAAAAAAGTATAAAGCCCAATTAACTAATCTTTCTGCATCCGTTCAGTAGTTGCATGTATTCCTAAATGAAAGCGAGCTTATTGAACTTTTCAAAAAATGAAATTCTACTGCTGCTTGTTAGCTTCTAAGATAACAATATTAAGAACAGAATTTCTTAAGAATCTCATATATGGTTGTAGCATATGCGAAAGTTAAAATGTTATATACTAGATACTCTGCATGCATGAGAATAGTGCGTCCAATGGCAATAAAAAATATAATACCAAATAACTTATCCTTCCATGCCCATTCAGCAGTTTGCAATATATAAATAAATGCGAGCTCATTGTATTTTCCAAGATACAATTTTCTATTCTCGCTCATTGCCTTCTAATATAACTCTATTAAAAAATGAATTTTGTAGTGACCTCGCCATTGTTCCTTTCTCAATGACAACATTCATCTATGTTGCGATTTGCAATCATTGCGTGTACATATGGATGTAGTGTATTGGGTGAAAGAAAAATGTTGTATAGCAGATGCTTTTCACGCATGATTATAATGTGTCCAATAGAAAAAAAAAAGAATAAATCCTAATTAACTTTTCGAAGATAACAATATTAAAAAAAAAAAATCTTAGTGACCTTACCATGGTCCCTTTCTCAATGATAACATCAAAAGTTTCACTTTCAAATGGAAGGCTAAGCATGTCCATTACTAGGACTTCCACACCTGCAACAAAAAATACACGTCAAATTAATTTTAAGCATGACAATCTTAAAAAGCTGGAAACAATGGTGCATCATATTTACTGAAGTTGTCAATTAAAGGAAATCTGACAAGAAGGGAGCGATCCTCATTTAAAAAAATCACTAAAGACTTTCAACTAAAGATGGAACATCGAAGGAGCTCTTCATCACGAACCATGAAA
This sequence comes from Torreya grandis, assembly GCA_037957365.1. Classification (NCBI taxonomy): domain Eukaryota; kingdom Viridiplantae; phylum Streptophyta; class Pinopsida; order Cupressales; family Taxaceae; genus Torreya; species Torreya grandis. The sequence goes on along the minus strand of JARHVA010001541.1, from coordinate 3,187,024 downwards.
GCCCTTGGTTGTCAGGCGCTTCTTCATCTTTTCCACTGCGACTGATGAAATATCTATACAAGTAATTTTTGTAACCCCATCCATGTATAATCCTTCACACATTTGAGAACTACCACAGCCAAGCTCCAAAATCTGTTTCACTTACGGTGTCAGAAAGACCCAATTTCAAAATTAGACGCTAGCAACTTGACAGAGACATATACTTAGCATTTTTAGCAATAACTAGTATATTCATGGCAAAATATCATTATAGCATATCGGCCAGGCCATGTGGGTATAGATACTGGTATTACATTTTCAAAAACCGGAGGTGTTATGGTGCATGAAGGCATGTGTGTGTGTGTGTGCAACTCTGTAACTTTAAAAAAAAATGAAATAAGAAATATGCCATGATTCACAAAATAAAACGACTCAATGTGGATAGCAAACTTCAAAAAATGCTAGATTTTCTAAAAACTGAAGGCTGATACATACAGACTACAGCCCTACAGGTGCATATCATTTGGAATGTTAAAATTTGCATACTGATATGAGCCAAGATTCACTATGATAATGATTCCCCACCCTTCTCTCCCTAGCCCCCCCCCACCGATCCAGGTCCGAATATGAGTTCAAAATGGCCCCAGGTATGTCTGGGATGGCCCAGGTACGATGGGGTTCTTCTGCTGAAGAACCCAGGCATACCTAGGCCATCCCAGACGTACCTGGGGTGAAGGTTTTTGCCTGATATATTTTTTTTTTCCACAGATTAGACTTGAAGTAATGAAGAAAACGTTAAAAACCAAAAAAAACACTAACAAACCCTAAAAGTTGCTAAAAAACTGTAAAAGATAACATAAAACAACACTTGTTTAGAATATTTGGCTAGAATATTTATATTTTAATTTTTTACATATTTTTTTATACGGCTGTATCCAAGCTGTACCCGGTGTTAAAAGAAAATCAACGGTCCTGATTCACCGTACCCGCACACCTACTCAAAACGAACTGGCTACTTAGGCCAAGAATTTGGCATTCAAACAATGTTAAAAATTACATTAACAAAAACAAATCTGCAATTTTTTGAAACCTGCAAAAATTCTCACCAGGAAAGCAGTGTTTTTTGGGTTGTGCGCTTTTTTCTTTTGGGTGTCTTTGACATTATTGGTGGGGTCAAATAAGGTTTAGGGAGGTTTTAGAGGGTTCTCTTTGTTGCTTTCATTTTTTTTCCTTTTTACTTTTTGGTTGATTAAGGGGTCTCACATAGGACATGCCTCGAGGGAAGCTGGGAGATAGATGGAACCCATTCCCACCCCTCGGTACTCTCTATAGCATGCAATTTATAGTCACAGCAGTTCAACAGATTCCTTCAACAGCATATCAAGCTCCGCGACTTCAGAGGATTCGTAGTTACCTATCAATTCTAAAGCATTTGTTTAAAACTCTTAATATGCAAAAACTAATCACAAAGATAAATCACATCCCACGGATCTTAACTTGGCTCCACCAAAAAAAACAGTTGTAAAGGATGCTCAAATGATGAAATAAACTCAGAGGCCAAATCCTTAATGGAAGAGATCAGAATATTTTTCAGGGCGTAGCTAACAGATAGATGACTTCTTGACACATTTGATGAAAAAGATGTGAGATTTTGACACTTTTATGTGCCATATTTGTTGACAGGTTTATGAGCTCACATAAGACGTACATGCCGCTACATTAGTGAAGATAAAAAGCTATTTTATTATGATAAATTCATATACTGATCCAAGGACTTGACAGAAATTTCCAACTTCCCAAAAGGCATTCAATCTACTAAGAAAGGGTTGACTGGTTTGTAGTTTTCTTGTTGACAGACCAAGCACCCACAGGGCAAAATACCGGAGAACAAGAAAATGAACAGTACTAATAAAATATCAAGGGTTAAAAGAAGAGTGGCACTTCCACACCTAGACAATTAGCAAGGCCCCACCTATACACCCCAAGATGAATTTGGAGGAAGACATCTTCAGTTGAGGAAAACTGTTGGGATATAAGCAGGGTTGAATATATTACACCTAGGGCCATGGTATTATGATGTATACAGGGTTATGGAGAAGCTGACATGTGGTGCACATAGCTCGTGTTTAGATAGGATGGCCCTACAAGTAATTTTTATAATGAGTCAAACGAGTAACTTGTAAACTTAGTTATATTTGGTTATCATTTGGCCTAATGTAAGTTACCCATCCCCACTATTATTAGGTAAGTGGCTATAAATAGGGGTATCTATCACTGTGAATCATCATGGATCATAGATAATGGATCAATACCGTTGAGTTATAAATATAGAGTACAGAAGTAGGTTTGACTCTCATAGTGGGAGATAATTTTAAGTGGTTTCTTCCTCAAGGAACTATGTATGGTATAACCCTACCTTAAGGGTATTTCTATTTCTGAGTATATTGAAGATTAATATACATTGGCCCACCATACATCTCTTGTGCATGTGATTTACATTATTATTCTGCAATATTCATAAGAGATGGGATAACATACAACAAAAGGGGAAATTTCTCATTTCTAGCAAAAGGTGAGGCTTAATGCAAAAGGCTCCTAAACCATAAACCTAGACCTACCTGTCTCAGTAGACCATTTTCGTCCAAATGACGGAGTAAGTGAGCATCTAAATGAGGTATTTCTCTAGTAATTATTTCAAGGCCCTGGTTCGTCAAATAAACTCCAATTTCGTATCTTATGATCTGGAAAGAAGTGAAAATATCTTCATATACTAGACGTTCACTAATAAGTGTTGCGTCTTCAAAATTGTATCCTTCCCATGGCATATAAGCTAATAGTACATTTTTTCCCAAAGAAAGTTCTCCCCCTACTGTAGCTGCATTGTCTACAATAAGAATGATTAGGGGTGTGCGTAATGTCCCCTTCTCGTTCATAGCCATTCTGAGTTACCGTTAGCTTATTCCGGTTCCCGTAGGTTATGTGGATTTTGGTTAAGGAACTTTGGCGACCTGAGATGAGTTTTCTGGGGTTTTCTGGGTTTTTTCCAATGGTGACGGCTATTTTTAGTAAGCTACTATTTTTAGTAATTTACTATCTTCAGTAAACTTACTATTTTTAGTAAGTTCTAGTTGAGCTTCATTTGAGCCAGTTTGGAGTTTTGACTCAATTACTATTTTTGGTAAGTGTTATATTTAGTAACTGACCTCGGCTCCTATTCAACAACAACGCAAAGTTTCCATTTTTGGCAGGGGTGAGTCCTCTCAATGGTCAGAATTATTATTTGTTTATTCATCACTCAAGTTAATAAAATTGTTAATTGAATTAAGTAAGAATAAGCATGGGTTATAAAAGACCCCCTTGGCCTAGTTGAGCAACGTTGTTTTAAAAGAGGGGGCAATGTACTTTATGTTGGACGCCCCCTTTGAAAAATATTTGGTGATATTTTAAAAAGTTAAAGATAAATGTTTAAAAAAAAAGAAAGCAAGGTTGAGCGTGGAGTTTTGGAAGGAAAAAACATTTTCAAAATAAAGTTGTCTTAATCCTTCCCTCATCTTCTATTTAATCACTCTTTGAGCTCTCATTTGGTTATGGAACTTCGGCAACTTAAGAAGACTCTGCTGGATTTTTTTCAGAATATAATTACCGCTGGTTGAGGACAAAAACCCTCATCTCATGTTGCTGGTTTCAATGGATTGTGACCCACCCCAACTGGTTGGTGTTTAATTGGAAGTTTTTACAGTGTTTATCTTGTTGGTTGGACATTTTGGCGTTGAATAAATGAAGATTTTTACGATTTTTTGAGTTGTGTGTGGAGCTGAAATTGGTGTGTGGATTTTATAATTTAGTGAAAATTCCTTCTGGGTAATTTCTATTTGGCTTCTGCTTCGCTAGGTGTTCCCTCTAAACCACCTAATGGAATGTAATGGACGCTGCATGATTTATTGGAGCAAATCGCCCACCTTGGGATTAGCACCACATTTAGAAAATTGGGACAGCGAACATAAAAATCTGATCCGAGCATTCTCTGGTGCAATTTTGTTGTAATTGGACTATTGTGCAGATCTGGTTTAAGATAAATAAAATTCTGATTTTTTATTGAGTTGTATTGGCATATGTTTTTTTAATGTAATTCCAATATATTTTTTTTGCATTTTATGAATAGATCAACGTATGTGCAAAACATAAAGCCCTTTTGCATTCTCCCGTCTTATTTTGAAAACAAAACACCAAAAAAAAAAAAAAAAAAAATCAGGGGCAACCATTACAGTGGTATCAAAGCAAAGTTTCCCTGCCAGCGTGTTGGAGTTCTAACTTTGCCACAATTCTTCAGTTGCATGTCAAAATTTCATTAGAAGCATCTCAGTTGAATATCTTGGTTCATTGGCTTGTTGAAGTGAAAACATGGATTGGTGACCTAAATTCCTACCCAAAGAAGATCTTATCCAATAGCTACTGATAAGAATACAGAAGGAAAGGGTAAACTATGAAAGTGAAGCCACCAAAATTCTTGATGAGTATCAAGAATTCCTTGATGAGATCAAAGACCAAGTTTCCTTTGATGGTTTCTTGGACTTCATTGTAACGAGGGACCCTAGCAAAAATGGTTTAATTAACTACATAAGATCAAGGAAGAAAGGAGATTCACAAGAAGTATTTGCAAAAGAAAAAGATGAATCTAAGGCAGAAAGGGTGATAACAAAAGAGCTTGCTGATTTTGACATGACAAGAACAGCAATTTCTAGAGTTGAGCCTGAATGTAAGGAAGACAAACTATTAGAACTTTCCTATGAGGAAAAAGACATAAAAGCAGCACTGAATTCATCACTTGAGCTATCCAAGGTTGACAAGGTTGAGATCAGTAATATACCTTCAGATAATGGGCTCATTGAAGGAAAAAAAGATGAAGTTTTCAAAACAACTAACATTGATGATTCTTTATCTCTTTACAGTGATGGTGACATGGGTGGTTTTTGGTTTGACTACCAGACTAAGCTGATGGGGAGAGATACTTATGTTGACATCAATGGTAGTGAGTTAGAGAGTGATTTATTCAGAGAGGCAAGATCACAAGTGGAGCACAGTAAACAAAGCAATCAACCTTTCAACGCATGGGATCCAGGTGTGTTGACACCTAAATATGATAGGGATCCTACATGGGATGAATTCCTTTTTTATCATGATGATGTTCTGATTTTAGAGCACAATGCATGCATGGAGGATGACATTAATGGAGTTGATTCATTTCTTGAGAACAAATCTGATTTATCAGCACATGCAGCTAACTTTGAGCAGAGGTTTAATGACTTTGATGATGTGGATCCACAATCTATTGCTGAAAATGGGAAAAATCAAGTGATTGGGGAAACAACCACTCAGGTGGTATGCATTGAGCATACTCTTTCAAATAGAAAACATCAGCTCATAGGACCATGGGATCTAGCTGTTTGGGCACCAAAGTATGATGAAGAATCAATTCAGGAAGAATTTTCTTTTGATCAAGTTGTTGCCCCAACCTGAGAGCATAAAGGATGCAAAAAGGATGCCATAAAAGGAATTGATTTTGAGAGGCATGGTCCTAAAGACAAATCAAAATTGTTTTTGTATGGGGCTGATTTTGATCGGAGGCCTAGTGACGAAGATGAGACAAGCTTTGAAGAAGAGGCACATGAGACTTGGGGAAGCCATGGTGACACCATTGCAAGATACGAAGGAAATTTTGATTTTCATAACCATTATAACAGCAGATCACTAAACTTGCGTGGTCTTGACATTAATGAGGAAACTTGGAAGAAACAATTAATGGTGTCAGTTGAAAATGAAGTGCAAACATTATCTAAGTTGAATGACATGAAGAGTCTTGTTGAAAATTTAATCAAGATACCAAGAAACCAGTGTGAACAAAATGTTTCCTTTGCTGATTTGCAAAACATTAAGAGCACAATGGGGGATGTGAAATCAGCCTATTTGAATATGATCAAAGATAAAGATGTGGCTACTAAGATTGTGGATAAGGCTATATCTACATCCAAGGAATTAAGAGTTAAGGTTGACGAACTCACCACTAAGCTTGAATCAACCAGAAATTCATTGGGCAACACTCAAAATGCATCACTTGAAGTAGGTGGTCAGCTTTATGTGGCCAAACAATTCAGGGAACAAGAGAATAGAGAAAGGGCAAAAGAAATCAAGCAGGTAATTGAAGAGCTTGATAGCATTCAGAAAGATTTTGATCTTATGCCCTTCCTAAAGGGATTAGAAATTGGGAGTTTGGACCAGCAGAAGGATTGGGTTGAGCATGAGGATGATGATAGCATTCAACTAGTTGATAATCCATTGTTTGAGATGGATACTGAGTCTTATTTTGATAATCCACTTTTTGAGTTGGATGATGGAGCTTTTTTTTATTCCAGTGATGAGATAAGAGTCGATCACAGGGTTTGGGAACCACGTACAGTCCCCAACAGTATGGAGTTGAGTCAGAATTGGAATTGTGAGTCGAATTTCAATAGTGATACCGTTGTCCACTTTCCAATTAGTTTACATTGGACTCCAGTTCATGTCACACAGATGCATTGGCGGGCTTCTTCAGAGCAGCAGTTGAGATATTGGTGGTTTGCACTGATGGGTAGATCTGATCTAGTCATAGGAGATGATTTTTTTAGCTACTTCCAACTCCTATGTCTTCAGGAGGGTTGCAAATTGTTGATCGCTGCCCTGACCTTTCCACATTGATGATAGTGACTTCAGTCCATCGACAGATGGATTTTGAGCTCTTGCAAGTTGTGATGCAACCAGTTGTGGGAGATTTTCCGGTATGCTAGGTGTGTTGGAGTATTCGGGTTTTTCCTTTTGACACTTGGAGGTTAAGTGTCGTTGATACCTTTCCAATCTGTGGCAACAAAGGTTTTTCCTGGATGGCTAATTTTAGAGATTATTTTGCAGATATCTTCTTTACCAACCCCTTGACAATGTTTGATCAGCGTCATTTTAAGGACCACATAAGGGAATACGCTGAGGTTTATATATTATGGTTGGGAAGTTTTTCTTTTCCATTGCCCTGGATCGAGTCTAGCAGGGAGATTGCAGCTTTGGACTTCACTAAGATGCCTTGGCAAGGTATGTCTCTTGGTGAGGATTTCAATCCTTTCAAGTATTTCAGTATGCGATTTAATGGTGATTACTCTTCAAGGTTCCAAGAGAGGAGAGTGCAACATGAGCATGATGATCATGCAATTATGATCAGAGTGGCGCAATGTTAGCATGGTGATACCCTTCTGAGATTAACTTGGAACCTTGGGATCACATTGGGTTGTAGACCAGTAGTTTTTGGGAACGAGAACCAATGATGACTCTCTTGAGCTTGTTCCAATGGTGCCTTGGATTGGTTTTCGAGAAGAGAAATTCTCCGAGGGGTTGACCGAGTCTTTGCAGCATCTGATTGCTTTTCTTATCAGTGGTTTTCAAGAGGTCTCTTGTGTTGGTACCTTGCAGGACAATGCCTTGAGAGGATGGTACTTTAGATCTCCTAGGTTGACTTGGGACCCTAGGATCATTCTTGGTTTCACTCTGGTCCAATCTTTTGAGTTTTGGGTTATGTTGCGATTGCTTGAGGACAAGCAATCTTGGGGAGGGAGGACTGTAATGTCCCCTTCTCATTCATAGCCATTCTGAGTTACCATTAGCCTATTCTGGTTCCCCTAGGCTAAGTGGATTTTGGTTAGAGAACTTTGGCGACCTGAGATGAGTTTTTTGGGGTTTTTTGGGTTTTCCAGTGGTGACAGCTATTTTTAGTAATTTACTATCTTCAATAAACTTACTATTTTTAGTAATTTTCAATTGAGGTTCACTTGAGCCAATTTAGAGTTTTGGCTCACTATTTTTGGTAAGTGCTATATTTAGTAACTAGTCTCAACACCTATTCAGCAGCAATGCAAAGTTTCCATTTTTGGCAGGGGTGAGTCCTCTCAATGGTCAGAGTAATTATTTGTTTATTCATCACTCAAGTTGATAAAGTTGTTAATTGAATTAAGTGAGAATAAACATGGGTTATAAAAGACCCCTTTGGCCTAGTTGAGCAACATTGTTTTAAAAGTGGAGGCAATGTACTTTATGTTGGGTGCTCCCTTTGGGAAATATTTGGTGATATTTTAAAAAGTTAAAGATAAATGTTTAAAAAAAAAAAGCAAGGTTGGGCGTGGAGTTTTGGAAGGAAAAAACATTTTCAAAATACAAGTTGCCTTAATCCCTCCCTCATCTTCTATTTAATCACTCTTTGAGCTCTCATTTGGATATGGAACTTTGGCAACTTAAGGAGACTGCTGAATTTTTTCCAAAATACAATTACCGTTGGTTGAGGATGAAAACCCCCATCTCATGCTGGTTTCGTTGGATTGAGAACCAACCTAACTGGTTGGTGTTTGGTTGAAAGTTTTTACAGTGTTTATCTTGCTAGTTGGACATTTTGTCATTTTGAATAAATGAAGATTTTTACAATTTTCTGAGTTGTGTGTGGAGCTGAAATTGGTGTGTGAATTTTATAATTTAGTGAAAATTCCTTCTGGGTAATTTCTATTTGGCTTTTGCTTGGCTGAGCGTTCCCTCTAAACCACCTACTAGAATGTAATGGAGGCTGCATGATTTATTGGAGCAAATCGCCCACTTTGGTATTAGCACCACATTCAGGAATTGGGACAGTGAACATAAAATTCTGATCTGAGCATTCTCTAGTGAAATTCTGTTGTAATTGGAGTATTATTCAAGTCTGGTTTAAGATAGAAAATTTCTGATTTTTTATTGAGTTGTATATGCATATGTTTTTTTAATGTAATTCCACCATATTTTCTTTACATTTTATGAATATATCAATGTATGTGCAAAACATAAAGCCCTTCTGCATTCTCCCGTCTTATTCTGAAAACAAAACACAAAAAAAAAAAAAAAATCAAGGGCAACCATTATAGTGTGTGGTCCCACTAGACATAAGACATATCTAGGACCTAAACCTAATATGATAACTTACAATATGAGATTATGAACACAATAACTCATTACACAATAAACATGATGTGTCTAAGCCCAAACATGCCCTTCTTATTTGAGAAGCTTTGTCCCCAAAGAGTGAGGACCGAGAAGATGCTTGGCCATGTGTCCTTTTTCCATTTTTGCTTCTTGATGTGTATCAAAACACACACACTGAAGTTTTGTGTGCCAGTTCACACTTTGTATAGGGAATGGTGGGTTGTTGAAAATCAAGTGCGTTTTATTTTGGAAATCCCATGACCTTCAAAAAAAAGTGTTTCCCCTACAAAAACAAAGGTGGCTTTATAAAGATCAATAGTAATGGCCCCAATGCATGTGGCTCAAGTCCTTCATAAAGGGTTAACTAAAAATAACAAGAAGGGTTTGAACTAATAAAAATTGGGCCTTCTTTACATCATAACCAATACAGTATTTTTACTTTACACAAAATACGCCATCAAAAGAAAATGGCCCACTTTAAAATACTTACAAAGAAAGATGGTAGCTAACAACAAATTAAAAGATATTCGCATAAACAATGTGTAGTCCCAAAAAATGAATAATGGCCCCTTTACAATGAGGTAGGCCTTACCAACAAAAGTGATCACCCCTTACAAAAAGAGGACATGAAAAAGCATTAAGGTCCAACAAAAAAGGGTCACTATCACTTTTTTAATCCTTTTTTTGGGAATTTTTTTTTTTTTTTTTCCTTTTTTTCTTATTCCTTTGACTATCACTTTATTTTTGCATATAAGAAAATACTACAAAGGAGTATGAATCACTCACAATTTTGAAGCAGGTGCCTATTACTTGTGCCCTGACCATGGTAGTAACAACTATTTGGTCATATTGAAATTTGTAAATACTAAAATATGATTTATATAGCATTTGTCTTGTATACTTGACAAATACCTATCACGCTACCGAAATGTTCACATTCGCCATCTCACTATGCCTAACTGTTTATCTTATAGTCCGATCCATTCATTTCGGATGACCCAGATTTCCTGCACTGTTTAGAAAGCTTAAACCTAATATATATACTTCACTGTTAGTTTCAGATCCTCAACAACTTCCTAGCCTATCGGGCAGTTGCGTCCCGCACACGGACACTTTTGTCGATGTCAATGTCCAAATTCTTATCAAGTGTCCAGTCCTCAAAAGTTATCTAATTTGCAAATATTTCGAATCCTATGGGTCGGCCCATTTGTCTTATTGAAACCTACTGTGAGATATTTTCAAAAAGTGTGGTAAAAATACAAATCTAAGCCTACTCATTAATCATCTAACAAATACCAAGCAAGCACCTATTCAAGCTCAATCAATCAATCACAAAACTGAGTTTTATTGCCCTATTCTTCCATATTTTGATATAAGTCATAGGAGCAGTCATATCATAGGTCTAAAGCACTCAAAGAACAACACATGAGTAGTATTTGTCAAGTTACAAGCCAGATCATTGCATGCCTTTGCATATAGTATATTGCACCCTTGTGCACACACAAGCCAACACCTAGGGGCGAACTACATAAATCGGAGGCCCTCTTTGGAGTATTGGCTATGTAGGCAGCATCTATTAACAGAGGGGTCCTTGAAGTCAGCGCGACACCGTGAGCCCACTAACCCATATTTGGCAAGGTACAAAAACCTAAGGTGAAGAGCTAGGATTTGATCCATACATAGTCATCGACATCCTATGCACGCAAACAAAAAACATCAATAGAAAAGGCGACAAAAAATGCAAAAGGCTCTAGGTGGTCACTTCGCAATACAGTGAATATTTCGTACAGGACAGTTGCGTCAAGATTAGGACAGAAGTGTCGACACAAGTGTGCACAAATCAATGCAAGTGTCCAGGCCTCATGAAACAATATTTTCAAAATCTGACAACTGAATCCCAATCTTGCCCCTGCTTGTTTCCACCTTTGTACTTCTCAGATCTGCCTACGCATTTGTGGATAAGCTCGGTATTATTTTTTCTTTGTGTTTTTGCAATCAAACTACTACTTTGAATGTACTTTTTATATTTAACATAACTCAGCACTTTAATTCAAAATATTCATTTATTCGAGTTTTAAATTAATTGGCCTGCTCTAGAATAGTTTTATTCATCCTTGTCTATAGGTTATTCTACCCCTTAACCCTACACACCTTTTAAAAAAGGGTTAAACAAAATCACATCACATACAAAAAAGCAACAAGAGTGGTCCTCGTTTACAAAAATGTGGCCATCAAGGTTCTAAGAAAAGAGATGATACAAGCATGGGATTTTACAAGGGAAAGTTGAACTTCCTCTCTAAAATACATTTGGGGCTGAAGAGAATGTTTCAATAAAAAGAAATAGAGGTCACCCCAACAACATCTAATAAAGCTTACAAGGCAGCCAACAAAGGTTAATACTCACAAAGTATTTGTTGCCATAGTCATGCAGTTGGAAAGGTCACAGGTTACCCCCATTTGCATGCTCTCTGCTCTCTAGATGATGATTTGTTAATGTGATCTCTGCCCATGCAAACCAGACTGCCTTACCAGCACCCATCCCCCGCCCTCGTTAATACTCTTTTGGAAAAAGGCATGCTTCTGAAAAACTCACACCATCCATTTCAACTGGGCTGCTGTGTTATAGTTGGATAAGCACGAGTTACTTCAATGATCATGTGGGTTGTAATGAGATATCAAAACATGCTCATATTTTCACCTTGAACAGTTCCTTTTTATCAGTTCTGCTATAGATGTCGGTGCCACTTTCAAACTGAATCCGTGTGGCTACACCAACATTTACCTTTCTTAAGAGCCAATGACAAGCTGCCTTTCTTTGTGAATACTGACATGTTTAAGCGTTTCCAAAACTAATGTCCAAAAGGGCTCTAGATCAGATGTGTTTTGATAACGAGCTCTGGAAAGGTGTCACAAATCAACGAAGAGACAAGATGGGATGCATTATAGAACAGGTTGAGTGACTGGAACAAGCCAAGCCTCTAAATAACTCAAGCATGAAGGCAGCAATAGACAAAAGAGTTGAGGGCTTCCATAATCTGCAACCTGACAAGGAGTTTGGAAGTCCCCTCTTTATAACGATTGCCACAGTCTACAATACCAATGCTGCAAGGATGACAATGGCGGTTCTGTGAATTGAGGTCTTGAATTACTGTCAGGATTTGTCAGCCAATGCAATTTGTGTGGATTGAAATCATGGAATGAGAATGTGCAAATGTGCTGAGCATCAACACATACAATTGCAGCTAAATCATTATCTATACTCTTTCCAAAAAAAACCCTAACTTTGTGGGCTGAACGTCAATGCTAAAATGGCTTGCAGAAGCAAGTCACCAAGTTTGATGATAGTCCAAGTAAACATGTGGGCACCAACACGCCAAACTGATTAGCAAACATGGGGGCACTTGCAAAACCCAAGAAAAATTTGGAGCAAGACATCTCCAATTGAGGATAAACTCAAATATTGTGTAACATATTGATAACAAAAAATAGGATGAGTACCATGAAAGGGGTAACCTATAGCAAAAGGTAAGCCTTGGCACTTGTGTTCCATAAGGATGCATCCCCAGCCCTCAATCTTCCTTGGGGACAAATTTCAACAGGGATGGTGAGGGTGTGGCATGGTGGGGGTGTCCCTCATGTCCTTCCTACCATCCCCCACGGGAACTTTCCTCTCTCAAAAATAAGTTACAGAAAATACTTCTAGGCAAAAGAAACCTAACCCCAATTGTAATGTGGTTATTATTTCTTAGCATGAGCAAACTGCAACTTGTCATTATATTTGCAACCACCACCAATTCACAGCAACATTTATTTTTCTGTGTGCATGCATTGATTCTCCCTCTACCATTTTGAACATGTTATTAGCAGGACACATCATTATTGCTGAATGTAGTAAAAGTTAGTGCAAGTCAAGGAAAGTTGGTGCCAACCCTGATAAAAAGAAGACAGGTGTCTATAGAGTGACAACTAGGTGGCAACAACAGAGCTGCACAAAAAGATGCAATACGATGTCAACCATGTGAAGGTTATGACTCTCGAGTCATATGCCTATTAAGATTTACGTGTGTGTGCGCGTGCAGGTGCATGTGTCCGTGGGTGTTGGTGTGTGTGTGTGCTTGCTTGTGGGCACACGCACATGCTTTTATTTACGAGTGTGCATATGTGTGCACACAATGTAATAGAAGTGAGAGATATATGAGAGAATATAATATGGACCAGAGAAATAGAATATATATATGAGATATGAAGAGAAGAATGTGATACAAGAGAATCAGAGTGATCAGAGAGAGACTGACTTTTATTTTGTGTATTGTATTGAGTTCATGAACCTTCTAAGTTGATAAATAGAAATAGAAGTCTTAAAGTACCTAAATGATGTGCTAAAGTGTTATCTAAATATATGTTAATTTGTGTGATTGAATATATGAAGTACGGTACCCCATTTAAAATGTTGAACAGTTTAGGTGAGAAATTGGTTTTCCCTGCTTGAGGTTAGAACTCTCTTATATTGGTATAAAATTCAGTGGTAACAGTTTTATGACAACATCTGCATCCACAGATCTGCGTTCTGAGGCAAAAATGACGAGTTTGGAGCAAGACATCACCAATGGAGGATTAACTCAAATATTGTGTAACGTATTGATAAGAAAAGATAGGATGAGTGCCATGAAAGGGGTAACCTATAGCAAAAGGTGTGTCTTGGTAGCCTACATTTCACAGGGATGCATCCCACCCTTTAATCTCCTAGGGGACATATCCCCGCAGGGATGGTCACGGAGTGACATGGTGGGGGGGAAGGGGGCGAATCTCGTGTCCTTCCTACTGTCCCCCATGGGAACATCTCCTCTCTCAAAAAAAATTTACAAGAAATACTTCTGACCAAAAGAAACCTAATCCTAATCGTAGAATGATTATTATTTCTTAGCATGAGCAAACTGCAAATTGTCGTTTTCTTTGCAACTACCACCACTTCCCAGCCACACTTTTTTTTTTGTGTGCATCCATTGATTCTCCTCCCTCAACGATTTTGAATCTGTTATTAGCAGGACATATCATTATTGCAGAGTGTAGTAAAAGTTAGTGCAAGTCAAGGAAAGTTGATGCCAACCCTGACAAAAAGAAGACAGGTGTCACAAGAGTAACACCTAGGCAACAACAGAGCTGCACAAAAAAATGCAACATGATGTTAACCATGTGAGGGTTATAACTCTTGAGTCATATGTACCTATTCAGATTTATGTGTGTGCCTGTGCAGATTTATGTGTACCTGTGCATTTGCATGTGCATGTACATGTGCATTTGCCTATGCGCACACATGCATGCATGCATGTACGAGTGTGAATGGGTGTGCATACAATGTAATAGAAGTGAGAGAGTATACTATGGAATATAGAAATAGAATAAAAATATGAGAAGAGATGAATGTGTACGAGAGAATCAGAGCGATCAAAGATGACTTTGAGATGTATTTTGTGTATCGTATTGAGTTCATGAACCTTTTGAGCTGTTAAATAGAACATAGAAGAGTTGAAGTACCTAAATGATGTGCTAATGTGTTATCTGAATATATGTTAGTATGTGTGATTGAATATCTGAAGTACAATACTTCATTTAAACTATTAAACAGTTTAGGTTAGAAATTGGTTTTCCCTTCTTGAGGTTAAAACTCTCTTAATTTGGTATAAAATTTAGTGGTGACAGTTTTTCTAACAACATCTGCATCCCCAAGGATCCGCATTTTGAGGCAGAATCGATGAATTTGGAGCAAGACATCTCCAATTGAGGTTAAACTCAAATATTGTGTAACGTATTGCTAAGAAAATATGAGTACCATGAAGGGGGTAACCGATAGCAAAAGGTGAGTTTTGGCACCTATTGTCACCAAATCTCGCACCCTAGAAGAAGTTGTTCAAGCTTCTTCCAAATTTGGGCAACATGGGAACATTTTCAGGTATGTGGGTGTACCTATATTGAAAATGAGCCTCTAGATTTAAGGACTAGCTCCTTGAATGTATCATGCAATGCTCTTATCTATACGAACTGATTACTTATGGGAAAAAAAGTTAGAAATTGCATGAATAGAACCTATTCTAAAAAGGTGATGCACCAAAATGTCTTCCATGTGACCATCATATTTCTACCATGATGAAACAAAGCATACAAACTAGTCTCTAAGTCTTAATAGGTTCTAACATGAGTATTTCAATATAGAGGTGAGATGTGAGCAGCAACACAAGGCAAATGAACCAGAGGGTAGACTACACACTCCAAGGACAATCATACACTTGAAAAAGCTTGACACACTAGACTACACTCTATATGACCTGTTAGACCAGGAACACTTGCTCAAATATGAAAGGATATGGGAAGGAAGGATAAGGAATTATCATTTTTCATCACTATACATCACTTGTAGACTTAGACAATTGTTCAAGAACTCAAAAACAGACTTGCACTAATGTTCAAAGGCAAAATATGACACTAGTCCAGTAGGACTTCGCCATACATGGTGTGGTTCTATTTCAAAGGCCAAAATGGCAACTACTTATAGCATTTAAGAGAGAAGTGGTAAAAGACAAGTCCAAAGGGGAATCAAATGAGTTCAAATTCATTTGAACCGTAGCTACAACTACTTCTGCAATTATGCTCATTCAAACTTCCCGATTGATCCAAGTCACTTCAGTCCATTGCACAATTACATTATTCCTTCATTGATGCTCCATGACGGTTGAAACGGTGGGATCAAGTTGTTTTGAGCTAAGTTCTGGCATCAATGCAGTTACAACAATCGGATCCATCTATTAGAATTTTGTCTTGTTCTTATATGCTCCTAACTGGTTTGTCGTGGTGTGCAAAAGTGGAAAGAAGGGTCCTTTTCATGCAGTTGGTCCCGGAGACGAAAGCATTGGGGTCTATGTGTATGTCTTCATGGCATCCTTTGAAATGCTAGCTCTTGTTCAAACTAGATCATGCTTGAACTCGTCCCCATGTTCATAGGTCCACTATAGACGACAAACCAATCTCAAACTTTTGGTTTTCCTATAGTCATTATGTCGATCGGTACCTATAGACCACATAGCTTCATTCTAGACTCCCATTAGATCTAAAAAGACCCATTATGTCATTGCAAGAACCAAGGATTCACAATATGCACAAGTCCTAAAAAATAGCGAGCACAATCATAAAACAACATTGCAACCCTCAAATCTTCGAAACAGAGTTCCATATTAAGCTTTAATGGCAATCCCCTTATGCCCTTGATCACCTTGGCTGCATCATTGTGTCTGCTCCATGGCATTTGATCGAGCTTCAATGGCAGCATGTGCCCTTTGAAAAGCTTGCCCTAGTTCGACCTTGGTCATCTGTTCGATCTCCAGGAAATCCCTTAGCTTCTCGACCTTTAATTTCATTGGTCGTCGCTATCTGACTCAACAATATGCACAAGTCCTAAAAAATAGCGAGCACAATCATAAAACAACATTGCAACCCTCAAATCTTCGAAACAGAGGTCCATATTAAGCTTTAATGGCAATCCCCTTATGCCCTTGATCACCTTGGCTGCATCATTGTGTCCGCTCCATGGCATTTGATCGAGCTTCAATGGCAGCATGTGCCCTTTGAAAAGCTTGCCCTAGTTCGACCTTGGTCATCTGTTCGATCTCCAGGAAGTCCCTTAGCTTCTCGACCTTTAATTTCATTGGTCGTCGCTATCTGACTCAACCTATTGACATTTTGACCCATCCACGCACCATTGATCTTGATTAGTACGATCGAGCGAGAGCCATTGATCCTGCCCTTGACTTGTCAACTCTATCCAAGCTAGTGCCACTTGGCAGTCCCGCATTTGCACTCAGGATCCGCTGTCAGTCTGCTCGCTTTATGCGCTTACACCACATGGTGACCTCTCGAGCTCCTTGATCTTTTGACTCATCTCACACCATCAGATCAAGATCTACAATGCAATGCGGACCGTCGGATTTGCCTGGATTTGAAAACAAATGACTATTTATCGCGGTCTAAATTTGACATGTGCGCAACCGTCATTGACGTCCGCACGACCGTCAAATTTAAGACCATAATGGTTTTTGCCAAAGCTTAAAGTCGACATCTACGCGAACGTCTCCCATTTTTTGACCAACTTTGAAGGCTTGGATCTAGAAGTGAAAAGGTCATGGAGGCACCAAATTTGCAAAAGCTGTTCTTGATACTAAAAGGATTGTGCCCACTCGATCCGTTGGTTCCGGGAGCTTTCTAAGTGTGTTTACAAAGTGTTTAAGTGAGTTGTCTTGCATGTTTTGCATGACATTTGCGCACCTGTCACTGATCATTTAAACCTAAACGACTATTTGTCGAGGCTTGAATTTGATGCTTGCGCAAACGTCTTATGTTGTAGATCCAATTTTGAAACTCCATAACTTGAGCTAGCAAGCTCACGCAGACATGGAACTTTCAAGGTATGATCTAGGCACGAAGAGCTCCATGGCGCTGCAATCCTTTGGCTCGTGGAGCTTCCTGAGTGAAGATAGAAAATGTTCAAACAAGTTGACCAGTGTGTTTCCATGTGACGTGTAGGACGGCCTGGCCCTTTAGACTCAGCAAGCTGAACTTTGAAGGCTTAGATCTCAAGATAGAAGACTCGTCGAGATATGAAATTCGCAGAGAATGATCTTGGCACTAAGGACGTTGATCGCGCATGGTTTGATGGTCACACGAGGCTTTCTGAGCATATTTATAAAATGTCGAAGTGAACTAGTCTATTCTGGTTCTTCATGACATCCTGATGACGGTCTAGCTTCACAAAGCTTGTTCCTGAGCTACTGTAGCTCTGAATGATTTTCTGAGACCTATGTGGACTTGTCCCTGGTCTTGAATTGCATTGATCACCATGAAGCCCTCTTTGGATCTTTGAAAACCTGCCACTTGCATATATGACCCTAAAATGACCCCTAAGACACCAAATGACACAAGGACTAAACTAGACTATGACCAAAGATAGAATGGCATATGAAATGACATCAAAAGAGCTACAACATGCCCTATAACATTATAAAAAGCCCCTATACAAGATTCTGACTATAGGGGGTTGACCCATTTTGGCTAGAAGTAAAAATGGTCAATGATACCTATGTTCCACAGAGATGCATCTTTGCCCCTTAGTCTCCTAGAGGACAAATCCTCACAAGGATGGTGGAGTGACATAATGAGGGTGTCCCTCATGTCCTTCCTATTGTTCCCCATGTAAACTTCTCTCGGGAAAAAAATTACAAAAGTTAATTCTAGCCAAAATAAACCTAACCTTAATCATACAGTGATTATTATTTCTTAGCATGAGCAAACTACAACTTGTCATTTTCTTTGCAACCACCACCAATTCCCAGTCGCACTTAATTTTTTGTGTGCATCCATTGATCCTCAATGATTTTAAATCTGTTATTAGCAAGACACATCATTATTGCAGAATGTGGTAAAAGTTAGTGCAAGTCAAGGAAAGTTGATGCCAACACTATGAAAAATAAAACAGGTGTCAATAAAGTGACACATAGGCAGCAACAATAGACCTGCATGAAAAGATGCAACATGATGTCAAACCATGTGAGAGTTATGACTCTTTGAGTCATACATGCCTATTCAGATTTTTGTGTGCGCACACATGCATGTACGTACGAGTGTGCATGTGTGTGCGCACAATGTAAAAGAAGTGAGAGATATATGAGAGAATATAATATGGAATATCAAGAAATAGAATAATTATATGAGATATGAAGAGAAGAATGTGATACAAGAGAATTAGAGTGATCAGAGATGACTCTGACTTATATTTTGTGTATTGTATTGAGTTCATAAACCCCCTGACTTGATAAATAGAACATAGATGTGTTGAAGTATCTAAATGATGTGCTAATGTCTTGTCTAAATATATGTTATTGTCTGTTTGAATATATGCGGTGCAATACCCCGTTTATAATGTTTAACAATTGAGGTTAGAAATTGGTTTTCCCTTCTTGAGGTTAGAACTCTCTTATTTTGGTATAATATTCAATGGTGACTGTTTTATGACAACCTCTGCATCCAAGGATCTGCACTCTAAGGCAGAATATGTTGTTTTCTTGCATTTGCAATTGAGTGTGGGGCATTCATTCGCACTGCACAGCTCCCTCAAGAAGTAGTTTAAAAGGTTTTGCATAGTTTTTGAAGCTTATGGTACTACATTCTTGATGTTTAAAGAAAGATTAATTATAAGTGTAGACATTCAATTCTCATCACTTTCGTGTCGAATTTGCAATTAAAATGACTTTATAAAATGTGTAAATCAGGTCAAAAATCGTTGAAACACCTTAATTTGTCTGCATACCTGACGTGCATCTTCTGAAACGTATTGGGACAATGCACCGTACGCAATCATCAGCGTTATTAATTCATCCTAAGTCAAATTGCGACTGTGCAAAATATGTTTTGGATTAATTAGGTCGAACAATTCTTCGACTTTCAAAAGTCACATCACTTTTCATTAAATTAACCTAATCTTCCTCTAATGAGAAATTTCATAGTTTTTGCAATTCCCTATTTTTTAAGTTCATTAATTGGATTTATTCCACAATTCTCATGGCAAGTGGCCAAGTGGTTGATGACATCATTATGACATCATAGGCAAATATTAAGAATCGTGACATCATGAAAGTTGTCAAGTATTTGCAAAATATCAAAGAAATATCATAATTTGCAAGCCATGCATAATCAATGCATACTCAATCACAGTTACTAATGGCATTAGTCGTCCAAGATTGATTGATTCTCATCCACTCATCTCAATCTTGATCCAATATTCACAATCAATCTAGCAAATCTATAAATCATTGTATTAAAAAATGTGGGTACCCTTTGATAAAATTGCAAAAAAATCAAATGGTTATTCGTTGTTATTAACTGTGGACGGATAGGAAGCTAAAACCCGTGGTTAACAATAACTAACCACAATTACTCGTTACCCGCGGGTTTCAACTCCTTACCCACCCACGACCTGGCATTTGCTTCCAATCATAATTTTTAGAAAATTTCGCTGTGTGCAAAAATAGTCTACGTTTTTCATCTTTTATGTCCAACTTTGGCTCATTTCCTTACAGATTTGGAACTCAACTAAAGTACACGCTTTATTTGATACAGAGGTTTGATATTGGAATTTGTACTTTGCAAGATTTGTAACTTGCAGTCATTGTCATTGTAAGGTTTGTAATACAGAACTTTGCAGGGTTTGTAACTTGCATTCATCGTCATTGTTTGCACTTGAATTTACAGGGTTTGAATACAAAGTACTCAAGTCCTATTCACCCTCAACAGTGAACTGTCTACAGTAACCATAGGAGAAAAACTTGTACACAACAATTACTCGACAACCAAAATTTTTGATGTCTAGAGCAGAACAACAGTCCATAACTTCATAATACAAAGATTACATACAAAGATTATATGAATAGCTCTGTATATCAATTCTTTTTTGTCATTATACCATCATAATTATAATTATTAATACAAAATAGTTCATATACAGAATTTATAATAATACAAAGCAATTCATATAGTTCTAATTCTATGAGCTATTGTACTCTTTTTTTTGTTTAAAATAAAATATTGTACTCTTATTTGCTCAAAAACTAATATAAAACATACTTATGACTCTGGGTTGTGTGATCTTTAAAATCATTTCTCTGCATTCATTTCATTATTTTGTGTTTCAGTGTATTTTATGACTTTATATATCTTTTTAAAGTAGCAATAAAATTGTTGAGTAATTTCCTGAGTCACAAGTACAGGTCAAATTTTTCGCTGCCAAGTAATTGTCGAGTACAAGTTTTTATACTATATTATAAATACAAAGCTCACCTTATGCCTTCAACAAGTTGTTTTGCGCAAACTCTGCAAAAATCTATTGAAAGCTTCAATATTCCTTCCACTCTTCAAGCAAAATCAACAAGCGACATTGATAGACTCATAGCTCTACAATCTGGGCACAATCAAACCTGAATCAAGGTTAGAGAACTAATCCATGGGAAATGTATAACTTGTGTGTTTATGTCTTCCTATTTGTTTGCATTCTCATAGACCTTGCCCAATCTGAGGGATTATGCTTGAGGTGTCATGTTTATCAATTTGTTGTTTTGAATGAGCTAACAATGAACTAACCCCTCTTGTAATTGTGATCTACATTTTTCACCCCTGGTGGGACCCATGCGCCCCACAATCTGCTTGAAAACTTTCAAACACCTAAATTCGAAAAAAAAAATATTTGACATTTTTTTACTTCTTTTCTACTGATTTTTTCATGTTTTTATTTTCTACTAATTGGCAAGATCACTTCCCGTACTTGACAAGGTCACTCTACTAATCAACAGGTTCGTTTTCTATTATGTTTTCTGGTTTTCCGTGTTTTTTAGGAAAACGGTCGGGTCATTCTACTAAACAGCGAGATCGCTCTACTATACGGCAGGATTGCTCTGCTAATCAATAGGATTGTTTTCTTTATTGTTTTTTGGTTTTCTGTGTTTTTCAAAAAAATGACGAGATCACAAACGGCGAGATCGCTCTACTAAACGGCAAGATCGTGATCAAATGTCATGTCCCCCTTTTGGGCATGACACTATTGAAGACCTACCAAGGGCTAAGGCAAAAAAGAAACAAATAAGGCAAACATTTGGTTTTCTTAAGAACACTTGTAAAGGTACTTTATTGTTATAATTTCACTTAAGTTAGGTGTTTTTGAGGGTCATAGGTACTAATCCACTTAAGTGGATTATAAGAGATGTTTTTTTTATAAATTGAAAAAAATATCAAAAGAGTATTTCCCTCCAATTTGGGCACTTCACTTGGGAGAAGAGTATAAAAGCATTTGAGGACTCATTTGAAAGGGCATCTTAGATTATATTTTGAAATTACAGTTTTGAGCACAAAAAAGCTTGAGCTATTGACTTGGAGACAAAAACCTTCAAGCAAAGGAGTGGAGATGCAAACCCTCATTTTTCATCTATGACAGCTTCATCTGGAGGTTGCATTTGAACATAATATTCAAAAAAGACAAAAAGATTGCATTTGGAGAGGAGTGACTACGATTGGAAGCCTTGGGAGCTGCTTGAATAGGTTGAAGACCCCTCATTTGAGGGTTGCGTGGAATTTGTTGCTAGAATTGACTGTTTCCAACTAGGCGACTTGGTTCTGGTGCTAGTTCGTAGGGTTTTAAGGTTTATTTCAAGCCAAAACCATATTCTAATTTTATATAATTATTTGCTATTTTTTATGTTTTTATGAAGTATTTGGATGATCATTGGCCCTGAATATTTGATATAATTTCATATATTCCCTAATTTTTTAGAATATTTCCAGCATATTTACTTTAAAAGAATTCATTATTTCACCCAATTTTCAGATCTGAAATTGAATATAAATTTGGCATATTTATTGGATAATAAATTCGTGAAACATCTTTCATAATTAGTGGGTTGTATTGTGGAGTGGAAGATTCTATTTTCAGCATTGCTAGGGTAGAAATTAATTCAATATTTATCTCTATTGGTGGCGCCTAGGGTTTGAAAATAAATCTCTATTTTTTAAGAGAAAAACTTGTTAGTTTGCTTAATTGTGCCATTTAATTAGCCTTATTTTCATGTTAATTTTGGAATGTTTATTACAGCTAGGATTTTCTATCATAAATCTGAAAAATAATAATTTTAATTGGATTTTCAGTAAATTCTAGAATTCAAAAGATATCCACCATTTCGGATATTTCAATGGTATCAGATTCAAAATCTTGGCTAGTTGTAGGGTTTTGGTATTGTATACAATGGATCCTATCTGAGAGTTGATGTGTGTGTAGAAAAAATAGGGATAGAATGAAGAGACAAGACATAAGTATCAGCTTGTGTAACAATTTATTATCAGTGATGTGACCCCCGCATAATTCAAAAAAAGACAGGAATGATTATATGCAAACGGCACAGTTGGAGGAACAAAAAAAAAAGATGAGGACAAGTTTATGGCTTTTGATGAATATGAGCGGAAGGCTGATATGAAGGCAGCATATAACACCTTGGAAGAATTTTTGAGGTGTAAACAAGAAATATAAGGAGAAAAACAAAGGAAGAGCCTCTAGCGAATTGCCCTAAGGATCCATCACCAAAAGAGGGCACAAATTCAGAAGTGAAAGACGTTAGTGAGCAGCCAACTTTTAGAAATTTTGAATTGCAAAAATCAGAATGTTCAGGGCAAAAAGATGTATCTTTCCAACTAATTCATGAGCGGCCAAAAAAGCTGCAATAGGAAGACATTAATGTGGTAGGGCCAATCATTTTGAGGCAGCCAAGTGTTGTTTTTTCTAAGTACCAAAAATCAGACATTGTGGAGCAGCAAGGTGAGCTTTTACATCAAACTTGTGGGCAGCAAAAAGAGCTGCAAATAATAGATAATGAAAGGAAAAAACCAAGAGAAGAGACTTCGGAAAGTATGAAGGGAACAAGTGAGCCTCAAGATGAAATTTTTTAAGTTGTTAAAGAAACCAAGGTTGAGAAAGAAGAACACAAGCCCTATAAGGCAAAAATATTTCAAAATAACCCTATAGAAAGATATGTTGTAGAAAAAAAGGTTGATACTTGCATTAATTCTAAAAATAGTTCATTTTTATTGCATAACACTAGTTTTCATGAGGGGGGTTGAAAAAACAATTGTTAGTAACAGTTGAGAGGGAAGTACAAGCCCTAACAAGGTTGGACAACACAAACGGGTTCTTTGAAGGATTACTGAAAAATGTGGAGAGGGTACACTTGAAGGAAATTGTTATTATTGTGGATTTACATACAATCAAGGATACAATGGAAACAACAAAATCAGAATATCTTCATGTAGTCAAAGACAAGGAGATGGCCATCAAATGTGCAAATGAGGCCTTAAACACTCATAAGACAATGAAACTTAAGGTTGATAAGCTTACCCTTGAGTTTGAATCTACCAAGAGCTCCTTAAAAAAAAAGTCAAAGGGCACTTCTTGAGGCAAAAAATCAAAATGATGTAGCAAGGAAGTTTAGGGAGCAAGAAAATGAAGCAAGAGCAAGGAAAATCAAGCAAGTAATTGATGAGCTCGTTAGACTTCAATATAACCTTGATTTGGGATATTTTTCAAAATATTTAAAAGTTGCAAATGTAGAATTTAAGCAAAGAGATAGAAATAACTTACAATATTTTGACAATCCACTATTTGAAATGGATGTTAAGATGGATCAAAGTGCAGATTTTACTTGGGATGCGGGTGAAACTTTCAAACCATGGAAAAAGGCTGCAATTTCTGAGTTTGAGCGGCCACCACCACCAAGAGGGATTTGCCCTACTTCATGTTTGGTGAGTAAATTGAATTGTGGAAATTGTCGTTCCTTGAATGCAGAAAATTCTCAATTGTACATACCAAATAGGTTTGTTTCTTGCACTCAAAATTCTAAATTTTGCATGATAACAAATTCCGAAAGTGACGAGGAAGAAAATTCTGAGAAAAAGGTAATCTTGCATGGTTTAAGTGATAAGGCACCTTTGGAGGTGACCTCCAAGGCAATGGAAGGAGTCTTCCATAAGAGGAATTCAGTTGGAGCAACAAGGGAAAATATTTTTTTGGAGCAGCCTCCTTTACTTATGGAATTTGGTCATTCATATGATTTAGTGAAGGAATCAAAGTTAGGGAAATGTTGTCCTTCAAAAGAGGTCAACAAATTGGCCAAAGGACATCCATTGAGATATGTAAAGAATCACTTAATTCCTTGTTTCATGAACTTAATAAATTTTGAAAATGAAGATACCAAGCAAGTTTATGAAGGGATTAATTTTCAGCTTGTAAGAAAGGGAAGTAAGCTGAAATGTGCATGGGGAAAAGATCCAGGGTGTGTTTAGAAAATTCTGAATTTGTTTTAATAAATCAGAATTGTTCATACTCAGAAAATTCTGAGTTTGTATTGAAAAATCAGAATTGTTCATACTCGAAAAATTCTGAGTTTGTATTGAAAAATCAGAATTATGCATGCTTGCAAAATTATGAAAAAAATGATTCATTCCAGCCTTTAGCTAAAACAGTAAAGGAAGGAGAAGATGGAACTTTGGGTGGCCAAAAAAAGTGAAACTTTAAAAGACAGGACCAGCACTCCAAGGCAAGATTTTGTGGTCTTTTGGGGACATGATAGATGTTCTACACAAGTAAATTCCATTCCCAAACAACAAAGGTCAAGCTGGAATGTTTCAGCAGGTTTGAAGGAGCTTACTAGGCAAAGGAATGTTCAGTTTTCAGTTTTGAGGGGTAAGTTGAAAGGCACCACCACACTTCCTCACAAAAGGATGGAAGAGGGAAAGGAAAGGCAAGGGGTTGGAGTGAGTAAACCATGGCCAGGCTGGTCACATCACCTTGAAGGTATGAATTTCAAATTTGTTAAAGGTTGATTGTTGCATTGTGACTTTGGTTTTCATAAAAGGTCAAAAGATACATATGGAGAATAGAGTCAGCATGAGGGACAGCCATGGTAATTCTTTCCATCATGCTGCCCATGACTATCCCAACCCTCTTTTTGGGAGTTTGAGGGCCCCCGGATGTTTGGAGATTGATGGTTTCATAAGGACACCCCACAAGGGTGAGTTGGGAATGACCGAGTCAAGAGGTCCAAAATATGCACGCACAGCGAACTAAGCAAGAAAGAAGTGACTGATTCTACCCTCTTTTTGAGGCACATGGACATTTGTTGGTGGTCAATTAGCAAAGGGTGGAATTCCAGCACTGCAATGAAATTTTCAGCTCTTCTAGTTAGAAGATTTCTGAGTTTGGAGGCAACTTTTGGGTGTGGGGGCAGCATGGATATCCCTTCATTGTTCTCAAGGGCATCCACACACCTGTTTCCAACCCCTTCACACATGGAGGGCATTATCAAATAAGCAAACATTGAAGGTAAGCAGAGAACTCTTGTTTTGACTAATGTGTTTATGTCTTGTGTAAGTGCTGATATAGGGGCAATCAAGGCCTAAAAGTCTGAAGATTTCCTTGCTGGAATACATTTTTTCAGCCACCACAATGTTACCATTTCAGAGTTGTTCTTTTTTACTATTTTTTTGGTACATCCGAGTTATAAGGCCTCCATGAGATGAGAAAGGAAGTTTGGGCACTGTTGTTATTTTATTTGCAGATTATATAAGCAACCAAGAATCTTCATATACAGCAGTAAAGAGCTTCATCAAGAGGTCTTCTTCCCATGGGAAGAGTCAATGATCGAGCATAAGGCCCATGGTTAGAACAGCCCATTAGTTGTTACAATTGCTTGAAGACAAGCAATTTTGGGTGGAGAGGATTGTCATGTCCCCCTTTTTGGCATGACACTATTGAAGACCTTTAGCCTTGTTTAGTTTCCCAACGCTAAGGGAAAAAAAAAAAAAAAGGGAAACATTTGGTTTTCTTTAAAACACTTGTAAAAGCACTTTATTGTTATAATTTCGCTTAAGGCCTTTCTGAGGGTCATGGGTACTAATCCACTTGAGTGGATTATAAGAGATGTTCTTTTTATAAATTGAAAAAAAGGATCAAAAAGATATTTCCCTCCAATTTGGGCACATTGAGGGTTCATTTGAAAAGGCATCTTGGATTATATTTTGAAATTAAAGTTTTGAGCACGAAAAAACTTGAGCTATTGACTTGGAGACGAAAACCTTCAAGCAAAGGAGTGGGACGCAAACCCTCATTTCTCATTTAGTGTAGCTTCAACTTGAGGTTGCATTTGAGCATAATATTTAGAAAAGACAAAAAGATTGCATTTGGAGAGGAGCGACTAGGGTTGGGAGATTTGGGCACTACTTGGATAGGTTGAAGACCCCTCATTTGAGGGTTGCGTGGCATTTGTTGATGGAATTGACTATTTCTAGCTAGGGTGACTTGGTTGTGGAGTTGGTTCGAGGGCTTATTTCGAGCCAAAACCATATTCTAATTTTATATAATTATTTTTTCTATTTTTATTGATTTTTATGAGGCATTTGGATGGTCATTGGGCCTAGAATATTTGATATAATTTCATATATTTATTCCCTAATTTTTGGAAATATTTCCAACATATTTACTTTGAAAGAATTCATTATTTCACCTAATTTTCAGATCTGAACTTTGAATACAAATTTGGCATATTTATTGGATAATAAATTCGTGAAACATCTTTCATAATTAGTGGGTTGTATTGTGGAATGGAAGATTCTGTTTTCAGCATTGCCATGGCAGAAATTAATTCAATATTTATCTCTATTGGTGGCACCTAGGGTTTAAAGATAAATCTTTGTTTTTTGGAGAAAAACTTGATAGTTTGCTTGCTTGTGCCATTTAATTAGCCCTATTTTCATGCTAATTTTGGAAGGTTTATTGCAGCTAGGATTTGCTGTGATAAATCGAAAAAATAATAATTTTGATTGGGTTTTCAGTAAATTCCAGAATTCAGAAAATATCCACCATTTGGGATATTTCACCAAAACAATGGATTCGCTTTACAAAAACTACCCAACTTCCGGAGTCTCATTCGAGGTCGTCCAGACTCCGCTTTTTATGTTTTTTTTTAAACCACAAGTTTTCTCATGAATTTTCACAATATTCAGTTAATTTGGCTTCATGTTACATAGATTTTTCATAAAATAGAAGGTACAGGAGTGCTAATTTGTCTGCTCGCGGACTGCCCATCTAAGGAAACTTATTGGAAACCTACCCTGTTTGTCGCAAGTTTTGCTTTCCAAAGACTACAATTACAAACTTTAACTTGTTTTCCTTCAAGTTCCACTAGTCAAAGACATCATTTATATTCAACCAAACACTTCCTTTGGTGCAACTAAAATTTACATTTGCATTTAGTGTTCTTTAACTTACTTGAATTTTCATTATCTTGCATGTTTGCTATGATTATTTGTTTGTCAATAATCTATCATGCCTATGCTCTCCCCTTGCCCCCTTTAGAGAACCTAGGTGACCAAAAACACAGATTATTGTTGTATTTTGCCAATAAAGTATTGATGTTCGCTCTTCTCTTGCCCATTCGTGGGATCATATCAATCAGAAACAATACATCTTTTATTTTTTCTTTTAGCTTTGCGGGGTGGACCTCATCACCTTCTCACAAGCTCATAAGGCGCAACAATTGGGACTTCACTTCCCAACATACGTACCAACCCCATACATTGGACGAGGTATATAACTGGAGGTTGTATTTAATCGTTATTGGTTGAGCAGCTATGTGTTTTAAAAGCATCCGTGAAGTAGCGGGGCTCTCATACTCCAACACAAATCTCAAACTGTATCCTTCGGAGCCTCATTTCGGTAGCATTTCACTGAAACCTTTACGACTGAAGTGCACACGAATGGACTAGACCCTCTCGCACTACTCATTAAAACTCTCCTACAACAAATTTTCGAGCCCCATGTACTACAAGGTATATCAAGGACCATCTAGACAACCTTGTAAAACTTTAGCTTAAGACTATCGGCTGTCAACAACTTGTAGTGTGAGGGAAACCAACGTCCCTCAATATTTCACAACGTACTGCTTGAAGTGAGGGTTAGGTGAAACTAATATGTCACCCCTTCATGTAAGGTAGTTATGTGGACTACAGTTGTGTTACACACCTATCTTACCATTAAAAATAGGCTTGTTCTTTATGAGTGACTTGTTTGATTGTTGTCATGATTGTCGTGACCTATATTGATTGCAACCTTTGAACAACATCAAACCAAATCAAATCAAATCATGTCTAAACATTGTCATTTTGCATTTGCGCAATGAGATATTACTTTGCCCAATTTTCGGGCCATCTTTATCCCATCATAGTGTTATATTGGCCAATTGTACAGTTACGCTGACTACGTGGTACCATTATGTTGGCCATTTGAAAAACGAAGTCAATTCAAATTCATTCATAACCACATTCCAATTCCAAAACAAAGTCAGATTAAGATCACTTGTGACCTCATTCCTATTGTGAGTCAATCAAGCCAAATCAGGGTTGTTTTGAACCACATTCCAATCCGATTAGGTTCTTCTTGAACCGCATTCCAATCAAGCCAAATCACGTTCGTTTTTAAACCACATTCTAATTCTAATTCTAAATTGGTCAACTTTTGAAAAGTCAACCAAAATCAACCATTTGAAGTCCAACGCTTGAAGTTAAATTAAGTCAACATTCCAAATCAAGTCAACTTTGACCAAAGTCAACTTCAAAGCCACATATTGGAACAATGCCAAATCAGAGCTATTTTGACCAAATCCAATTATTTTGAATCACTCACATTCCAATTCAAATCACTTCTTGTCTTTTCATTCAATCTCCTGCACTTGTTGGTTGGGAATGACTAATTCATGTTATCCATCATTTTTTTCATTTGAATCATGTTAAATCAATTTGCCCTCTTTGGGGCCAAGCCAAGCCAATTACATTGAATCAAGACCGCCCCCTTTGGAGCCAATTTCTTCCAATCCAATTTCCCTTGAATGAATCCTTGCTTGGGGGCATTAGTTCAAAGTTAATCTGAGTCATGGCATCTCACGATTCTAAGTCAAGATGTGATAGATCAACTCACCCAGCTTAGCCAACAGCTAGCCCACTTTGCATCTACTCTTGATAGTTCGTCCATTAGTCCACAAGCCAATCCAACTTTAGAGCCACAACAAATCCAACCATCCAAACCTATTATGTCATTACCCCTCCAAGGGCCATTATCTATTGAATAACCAAGTGTGTCCAAGTCTGATAACTATTTGACCGGGATATGTCATGATACCCTTCCCAAGCACAATCAGATTCATCCACTTCCAAAGCAAGATCAAGATAGTCAACCTATTGTCGAAATTTTTGTCGAATCGCCCATCTTTAACCAAACCCAAACCATTGTGGGTCCACCTCTATTTGACAAAGGACCGATCTTCGATGGGTCTATCTTTGAAGAGCCTCTTATTATTAAGCAACAGCCCATTATTCGTCCATTGTCAAACATCCCCCATTTTAGAAAATTCCTTCGTCTCAAATCCTTCATTTCCAAGTGAAAGGTGAACAAAGTACTTGTGTACAACACAATCCAACAAGCCCTCTTTGTGGCTACATTTACATCTAAATCAGGGTCTCTTTTAGAACTAACATTATTCTCAGCATCAACATCAAAATCAGACTTTATTTTAGAACCAATATCAGAATCAGGTTCCATTCTAGAACCAACATCAGATTTAGCATTAGAAGCAGAATTAACGTTAGTCTCAACATCAGGTTCAGATCCTCTTGAATCAGAATCAGCTTCAAAATCAGAATACATTAATGGATATCACAACATTGGCTAACACTTCTACCAAATCCACTTGAGTCCAAATCAGCGTCAGAATCAGCATACATTAATAGTTATTCTGACATTGGTTATACACTCCTTACAGATCAGATTGCAAACATCAGTGATCCTTTTGCAATTTTTAAGGACATTTTCTTCAGCGTTGACACAAGTTCTCATAATCAGAAGCAGAATTAACGTTAGTCTCAACATCAGGTTCAGATCCTCTTGAATCAGAATCAGCTTCAGAATCAGAATACATTAGTGGATATCACAACATTGGCTAACACTTCTACCAAATCCACTTGAGTCCAAATCAGCTTCAGAATCAGCATACATTAATAGTTATTTTGACATTGGTTACACACTCCTTACAAATCAGATTGCAAACATCAGTGATCCTTTTGCAATTTTTAAGGACATTTTCTTCAGAGTTGACACAAGTTCTCATAATACCCTGTATGCGGATTATGTTCCCTTTTACCCTTCCATTGACATTACACATCCTCTTTAACATTAACCAACCTAGCCATCATATTGACATCCATTGATTGGGACCAACAAAATCACACATTGTTAAACTTTTTCCATGGGGACATCTCAGTGGCAGAATTTTTAGAGAACCAAGACAACATTCAGTCACAAGAACAATCCTTAGTAAACCTTGTTTGAGACGCTAGGGGACAATCAAATTCTAAACTCAACATCTTCTAGTGAAACTTTGTTTTAGGCACTAAACAATAATCAACGTCAAAAGTCATTCTCCCTTGGTGAAACCTTGATTGAGGTGCCATAGGACAATCAAAATCAAGAAGACTTTGTTGGTGAAAACCTCTTCGAGGTGCCAATAGTTTAGCCAATTAGTTCTTCATTGTTTGATGAAGACATTATTGAACTCAATATTGGCACAACCGATAATTCACAGCATATTCAGATTGCATCTCCCACGACTAAACAACAAAAAAATCTTGTGGCCTTATTGAGAGATTTTTCAAAGGCCTTTGGCCTCGCCACAACTAAAATCATGTCAAATCCAAAATCCGCAACAATGTGTATGACTGAAAATCTCAATCTCCATTTGTCCCCCAACAATTATACATTCCATTGTGATCATATTATTCATTTCACTCTTATATTACCTTACCAAATCAGATCATTTATACAATACCTATCCTTCTTTACTCTTCCTGGCAACACTCTTTTTCAAAGAGATTACAAAGACATCTTGTCTAGAGGTTTGAAGGAAACAAAATCAAAGAGCAATGATGATCATCACAGCATCAATGCAGTCCACATCAACAACAAGATCCTAGTGGAGAAACTATTAAGACAAGGTATAGGCTAGATATCAAACGGTCTACATTATGAATCTCGTAATCCTCAATTGAGTTGAGATGCTAAAAAATCAAAAATAATCAAAAGAGAAAGATAAATAATTCGTCCAACAGTGAAAACCATGCTTATGGCATCTTGAGCAAGTACCATGATGAAAACCAAGTTTCTAACGCCATGCATAAATAATTTTTTGTCTGCAAGTACCTTGACATTTGGGGGCAACCCCATCCACATTGCAATCCATTCCATTCAAGCCATTTTGGCCATTCACTCTTCTTTGTCCAAGACCATCCTATCATGTCCATCAATCTTTTCATTTTAACCTTGTTACGGAAGTAGAAGGTATATTGATACCTATTTTGGGGAATATTTTGTCATATTTTCTATCCGGTACCTTGATGACTAGGCGCATTGGTTCTCACATAACATGGTCCTTGGAGTTTCCTCGTCCCTCCCATCATCGTCCAATATTATTCCGCATTATTCTTTTCATTCATCCATTTATTATCATTATCCATTCCAGTGCTAGAACAAGTCTTCCCTTTGCTAGTAATCTCTTGTGGATTTTTATTCCAAAAACCACCAAAACATTCAGATAGTCCAAAAATCCTAAAAATTGGAAAAGGCTTACAATCTCCATGAGAGATATAAAGTCACAAAATCCTAAAACATTTGAACAAGCTTATGATCTCTATGACAAATATAAAGCCAAGAAATCCTAAACATGAAAAGGCTTCAAATCTCTATGAGAGATATAAAGCCATGAAAATTCAAAAAACATTGGTCTTGTCTTAAATCAAGTCAACAATTCCTTAATCAAGTACCATCTCTACTAGAGCAACTATTAAGAGTAGGTATAGGCTAGACATCAAACGGTTTGCATTAAACATATCATAATCCTCAATTGAATTGAGATGCTAAAAAATCAAAAATAATCAAAAGACAAATAACTAATTCGTCCGACGGTGAAAACCATGTTTATGTCACCTTGGGCAAGTACCATGATGAAAACCAAGTTTCTAACGTCATGCGTAAATAATTTTTTATCTGCAAGTACCTTGACACTTGAGGGCAGCCCCATTCACATTGCAATCCATTCCATTCAAGCCATTTTGGCCATTCACCCTTCTTCGTCCAAGCCCATCCTATCATGCCCATCAATTTTTCCGTCTTAACCTTGTTATGGAAGTAGAAGGTATATTGAAACCTATTTTGGGAAATATTTTGGCCTATTTTCTAACCAGTACTTTGATAACTAGGTGAATTGGTTCCCACATGACATGGTCCTTGGAGTTTCCTAGTCCCTCCCATCATCGTCCATTATTATTCCGCATTATTCTTTTCATTCATCCATTTATTATCATTATCCACTCCAGTGCTAGAACAAGTCTCCCCTTTGCTAGTAATCCTTTGTGGATTTTTATTCCAAAAACCACCAAAACATTCAGATAGACCAAAAATCCTAAAAATTGGAAAAGGCTTACAATCTCCATGAAAGATATAAAGTCACAAAATCCTAAAACATTTGAACAAGCTTACAATGTCTATGACAAATATAAAGCCACGAAATCCTAAACATTTGAAAAGGCTTCAAATCTCTATGGGAGATATAAAGCCACGAAAATTCAAAAAACATTGGTATTGTCTTAAATCAAGTCAACAATTCCTTGATCAATCATTGATCCAATCATTTTAACAACCATTGGGATGTGTCCTTTCCAAATCTGCCTTCTTTGGGGCAAAATCCATTCTAGCTCGATGATTTCACCCTCTTTGGGGTAAATCGAAGTATGCACCCTGTTCTGTGATATCTTATCCTCATTCCGTCCCCTTACATGCATCCTTGCTTGGGGGCACCATCCAATTATTTTCATTGGGCCTCCATGCATGGATTTTGACTTGACTAACGACAAGATGGTTTTTGTCGCTTTTATTTTCAAGCTTTGTGTGTGTTTGTTTCCTTTGTTACTTGTTTGTTTTTTGTTTTTTTTTGTTGTGCCTTGACTCAGTCCAAATGCGTTCATAGGGTGATTCCTTGAGCTTGTACTCGAGTCCATCCATTGGCATACGACTACAATGTCATATTGATTTTTCTATATTATGATGCAGTTGTGTCATTTGTCTTTTGGTTCGGGAGTCGGTCTTTATGCACTTAGCGGCCAGGGCATCATAGTGTTTTATATCATGGTGCATATCGTTGTGTGCTACATTAAAAATCAAGTGCTCAAGGCTTATATACAATGTCATGCTACAGTGACAGTTTATCCCCTTGCAAAATCATTCATTATCAAATCCAATCATCTCAATCATCTTTGACTGCATCACATCCATAGTTACCAGGTTCGGAAATCCGAATGCATTCCGGAGGCCAAAAAAATGCGAAAATACGGAACTCTTGAAAAGGTTCAGAAAAAATCCGGTAAAATCTGGTTTGGAAAAAAAAAATATATATATATATATGTATGTATGTATGTATGTATGTAAAATATTTTAATCTAGTAAGGAATGAACATTGAATATTAATTTAACAGTTGCAAAATTGAGAAATGCATAAATTTCAAACTTGAATTACATTAAAAGATAGTAAAATGCCCATAGTTTAGAGCCTAAGCTCAAAATTGATACAAAACTTAAGTTTCAAACATTTTCAACATTAAACCCTGCTTCAAAATCAAAACTAGCACTAGCACTAGCACCATCAACAAATCTTGTAACAAGATCATCAACACTATAAATATTTTCTTCAACACCTTCAAAGGATGGTTCTACTTCTCCAAGATGAAGATTGTCATCTTCTTTTGCAAGATTGTGCTCAAGCAATCTTAAATTGTTATGAACAAACACAAGATTTGAGAGCTTTTTGGCTCCTAGTCGGTTTCTCTTGTTAGTATAAATCAAATCATGCGTGCTCCAATTTTTTTTGCATGCAGAAGCACTGACACACTAACTGTGGACACGCATAGCAAGCTTTTGTAAATCTGGAGTAAAAGAACCATATGTTTGCCACCATAAATTGGGATCCATACTAACAATGTCTTCTTGTGCTTCCTTGAGGAAAACAAGCCTTCTTGGTTCTTGAATGTAGTCAGCTGCCTTCTCACCTTAGCCTTCTCATATTCATCTCAAATCAACCTGTCTATTATTGTCAATACACCATTTTTTACCTCCTCATCTACATCATGATCCACCTCTATCAACTTTGGATTCAAATCGCAACCTGCTGCATGTATAGGTCGATGTAACATGTTCCATCGGATGTCTACAATGTTCCAAATACGTTGAACTTCATCAACTTCATCTGCCAATACTTTTTTTATTTGTTCTTTTGCTTGCTCCATGCCCTCATACACAAAACTAATACAAGGTTTCATGCCATCAGCTAATCTCAACAATTGGACTAGTGCCTCAAAAATCTTTAGTGTCTTCTCGGCACCCTCCCAAAATGAACTACCCAAAATAATTCTCTCAATGTCCTTTGCAACGCTTTTTTTAGATTGTGCCCATTCTTCACTAACTACAACTTTTCTCAATGATGTTCTCTCCTCCATCTCCCTTTGCAAAGTGATAAAATTAGATGCAAATCTTGTTTCAGCTGGAGAGAGAAGTTCACGCTTTGCAAATGAGCGATACAAGCTCAAAGTCAAGCGGTGATTAAGTATGAAGTTTGAAATTTGTTTTCCTTCTCTAACAACATTATTTACCCACTCCAACTTTGCAAGATCTTCAAGCAAAAGATCTAAAACATGAGTTGCACATGAAGTCCAAAACAAATGAGGAAACCTGTCCATTAGAAAATCCCCTACTGCTTTACAATTTGTTGCATTATCTGTAATAATTTGGACAACATTTTCCTCTCCAATTTCCAGAATAGCAGATTCAATGCATTTGAAAATGAAATTTGCAGTCTTCACATCATTGCTTGTATCCACTGATTTGATAAACATAGAACCTTTAGGGCATTGAGTCAATATATTGAGGAGGGGTCTTCGCTTTGTGTCAAACCACCCATCACTTATTACAGTGCACCCTGAATTTTTTCATTGCCTTTTCATTTTATCTAGTTCACTAGATATAGATGTCACATCTTCCAACAAAACAATTTTCAGATTTTCAAAAGATGGCATTGTGTACCCTTTCCCAAAATTGGCAGTCTCTTCTACCATTGTTTTTGTATGTGGATTTCGAACAACATTGAAGGGGATGGCATTTGCATAAAAAAACCGGGCCACCAATCTATCTACCTTATGTTTTTGCTGCGGTTTTCACATAGCTTTCAAAGAAAGTTGGGATTGGGACAGTTGATATGCACTTTCGCTAGCTTGGGTAGACGCTGGGGAATGCGTTGAGCTAGAAAATGAGCCAAATTGTGTCAGACTACGTTGAATTTTGGCCCTCTTTGAAGATTCAGACACTGATGCAATTGTCTTTGTTTCATATTTGCTTTTGATTTGACTTACAAATGCTGCATACATGGGATTTTGCAACGTTATTGGACAAATCTTCACATCTAGACCACATCAACTAGCAATGTCTCCACACAATGCCCCCTTTCCAGAGTGTCAAAGCATTGGAGCATGCACCTATAGCACTTGAGACAACAACAGAGGTGACCAAACAGGGCCCAGTTGAGCTTGAGTTGACATCCCAAGCATTGGATCAAGCACCAAAAGAGTTCAATAAGGCACTTGAAGACCCCGAGCAAGCACCCAAAGTACCTGAGCAGATCATCAATGAACCCATTCATGAAATCATCATGCTTGAGCAGACCCCCGATGAGCCCAAGCTGACAATCATAGCTCCCAAACAAGGAACTAAGTCTTCAAATCCCTCAGAGAAAAATGCTAAGAGGGATGGCATGTATCCTCAATTCATTCATCAGGACGACTATTTTGAACACCCTTGCTCCACTTTGAGGATATGATCATCATGGTACAACTTGCACTTCAACCTTTAGTTATAGTGCTCATGTTCACCCTGTTGATGTACTTGTTCATATCCAAGCACAGGGAAAAGAAATGGAAGCAGAAAAGGACATATGGACGTGCCTCTATTTGGTCATGTACATATTTTCGATATGTAATTATTTGCATGTTTCGAAGGCGAAATATTTTTAAGGGGGATGGAATGTAATATACCTAAAGAGGGGTATAATAGTAGTATAATAATAGAATAGTGAATAGTGGTTTAGTAGCACATGTATTAGAATGAAGAGTTAGATTAGAATAGTATAAATAAGAGAGCATATGCCATTGTAATACATCAAAGAAGAATTGTAATTGAGCATTGTTCAAATGAGGTAGCCCCCTCGAAGTGAAAAATGATTCGGAGTGATTCCTTACATAAAATAATATATATTCAGTATTTGTGTATTTTTTGTGTATGTGAAAAATACAGGGTCTTAACACATTCTTCAATCATTTTAACGACTTTTTCATTCTTTGAAAAGTCATTGCTTTGTCTAGTGTCTCACAAACACCCTTTCAAATAGAAACAAAATGTAGTCACTCAATTATCATCGTTTTCGTGTCGAATTTGCAATCAGAATGACTTTATGCAACACGTAAATCAAGTCAAAAATCATTGAAACACTCAAATTTCTCCGCATACCTGACGTGCATCTTCTAAAACATATTGAGGCATCCCTGATTTGGGCAATGCACCGTATGCAATTATCAGCGTCACTTAATTTATCCCAAGTCAAATTGAAATTGTGCAAAAAATATTTTGAATTAATTAAGTCAAATAGTTCTTCGACTTTCAAAAATCACAGCACTTTTCATTAAGTTAATTAACATAATCTTCCTCTAATAGAAAATTCGATAGCTTTTAGAATTCCCTATTTTCTAAATTCATTAATTGGATTTATTCCTCAATTCTCATGGCACGTGGCCAAGTGGTTGATGACATCATCATGATATCATAGATAAATATCAGAGATCATGACATTATCATAAAAGTTGTCAAGCATTTGCAAAATATCCAACAAATATTAGAATTTGCAAGCCATGCCTAACCAATGTAAACCTAACCACAATTACTAGTGGCATAAGTCATTCAAGATTAACTAATTTTCATCCACTCATCTCAATCTTGATCCAATGGTCACAATCAATCTGGGAAATCTATAATAACAAGGCTCACCTTATGCCTTCAACAAGTTTTTTTGTGCAAAGAAACTCTGCATAAATCTATTGAAAAGCTTCAATATTCTTTCCACTTTTCAAGCAAAACCACTCGTAGACAAGGGGAGATGTCGTCGAAATCAACAAGCAACATTGATAAAGACTCCTAACTCTACAATCCGGGCACAATCAAACATGAATCAGGGTTGGAGAACGAATCCATGGGATATGTATAGCTTGTGTGTTTATGTTTTCCTATTTGTTTGCATTCTCATAGACCTTGCCCAATCCGAGGGATTATGCTTGAGATGTCATGTTTATCAATTTGTTGTTTTGAATGAGCTAACAGTAAACTAACCCCTCTTGTAATCATAATCTACAATAAGGACTTTTCGACATGTCAAAAGGTGCTCTTAAATGAATATATATTTATTGAGAGAATTTTGACATTAATTCCATCAGAGCATACACTATAACACTTTTTCCTTGAAGAAGAGTCCAAAAGAAGAACTCCAAATGTTGGGACTTATAAAACAACACATGGTTATACCAAAAGAAAACTATCACATATATGCACACACATGAATAATACTACAAGTTTGTGAGGCATTTGTTACGACTTCAGATGCAATCTTTATTCAATTTTAAAATACTGACAAATTTATTCCCATATTTAAAGTGCTGGTATCCTTTGTGCACTATGGTCAACAAGTGAAGCGAGCACAGGGCATGGGCCTACAATGGACCAAGCAGAAGATCATTGGCCTAAAAATTATACAGAAGTTTATCATAGCATTCATTCATGCGGCAATAACTGACTGAAAACAAAGTCTTTACTACTATCACGAGTAAAAGCTAGGAATGATCAGTTCATACCAGACTTTTACACACAAGTATTAGTGCTTTTATATGGCAATTACAAGCTTAAAATGTCTCTTTAAAGTGATTTCATACAAGTCCATCCATATGGCATCAGCACGCCAATGTGTCAAGTAAAAGCACACTAATCTGGAACTTATCCACTCTTCTCTCCGCTCTAGATCAACACAGACAAATGTGAGATGAATGAATGTTGTGATGCGACAAAAGAATGAAAGTTGTGATGTGAGAAACAAGTGAACGTTGTGATGAGGGGGAGAGATTATATCAACATCATTGATTCTTAAATGCTGCTGGCAACAGCTCATGATACTGCTGGTGTCGACATTAAGTTTTACAAACTTTTAGGTCACAAATCCCAAAAATCTATGAGAGACAATATTCCAGCTGAGAACTGATAATTCAAACTCCAAATCCTGCTCAATGCCTACAAATTGATTCACAGTTATGTATGCATATCCTAACCCCATCCATACCCTGATACAGCTCTGTAATAAAATTTAATAAGCGGTAATTGAAACAATGTACTTATCAGAAAAATTAACAAGATTCTCAGCATAGCCTACCCATAAATCCCAGATATGCCACCACAACTATAAAAAAACAAATGGATGCCAACATTGAACATCAGAAACTGCATCTTAGTTCAAATATTGAACAGGTCTAATGTAGCCCATTAACCAAAGCACTGGATTACAATTGGAAGTCCAAGAAAGAAAGAAAATATATTA
This sequence comes from Torreya grandis, assembly GCA_037957365.1. Classification (NCBI taxonomy): domain Eukaryota; kingdom Viridiplantae; phylum Streptophyta; class Pinopsida; order Cupressales; family Taxaceae; genus Torreya; species Torreya grandis. The sequence continues at coordinate 3,147,623 of JARHVA010001541.1, read as the reverse complement.
ATGTCCAAACAATAGAAAGCTCTAGGGTAAAAGGACCTTAGGAACAACAACTAATAAAATAAAAGAAGAAGAACAAAAGCACTTAAAGTAAACATGGGGTAAACCCAATGTAGGAAAATCACCCAACCCATGTGGGTAGGGTAACAACACAAATCGAAATAGCCATGTGGTAGACGTAAGAACCTCTGAAGAGCATTGGCTGATGAAATTTGAAAGTCGAAAAGACTGGATGGTAGTCTCATCAAACATCTCCGACCATGCCTAGGATAGAGGAATCACCTATGTCCTCATCAGGATCTGATCATACTATATAAGAAAGATATCCCCAATATCTCTGAATGCCAAAAAATTTGTTGTCCAGACCACAAACCACACTTGTAGACCTGTGCCCAATTCAGTAATTTTCAACAATGAGAAAGATATCCAATAAAAGTATGCCTATACATGCATAGTTTCAAAAATCACCAAAAATCGCCAATAAATGGCGCGTTGACGTTGTAATGATTAATCTTCTGATAAACCACAAGCAGAATTTTCCAATAAATCAGTGATGTTTGCCGAGTAACAACAGCAATTGGCAAAAATCGTGACTTTATCGCCACGACTCACCCAGGCAGTGCATAAAAGCACAAAATGAAAAAAATGCTTTTATTATTATTTCTACGTTTTTTCCTTGCGATCTGTGAAAAGTGTGCACAATTAGTGGATCTAGGATTTTCTAGCAATTTTTGAATCTATGTTCAGCCTCTTAGAGTGATTGATAGTGGTACATACTAATCCAATCAATGAAGCCTAGGGTTTTCAACTTTTCATTATTCAAGGTTGTCTCAAGGAATACATATTGATACAGTAGTTAACAAGGCCCAAGGGTATACAGTACTGAGTATACATGATCACACAGCCTACAATTGCCTACCACTTTTTAATACATAATCCATTTTCAAGCCTTACGGAAAACACAACTTACAGATATTTATTTTATTTTTTCATTATCTTTCTAGTATGAATCATGATATCTACTTCATCTTCTACTTCTTCCTTTAATTTGCAGCTAAGGTTAGATTCTAAAACTTTATTTTTTGTTTTATACGGTTTATGTGTGTTGTTTAAAATGGCATCAACATCCAGTTCAGTTGCCCATCATAAGCCTAAGTCCCTTGACCCTTTTTGGAAGCATTGTGAACCGGCACTAGAAGGCAATTGTGTGATGTGCAATTATCGTAGAATGAAGATGAGAGGAAGTGTCTATCACCTTAAATACCACATCGCACAATTGTTAGGGAATAGTGTGGTATTGTGCAAATAAACACCACTTGAGGCTCAAAGAGAGATGGTTGCTTACCTTGCGGTTTACGCAGAGGAAAAAGAGAGAAAAAATGGAAAGTTGATGCACACGAAGCCCTAGTGCATAAAAAGGTAGCCAGGGATGATTATAACATTGAGGCCTCTTCAATTGCCCAACTCTAGGGGATTGGGGACAAGGATGGGAGTCATCTATTGAAGATAGTTCGACTAATATTTGTATTCCTCAAAGTAGTCCTGAGTTTGAGTGTAACGCTTGGAACCGAGAAGTGTACAATGAAGCAAGGATAGTTCCTGCAAACATTTGGTACTACAATATTCCTTTCAATGTGGTGAAAAAAACCATCTTGGGAGAATTTGATCACTACATTAACTATTGTCGAGAAGGCGTTCAAAGCTCTTACTCATAATTTGAGTGGCCCATTGTTGGAGGATCTTGTCAAACATAAAAAAACAATTGTAGAAGAGCAAAAAAAGTCTGTCAGAAAAAGTGCTACACCATTTTGTCTGATGAGTGAACAAATGCGAAAAACTGCACATTGATTAACTTTCTAATGGCTTCAAGTGGACAACTGGTCTTCTTCAAGTTAATTAATACCTCCAACCAAGTGAAAAATTCAAACACTTTATGTGATGTGCTATATGAGGTGGTGATGGAAATGGGTCTGAAGAATGTCATCTAAGTTGTCACAGATAACATGGCAGCAAGGAGACTTCTTGAAAAGAGGCACTCTACATTTTTTTGGACCCCTTGTGCAACTCATGCATTGCTCTCATACTCAAGGACATAAGAAAGATCTCATGGGTGAAAAATGTGGTTGACGAAGCAAGAAATATCACCAAATTCATCTACAATCACACTTGGGTGCTAAGCTCAATGAGAAAGCACACCAATGAAAAGGAGCTTGTGCTTTCAATAGTCACAAGATTCATCATATTGCAACCTCACTAAAATCCCTAAAGCAGAATTTTTGTGAGTCACCAATGGTTGGAATCTCCCTATGCTATGAAGGCCGAAGGAGAAATGGTCATGAAGACTGTTTTTGATGATGTGTTTGTGAAGCACAAGATCCTTAAGGTAACCTTAACTATTTTTTTATTTATCAATTATTTGTTATATAAAAAATCTTAATTTTGATTTTAAATTTGTGCATTATTTTGTTTTAGGTGTCAGAGCCTTTGGTTCAAATTCTACTTTTGGTGGATGAGGAAAAAAACCCAATGGGTTATTTGTATGAGGCCATGGACGACATTGGTAGTAGACTAGGAAGTCTAAAATCGTAGAAGTAATGTATAAGTGACAAGTGTGCAACAAGAACTATTTTTTAGAAAGAGTGGATCTTATTGGAATATTAAAAGTCTATAGAAGTTGAAACACCTCCTTCAATGCTAGAATTGAAAGGTCAAGAATGCGAAGTGACAGAGCCTCCTCGCAGCTCTATAAATATTTTGTTTGGTAAAGGAAAAGTAGTTTTGATTTGTGTTTTGAGAGAGAATGATATAACGATCATTTTATGGTTCACTTGTATCTTGTGTTATTTTGTATGCATAGGTTTCCATGTTTTGTTCGAATTTGCATCTTTGATATAACAACAATGTATGATCTTAAGCTAATTAACTATTTAACTGAATGTACACAAAGCGAGAATGATTTTTAATTGCCATAATTCCATTTGAATATTTCAAACCTGTAACCAAAATCGCATAATGCAAACATTAGCATGTTCTGACAAAGAAATCCAGGAACCTCTGCTAACAATGGTGCGATGAATGTGGAACTCTAAATATGTTAAGGTGGTTACATGGTCAAAGAGATCTTGAAAGTTGTTTAGACAAAAAAATACACAAATTCACAAAAGAAGCAGCTCAAAGAATAGGAGGTTATGTTAAAGAAATCGTAGTTGAGCATATTCATGGTGAGATTTATGAAATCTTTTGGTGCGAGTCACCTAAATTGTTAGTTGCTTGGTTGTCGAGACTTGAGTGTTATTGCTTCAAACCTAGACAAAAGGAGAACTTTGTTTGGAACAAAGAAAAACTTGAAAAACTGCACAACTTCGATACCAATTGGACCCGTGCAATTGATCACTAGCTAAAGACTACAATCAACAGATACATCACTGAATTTGTTGTCCAAGGATATATTGCGCTCGAGGTTGTGCACAACCTATTTGTCAAAGGAATCAGGGGTAAATTCTTGCAGCGACTTCTCTTATTGCTGAAAATGTTGATTGTGGAGAAGGCCATGGTGCCAATCTCGACCAATATGGAGTAGTCCCTTTGGGGCACTATGGGGATGCGGACTAAAAAGGAGTGAATGTGGCAAAAGTAAGGACCCTGAACCTAGATCCAAAAGATGGATGACGCAAAAAAGCAGAGTGGAAAGGTAATTTTGAAACTTCAGAGAAAGCTACGACAACAAAGGGGATGGAATAAACAATGAGCCACAAGTAACTACGAGTAGGAGTAAGTTAGAGACTGCGACACCTATGGGAGAAACTACTGCGACAACTATGGGAGAAACTAGACCTCCAAGGGAATCCAGAGACTATGAAGGAACCAAAGATTACACAAATATCACAATAGAAATAGTCTGGGATTTGTAAATCAACCCAGAGGAAGGAAGAGATCAAAGTGATCAAGTAGAAGCTGCAGGGAGGCCACTTGAAAAGTTAAATAATTGAAAGCAGTTACTGAGGCAAAAAATGTTTGATGATGAAGCGCAGTCTTTCAAAGAAGTTACATTGAATCGCAGGACTAAGTCAGGTCCAGGATCAAGAGGGGAAGTAACCCCAATTCAGGTTCATTCACTCTAAAGGGACGCATTTCCTATGCCTAATTGGTTAATTGTAAAAAGTCCAGAAGACAAGAAAGTAGATAAGTGGTTTGAGGACTTCTCAAAGAAATTTGGGAAGCTTAGCAAGGATACTCAGAACTTGCTTGCACAAAGAAGTACTAGTACTCTAGATAAAGTTACAGCGAACTTGAAGATCCCAGTTAAAACAATTCCAAAATAGCCAAATGCATCAGGTACAACCGCAAGAAATATGGCTCTTAATGCGAGGGTTTTGTCACTTTGATGCTATATGATGGGTCCTCTGAACCAAAGTAGTACATGTTTCCCTGCGAGATGAAATGGCAAGTTAAAGATGTGACCATTGATGATAGGAAAAGGTGTGAGCTCATAGGAGCCTTGACAGGCAGAGCTCTAGAATTTATGTTCAAAAGTAATCGTCACAATGGATTTTACAACAAGTCAAAGTTAAACTGATTGGGAAGTTCAAAATGCACAAGTCAAACTATTCAGGACTTAAAGGAGATCGACAGAAATTAGGAGATCACATTGGGACTACGATCACAAGTTCTCTAATGTGATGAACAAAATAAATTTTCAATTTCTAGACTCAGACAAAGCTGCATGGCTTGTGCAAGGCTTGCAACCTAGGATTAGGATTACCATTGCATACACCAATAAAGTTGATGCTCGATCAACTGTGATCCATGTCGAGCAAATAGAGGATGGTGGAGACTATCCTATTACAAAAACAGATGCCAAGATAGTCGTTGCCTTGCGCAAGATGGAAGAATTGCATGAGAGCAGCAGACCCATATTAGCTATAAGGCATACTGAATGCAATAAGGGACATCATAAGAATGAACGTCCAAAAATCAAAACAAAATTCTGCAAGATTTGTCGCACGGTAGGAAATTCCATTGTGAAGTGTCATTCGTTGCAACAATACTTACAGCAGCCTCACATGTTCTACAACTTTTGAAAATCACACAACCAAACGAGAATAATTGTCGAGCTCTGTAGGAATTAAAGGAAGATATTACCTGAAATGTCTTCACAATAGTCTCCAGTTGCAAACCCAGGGGTGCCAAGTCCGGACATTGAAATGGCAACACAAGGTACCTAGGGTCCATCAACATGTCATGACCCTAATTGACCTACATTTAATTCATCTGTGTTGATATAGATTAGTTGTGAACTATTCGAGACACATTTTGTTGCTTTATTGTCGCGTTACAATTATGTAATCTTCATTGATACATTTTTATTATAATTGTTGAGACAATTATGGATTGCATTTTTATTACAGTATTGGTTATTATTGCTTAATGTGTATCGATTCATTATTCAGTTAGATGTATTGTTTAAATGCTTTTACTACATTTATCATACTTAGATGTCTAGATACTATTGATAGTCCATTCATTGACTGCAAGGCCATGTACCTGAACTAGGTTGTACTCGGACTTGAGCAACAAAGAAACATAGAGAAATAACATGGATAAACGAAACAGTGAATTCTATTGAAAAGTTTGAGCTTGTCGGTATTGATGATTTAGTCATTGTGTTTATATATTTTAAGTTCTATGTGTTATTGTTTTATGTTCGATTTCATTATTAGTTGATTTGAGTCAACGTTGACGTTTGAGCAAACATCATTTTACTTGATGTTACAGATTGCAAGATTGTCTCTTGTTGTGTCGTAATTAGTTGGCAAATGTTGTCCTCTTGTTATAGTCATTTCCGTCATTCTTGTTTCTTATGTTTTTCACTGACTCTGTGACTGTTGACTTTGACAGGGTATTCGGTCACATTTTGAAAGTGTATTCTCAATTGCTTTGGTTGTCGACATCTTATTACATTGCTCGGTTGTCTTAATGTTGTTTGACTTAATGTTTAAAACAACCATTTTTATGGTTGCAGACAATTGTAGACACGTCCTATATGTTTTATGTTTGAGGCTTGTGCACTAAGGTTTAAGCATTGTTTGAATGAACCCTTGTTTTGATTGTTCATTGGCATGTTTGTGATAAGCCAAGTTTAGCTTGGAGCATTTGTTTATGCTGTTCAACCCACCTTAGGGGCATTGGTAATTAGTTGATGTGTTTTTGTTAAGCCATACAACTTCGGAGTCGTGGCATTGGCTCGAGTTACCATGCAATTGGGGTCGAGATGTTTCTTTGTGTTTTTAGGTTTTATTTTGATTCATTTGGACTTAGTCTTGGAAGAGCTCGAAGCCTTGGGGAAACTCTACCGAAAATTTTGGCATGGCAGCCAAGGGGAATGTAATACAGTATTGCATGAGGTTTTTTGGGAACTGGAACTGTAGTTTGATGCATTTATCTTGATAGCTATGCGACAATTAAGCAGAGTTGATTGGGGTTTGTTCTGATATATATCGTTCGACTGGTTTGTTTGATGACGGGATTTTTGGTGTTGGTTTTGCATAGAACTTGTGGGACTGGAAGAGAAGAGGAAATTCCTTCTGTGGTCGATTTCCAATAACCAAGTAATGTTTTTAAAATTATGTGTTTGATTTTGAAGTGAGTTTTAAATGGCAAAGCAAGTTAGTGTTTTAGCTAGAAACACTGGCATTATTTTGCTACGTTATGGTGTTTGTAGGTAAAACCCTAACCAGAGTCAAGGCTTTTATTTTTTCTTCTGTTTGTTATACATGGCAGCCATGGACGACTCAGCCATGGCTTTGTTGAATGAATACGATACGTTGAGATTGATATTACGTTTATTTTGTTTTGGTTGAGTGTATACTCATTGCATATATGTTTTATTTTGGTGCACTGGGTTTGAACCATTGTGAAATCGTTTTCTTTTGAGAAAAGGCTATGACTGTTTATTGATTGTGTGTTGCTTGTATTTGGTTTATAACCTAAAACCTTTGGTTGGGTGGTTGTTTCGTTAAGCCATTATTTAAACGGCCACAATTGTGTGTTGTTTTGTAAAGCCATTGTTGAACGGCTACAACTTTGAGAGGGAGTGTGTTGTTTATATTTGTTTTATGATTCCAACTCTTGGTTGGGTTGTGGTTTATTTTTGAAGCCATTGATTCAACGACTACGACAAGGTTGTTTAAGTGACTGTGTGGGTATTTGATTCGGTTTTATATTTCAAAAACCCTAACTCAAATACAATCGGATTTAATAAATAAGGTTTGGAAAATTACCCTGCTGGTTATTTTGAACAACGGCCATACATTGGGGACAATGATAAATTGAGTCTCCATAGGGGTTCGAAAGGATTGCAAGGTTTTGAGGAAAAGTAATATTTTATTATTTTTATCTGCATAATAGGGTTGAATTTTGTCATATTATTGCGTCATTATTGGTTTGACTCGGGTTTATGAAAATCATGTTGAATTAGTGGCATAAATCTAATAATGATATTGAAAATTATTTTTAGTTCATTATTAAGTTGACTTTGTTTGAAAACAGTGATCAGTTGATTATCTTTGTGTTATGATTTCCTTAATCATTACAGTTGATATTTAAGCTTTTACTAATTTTGGTAAAGTCTATTCGATCAAAAATGTGACCTAAAGCTTTACATAAATTTTTAATTTATTAATTTTTAATTGACTATAACTATTATCTTCTTTTTACGAGTTTAATTTTAACTCAAATACCTATGAAGTTAGTATGTGAAGACGACTACCGAATAAGTTATGGCATACAGATTTACAACCCATATTATATTCTTGAATAGAATATGGCCCATAAATCAAGAAACTCTAAAAGAGATTTGAAGTTATAATCAAGTACCAAGTTAATGGATCTTGGTGGGTTGGTTTACATATTTCATTTTCTTTCTATTAATCATTTATTTGAATGTTGTCAAGCTCAATTTGTTTCATTATCATTTCCCCACCATTTCTCTATTGCCCTGATCCGTATCCAACTGATGGTTGAGGTGGTGTAGGACCACTTATGGTTGGGCTCATTGGGACTGCCAAAGCGGGTGTAGCTTCATTGGACTACATGCAATGATTTTGATTCATTTATTCTTACTTCGAGTTGAGACAGTTCGCTGTAAATGGATTAAAATTGTTATGTAATTCTTATGACTGTAATGCATGTTATTCATCATAGTTGTATTTAATACAAAGTAATGTATGTTATCATATAAGTTTAGTTCACGATATAATTGTAGTTGATCATTTGATTATTTGAGTAATCTGGTATTACTAGTTGAATATGAAATTACATTGGTTCATTGATACTTTGGTTAAAGAACATAGATATGTGGTCTTTATCATGTACTAGTAGTTAGACACTTAATTAGAATAAGTAGCTTGATAACTTTGATTAGAAAGCTGTAGCATTTGAGTTGCTATATATATATATATATATATATATATATATATGGTTTTATGTTGACTCGTGATCCATAAATGTATTCATGTCTTTATATGTACTTGTACCATATTGGTATTGTGGTTTTGAATTATTTGGTTATTTGAAGATGCAACTAATCATATTAGAACTTAGTTGTAAAAGTTAGCACAAGTATGACATGATTCCTTTATTACATTGAGAATATGGAAATTAAAACATAATGTATGTTAAGTTACTTTGAATGATTTGTATATAATTAATCTTAAGCTTGTAAAAGCTAAGTGACGTTATTCTAAGAATAGGTTCACTTGGGATGAGCATTATAATGCAGTAATTTGGTGTCGCTGAAAGTTATGTTTAAAAAAACTTTTCAAATCCCTATATATTATAGCAACCTATGTGTAACATGGATTAACTAATGAAAGTTGTTGAGACCTCATTAAAGACTTCGATTATAACTATGTGGTTTAGTAAAATGAAATCCTTATAGTATAATTGGTAATTGAATGGATTATATTCAGCATAATACTTATGCTAGAGTTGTAATAATTTGATGGAATGTTTGATAATGATTACAATGGGCTAATTACTTAAGTAATTAAAAATGTACACATCTTCTAAAGAAAGGTTTCTAGAAGATAATCATTTTCACTTTTAAGTTAATAAGCACTGTGAAGTGTAGTGGACTGTATGGGCAACTCCTAAATAATTCATTGTAATTAATCTTCAATAAGATTAAGTAAATATTATGCATATGTTGAAGATAATTTGGTTATAATATACTTTATTGGAAAGTTTAAAAGGGATATGGCTATTCCTAGCTAAAGCATATTGTGATTGAAGGTCAAATGCTCCATGTTTAGAATAGACCATTGAATACTTTAACAAGTTGGTTCTTATATTTTAATGGTAAAAGAAGTTAAGAAATTATATTGTTATTATAAGAATCTATCATGGAATTTAAGAACAAGTAAGCAATGCAATAATGCTTAGGCTAGAATCACGAATCTAAGACGAGAGTAAATCTTTAAAAACAAGATTGAAGCAAGACTTAATATAAGTACATTTAGTCTATGACACTATTAACATGTATCGGGTTTGTTTAACTCATGCGGCAATTATGTCAATAATAATGGGAAATGTATATCTAACCTAAGTCATATAGAATCTTTAGGTATGTTTGTCTTGAGCTTGTACCTTGCTTGTAGAATGATAAGAAGTTCCTAATTAGAACTTAAGCATGGTTGTCGAAGCATCCCATGAAGCTTGCACACTCCCTGAAGCAATTCGTGTCAAACCTCTGTCTTAGTTTGCCTATGAAATGAAAAGGTGTTCAAATGCTTTGCATTGCTTTTAAAAATAGGTCATTTTCCCCTAATCTTTGTCTGTTGCTTGTGAATTGGTAAATCTTACTTAAGCAAGCTTAGTATGATAATTCTTCTATTGAATCTGATCTTTCTTTACAACTATTTGTTGAACTTTGTTGAATTACTCATGAGGTAGTGGATGTTCTATACCCTGTACAGGTACTCAGATAAGGGCATAAGTTAGTAACGACTTTGTTGGGAAGGCCACAACATAGTACACGGATAGAGGTGAGTGGGTAAGACCACACTGACCCACTTCTATCGGAATACCAAGTGGTTAAAATGCTTCCTAATGAAGTCGTTGAAGGGTTATGTACTTGGTCTAGTTCCTATGTTGGCTGTAACACAGTTATGGATCTCATTACGTGTTTCCGTGCTAAGCTTTGGGTGAACTTTGTTCCATTATTATTGTTCGGATTATATTTATTAAAAAAAAAAAAATTGTGGTTATGACACAACAACGCAGTCTACTCTTGGGTGGAGGCCTCAATCTCTTAGATGGACACCTCGATCACCTCAAGGACAATTAAGTTGAACACCGCAGTCGCCACAGTATCAGGGAGGGTGGACATGTCTGTCCCTACAATACCAACAACAATCCAGATGGACTCCACCTTCACCTCAGAGACAGTATAGAGGGTAAAATGGTCGGCAACAAGGATGGGGTTCTCCACAAAGGCGAGAAGGTTATCGAGGAGGATACAAAGGAGGTAATCAAAATCTTAGACAAGGTGACAAACAGGGTAGACAACCTATTGTTTGCTACATGTGTGGGGAATTCAATCATATTGCATGAAATTGTTCCTGTAATCCTCATAGGCAAACATATTGTGCATACTATAGAATCATTGGGCATCACAATACAAAGTGTTGCCCCATATTGGAAAAGCAAAGGAAAGAGAAAGTTGTGTAGAATGTAAACATGGTGAATTCGCATCCTAAGGATCCCACATTTATGCAAGTTATCACAAAGAATCAGTATAAAGAGTAAGGGCTACCACCTTTGGAGTTGCCCCAAGAGAATATGATCAGAAAGGTTAGACAAGATAAATACCCAGATCCTGTCAAAAAAAAAGTCTTAATGTCGCAAGGAACTCAGTTACTTCAGTCCATACAAAATTAGAATGATTCTAAGGGAGATGTTGCAATAGTGGATGCGCGAAAGTATGGACAGATTGTTCGCATACTCGGCAATATGGACTAGTTACAACCTTGACGAATCTCCTCAAATTGGTAAGTACCCTGCGTAATGAAGATATCTCGGAGAATATAACCAACTTGTTGCATAATTTATTGAACTGTGCGAAAAGGGGCAACAACGAATTGAAAAAGTGGCCTGGTACATAAAAACCAAAAAACCTTGGGATGTTGATTCCAAAATGGACATAGAGCTTGTAGCCTAGAAAGTCCCCAACGCGGTGTTTGATTTTGGGAGCATGGTGAATATGATTCCTAGGTATACTTGGGAAGCCATTGGGAGACCCACCCTCAGTTATAGCCCTGTGACATTAAGCCTCGCAGACTATGGATGTGTGGAGCCAATTGGGAGAATGAAGTGGAAATAAAAGTAGTTGATCTCACAGTCTGCATGGAGACTTTGAAGTCATCGACATTAAAACTAATGAAACGCTCTATCCTGCGTTAATCGGAAAGAAGTGGGCGTATGATGGTCAAATGACAAATGACCATCAATATAGTAGATAACCAATTGGAGGCACATCAAGGAGACAACATCATTATCATACCACTGACTAACGCTGAGAGCAAACCTTACATCATCCCCAAAGACCCTACATCGCCTAATGCATACAAGTGAGACAATCAGTTTAATGTTAGCTCAGAGTCAAACCCTAAAGCTCTATGAAACAGAGAATTCAGTTCTTTCATGCACAATAGTTCCCATAGTTGTAGACAACGGAAGAATTTTCATATCGGTTTGTCAAGACAATGGAGCTAGTTCCTCAATTCTACATGGAGGAATGCAAGTCGCCATTGGTGCAATCTCCAACTAGGTTAGAAGTGGATCTTTTGTATCAAGTAATACCAACAAACATGGACTATATAAAGCCCACAAATGAGGGAACTTTACCCTGGGAGGTTGCGTCTTCTGTAAGTGGCAACTCAGATACTCATATGTTGAACAGGGCACAAAGAGACCATGAAGTAAGACCCATGCGAATGGTCCATGCTACTAAAAGACAGTTGCCTCATTACTTTGCAACTAAAGACTTAGCGCAGTTTATCTTCAGGATGGAACAACATGTCCCAAACATAGATCAAAGAGTCAATGAGCTAAACTACGCACTAAAAGGAGTAGATGCGACTTGGTGACTAGTTCATAGATCGAAGTAATTGCATTGGGAAGAAGCCTGAGAGATAATTAGAGCCAAATTCCAAGTTGCGACTTTCGTCTCAGCGAAATGGCCATTCTTTCAAGACGGCTACTGCCCTGAGTTGCATATTCACATTTGTGTAGATATATGGTCATCGCAGGGTGTAGAACCAAAATATTGGGCACACGCATTCTAACATACATTAGCACCTCTGTCGAGCTTCTAGTACATGCATTAGGAGCACAGACGCGAAACCAAACATTGGCCATAGGTTCAACAGAATTTTATACAAAAATTTGTGTTTGAGGATGAGAACCCATGGTGCATAAAGCTCTACAAAAATTTAAAATATTTTTATGCCATGGATGCGAGGAGGATATACTTACTGCGCATAATCAAACTTCGTAGGAAGAATCGGCAATGGAACCACACAAAGCCATCAATAATTACCAAGCTAAAAAGGAGGAAGAAAAATTTCTTGTAAAATCTTGTAACAGGATTCTAGACAGTGCAAAACAAGTTGAATCTAGTGAAAGCAAGGAAGACTTAGATTTAAAAGGATTCTTTGAGCCAAAGCCAGAGATTGAGGAACCTAAAGTCAAAGTCGCAAAAGAAACAAAGGATACAAAGCTGCGAAACATAAAGATTCAAGAATAGGAAGGAGAATGGAAACTACGAGACTTTATCCTAGAGGGATCGAGTAAACTATATCAGGAGCCGATGAAGAAGGCAATTGAAAACATTGCTAAAAAAATTGTACCAAAACTCACGACCATTGAAGATTACTGGACGCAACAGCAAATTTCTGAGGCAGTACAATTACTACGAGATTATAAGGATGTATTTCGCACAAAAGTTTTAAAAGTCAAGGGTGTCGATCCTTCATTGGGGAAAATACATATCGAGTTGAAATAGTGTGATAGGCCCATTAAAAAGCACCTTATAGGTTAAACCCAAATATGAAACTAAAAGTGAAAGTGAAGACAGAGATTGACCGAATGCAAGAATCATATATCCAATCAACAAGTCAAACTGGGAGAGTCCCATGGTAGTGCAACCCAAAAAATCGAGCGAAATCAGAGTCTATGGTGATTACAGGGAACTAAACAGTGCATGTGTCAACAATCCCTTTCCAATTCCATTCACAGACAAAGCTTTGGAGTCAGTCGCAAGACATGAAGTTTACTCTTTCACAGATGACTTCAGTGGCTACCATCAAATTCCAATCGCAACAAAAGATCTAATGAAGACTACCTTTGCAATAGAGTAGGGATCGTTTGCATACAAGGTAATGCCATTTGGCCTCAAAAATGCTCCTGCTGTATTTTCTAGAGTTATGGTCACTACATTTAAGGACTTCATGCATGACTTTCTGGAGGTTTACCTAGATGAGTGGGTTGTTTTCTTTGTTCAAAGACCATCTTTCAAAGCTGCGACTTATGTGGGAAAGATGCAGAGCTCTGCGCACAACACTCAATTTGAAGAAATGTTTGTTCTTCACAATATTTGGTGTCCTTCTAAGACACATCTGCAGTGACGAAATTCTTGTGGATCAAGCTAAAATCGCAGTAATTGTGGGACTGAAACCTCCCATTAATTATTTAAGGTGTGATCATTCATGGGTCATACTGGGTACTATCGCAAGTTTATACAGGGATATGTTGCAATATCAGCACCACTAGAGAAATTGCTACCAAAGGATACAAAGTTTGAATGGGCTATAGAATGTCAGTGGACTTTCATCGACTTAAAGCAAAGATTAGTCACAACTCCAATCTTCTTCCCTGATTGGAAAAGGTGTTTCATGTCCATGTGAATGCATTTGGTATCGTCGTGGGCACAGTGCTAGCTCAACCAGGGGATGGGGACATGCATCACCCTATCCACTTCGCATGCCATAAGCTTTCAACGGCTAAAAAGACTTATACCACCACAAAATAGGAAGCTTTGGCTACGTCATTTGAATTCTTGATAGTGCTTAGTGAACAAGCCAATGTTAGTAGGACGGATATCCAGGTAGTTGATGTTATTTCAAGAACTTCAGTTAAAGATCAATGTGAAGCCAGGTAGAGAAAATGTGGGGCCAAATCATCTGGCACATAAATAATTGCAGAGCTAGAAGAATTTCAGGATGAGTCGCTAGATGCTCATTTGTTTCGAGTAGCTGCGATTCTAGAAACATGGAGGATATAGCAAACTTTCTGAAGCAAGGTGTTTTCACTGCACATTACAGGAAAAGGGATAAAAAGCAATTATAAACATGAGCGTTACCTTTTGGTATTATCAATGGATTCTTGTATAAGCTGGGTAAGGATGATGTTCTACAAAGAGTAGCTCTGGATCATGAAAGGGTACAATTGCTAGAAGAAGCACATCAAAGAGTCACAGGAGGGCATTTCGCAGGAGAATCCACTGTGAAAAATATTACAGAGCAGTCTCTAGTGGCCTACGTTGTTCTAGGATGCACACAAGGTTGCCAAACACTATGAAGTATGTCAAAGAATAGGCAAACTTAATCATCGTGATGAAATGCCTTTAAATCCAGTGCTAGTTATGCAACCATTTAAGCAATGGGGAAATGATTTTGTAATGCCCATTAATCTGCCTAGCAAGCACAATAATGCTAGATATATAATCATTGCAATGGATTATTTTACAAAATGGGTGGAAGCTGCTACGACACCAAATTGTAGTGCCAAAGACGCAATTAAATTTTTGTATGAAAATATCATAACTAGGTTTGGGTGTCCCGTAAAGTTAGTCAATGATAGAGGAACGCACTTCCTAAACACCACCATAAAATCCCTTACTAAGGATGATATTGCATCATAAAAGCACCACTTATCATCCTCAAGCAAATAGGCAGGCTGAAGCATCAAACAAGTTGCTAGAAAAAATACCAAGATCTGCAATGTTCAGAGGGACGACTGGGAAAATCGCATACCTACGATCCTTTGGGCCTACAGAACCAGTAACATATGTGCGACAGGGTCCACACCGTTCCAGTTAGTCTGTGGCATGGAAGCAGTCATGCCTATGGAATACATAGTACCAAGCTTGTCAATCACACTAATAATGCGACTAGGTGATTAGGAATCGCTTCGGGCACGGTTGCTAGATTTAACCAAACTGGGAGAAAACATACAAATGGCAAGTTGGACGCGAGATTAATAAATAGAGTCAAAAAGCTTGGCACTATTGCAACCTGCGATCAAAGGAATTTCAGCAATAATAGAACGTCTTTTTATATGACAATAGATTCAGAATGCACCTTGGGAAACTATGTATCAGATGGAAGGGTCCATATATTATTCATGAAATGTCACAAGGCACTATTACACTTAGAGACCCTCAAGTAACCATTCTTCCAGAAAAGTAAACGATTGTAGGCTTAAGTCGTACTGCCAATGACCTCTATAAAAGCATGTATAAAATGAGTGTGTTGAGTAGCATAATGTAGTTAGGAGTTTTGTTTATTTTACAATTTCTTTTATTTTGCAAGTTCTAGTGTAGATGTATATAGTGAGATCTCTATATTGCAGACATTCATAGCATGTACCATAGTCAAAGTTGCAGAACACAAAAAGAAAACAACACAGCATTGAAGGAACACAAGTCGGTCAAAGGATTAGTCAAAAGAATAAATCCGAGAACGAGGCGACGAAGAAAAGGTATGATGGAGCACTGAGAAAACAATAATGACCAAGGTAGTTAATGATGGAGGATATTGAATATTGCAGCAATTCCAACGCGCATGGATTTGCACAGAGGAAGCTAATGCATAATAAAATAAAAGCTTAAGGAAGAAAAGGTGGCATGTCACATCATCGAAAGCCATTAAAGGAAAACATTGAATTCATGCATTGAAAAGGCAAAAGTCACATCACATCAACCATCAGACTTCAAAGCAAGAAGGATAATGACATGAAAAGAAGATCAAGGAATTAATGATGGTGTCAATGACGATTTGGCTATCGGATTTCTATAAAACTCAGGGCATAGAGGGGAAAGCACACTTGTAAAAAATGAAGTAAACGACCGCCTTCTAAGATCCAACTTTCAATAAATTGTTGAGCAAAAGTTTCAATGCAATTCATCCACAACGAGCAAAAAATGATGATGCACCAAATCCTTGTACCGATGCCCATCGCAAAAGGAAAAGATGGCTAATGGGTTGGCCCTAAGACAAGTGAAATGACATGATCCAAAGCCATCTGAATTCATAGATGTAGCCAATACCGTGTGGTTCCCTCAACCACAAGCAACTAGTTCGTAGTTAGGAGCCCTTGCACTACTAGATAGGCTATGAGCTTCAAATGCAGAAAGACTAGTAAGGCTACATATCTTCGGATAGCTAATGAAGTAATGATGACTCTCTTGAGTTGATATAATGAAGGTGCCATCCATCTTTCCAAAGATGTGACTATATACATCAATGCCAACACAATGGAGTGGGTTATCGGATTACCAACAAGGGGAAAATCACTGGCGCCCTACAAAACCAAACGTCCGCCTATCCATTATGACATCAAGGAGACATGCACAAGCATCAAGAGGAAACCCCATCAACCAAGTGACTGATGCACCTATGCAAGTGTTGATAGAGTGCATAATGAAGAGGAACTGGCAGACCACCAAGAGTTCCAAGCAAGCTACCACAGAAATAATTGATATAGCACACTGAATGATCAAGTTGGGGGAAGACTTCAATTGGTCGGAGATCCTCATCTCAAAGCTCATCACCAACATAGAGAAGGTTGTGTCAAGAACGTCACAATCCTTCCAATATCAATTTTTGGTACTACTATTGTATTTCACACAATGGAAATCAACAAAAGGCCAATTTGCACCGAAACTGGATTACTAGCCAGCAAATGCCTTCACAAACCTCGCCTGGCCAAGAGACAGATAACATTATGCACAGCTTGGGAGGTCCAATCAATGGTGAATTGAGATTCAGGAATTGATCGCCTTGCACCATTGAGTGCTACAGGATGTACTCAAATATTTGGGCCCAATCGCTACAGTGACAAAAATGCATAATGGAGTCCAAATCCAGATTTGCGAACTCACCAAACCCCCAGTTCTTCCCCTGCCATTTTTCATTGATCTTCCTACAGCCAAGATGGAAGTCGCAAGACAAAATAACTTGGTTGTAAAATGCTATGATTGATGCCACCAAAAGCAAAGCAAGCACTTCTACAAACAAAAACAGAGGCATAGCCCCAAATGCAAGCATGAGAAACATTGTAGACGCAAGGGGGACCACAAGTTCAACCAATTCCTTCCAAGCGAAAAGCACCTACTCATAGACCGTCACGACCGCCGAAGAGGACTTGTGGCACCACCCCCATCGTAGTTGAATACAATTGGCAACCCTTGGGGGTCACAACAGAAGAGGTCTGAATGTCAATATAGAGGATATCATAAATAACATCTACAACGCAAAGGAGGAAAAAAGATCTTTTGGAAGGCAGTTCGCACCTACCAATTGCAAAACCATGTTCCATCTGTACTTTTGGTGCAGATACCCACACCCCCAAAATCTATAATGGTTGATACAATTGCGGAGGAAGCAAGAGCGGAGACTATTTTTCAAGGAGGGGCATTAAGCTCAAATCCATCAGCTACTACAACTTCACCAATGCAACCGGTCATGGAAGAAACAATGGTAGACGAAACAGTAGCACAATAGGAAAGTTCATTGAGACCATTAATGCACAAACCTTGCACTATGGGCACTATGAGGCCATCTCCGACCATCACATAATGCATGGAAGCATTTGCCACAAGAGAAGATGTTGAGGAAGCTAAAATGGAAGAAAAACAAGAAGAGCAAATTGCAATACAAACTCACGAGCTAAGCTCCAAAAGAAAAGTTTGGCCCTTCTCATTCGTAATCATCGGTGAGCAAGAGATTAGTGGTCATCTCTCCGTCCCCATCCCCACCACCTTCACCCCCATTGTCACCATATTCTCCAACATTACCGCATGAACCCCAAACTGGTGAGCCTGTGAAATAGTGTGCGGACTCCCAACAAGCTCCATTGCACACCGCAAAACAACAAGAGCAATCGAAGCAAGTCAAGCCATAAGAAGACATCAAAAAACGGCAAGTGCAGGAAACTACGAAGGCCAAGGTAGAAGCAGACAAGGCCAAGGCCGACAAAGAGAAGGTCGAGGAGGAGTAGGCCAAAAAGGAGTAAGAAGAGAAAAAGAAAAAGGAACTAGAAGAATGAGACACACAGGAGGTGCAGAAAAAGAAAGCAAAGGCTAAGCAAGCAGCCAAGGACGTTGAGGGGCAAAGAAAGATCTACGCAAACAAGAGGAACAACGCAAGAGAGCTAAGACCGATGCAGCAACCAAGGAAGCTAAAGAGAAGAAAGAAGACATGAGCAAGTAGGAAGAACTAGAAAAGAAAGTTGCAGAGGAAAAAGTAGCAAAGGATGCCGCAGAACAAGTTGCAAAGGAAAGGGCCGAACAAGCTACAAAGGAGTTGCAAAAAAAGAGTTAAGAGCACAGGCAAAACAAGCTGCCAAAGAAAAAGAAGAACAGGAGAAGAAGCGCATGGAAGAAACAAACGCAAAATTCCAAGCAGCTAAGGGTCTAGAACAAACTACGCATCACACATCCGAGGCGAAAAGGGTTCGATCATTGATAATCAACAACAACATTAAACCACATATGCAGAATCAAGATCAAACTAAGGAGGAGCCCAAGAAGAAGCATCGCATGACAAATCTCAATCCAACGAACATTGGATGTTGGATATCCAAGCCCCACTCCTGCGAAGAACAACATTAACCCACCCTGTCTCACAAATCAGACATCACCTTACGCCAGTAATAATTGTTGTGACTCCACTACCACTAGCGTTGACAAGCCAAGAAGTATCTCTAAATGTTTCCCAATTAACCTTGGCAAAACAAATTGAAGGAGCTATTGCCTTTCAGGAATCCATTGCACAGAAAGCTTATGAGATAGAACAACACAACACTCAGCTGCGAGAGGAGAACGCAAAGATCCATGACAAATTGACCAAAGCATGCAAGCTCATAGACAAAACTTGTCCAACACTGGTCGTTCAAGTTTTGGGAGAACAAGTAATGTCCGAGGAGAAGCAATTTATGGCTCTGCTAACACAACTTACACAAGATTGGGTTGCCACACAACGATTGCAACTATGAGCCAAATGTTAACAACTGCGAGTGGAAATGGAAGTTATTTTCGAGTTGCTCGAAGAATATGAGCAAGTTGTTGATACTGCGACATGCCAAGCGATACAAATTTCTCACAATATTCTCAATTGGAAGAATCAGTTTCAACATGTCTAGAAGGAAATAACACCAGACCTATCCAAATCTGACAAATCCAAAGCAATTGTGGAGAGTCAACAGTCCACACTAGCTTCCATGAACGTTGCATTGAAAGAATCTTTAGCACCAAGAGATAATGTGATGACAAGGATGCGCACTTGCGAGAATGAGATGCTTCGCAACACGTTCGTTGGAGTGCAAATGCAAAGGTATGTGGAACAATTGGAGTTGGTAAGCCAATAATTTCAACAAAAGGTGGCTTAGCATAAACTAATCATCGTAGCTACTAATGACGAAGACATTCAAACACTCATGTAGAGCCAAGCTCCATTGTGCACATTATTTAGCTTGGTATGAGATGTATTTGGCAAATTGGAGACAATATACGCAAACACTTAACAAATCTAGACAACTCGGTCCAAGCAATTGTGGATTAACCCCAGTTCATTCCACCTGGCTAGCTATCCCAAGTCTTGCAAGTGAAGAAAGCATCTCATGCATCACAGCAAGCTTCTCTGCCACAACCACCTTATGCATCAAATTCCACAATAACAACATCATCAATGACTACCCCAACAGGCAACAGCGTCTCAATTACCGTAGCTTGACTCGACTCCAACTTCACAATCCATGCCTCCACCATCACAGTACGGTATTGAGAACACAAAATGTTGTCAATTTTGAAGATTATAGAGTTTGGGAAGGCAATAAACTTTGGGAGCGGGGCTAGGAAGGTTGAAAACCCGTAAAAGGCGGCCTCCTAGTTACGCCAATCTATTGAAAACCCGCAAAGGGCCATAGCTTGGTACGCTACTTGCATGAAAACCCAAAAGGGTAGCTAAGTAGTGCGCAAGAGGTGCAAACCAATAAATGACACTTCAAGCAATAATCGCAATCATTGCTTTTTGACCAACCCCACAGCGTAGCATAGCCAACTCCACCAACTCTAGCCTTCGATACATTACTTGCAACTTTGTCTCGAGATAAGACAACTGTTTAAGTCCGAGAAAGTGTTTGTAGTGGACTTGGGAGTCTAAAATCGCATAAGTAATGTATAAGTGACAAGTGTGCGACAAGAACTATTTTTTAGAAAGTGTGGGTCTTATTGGAATATTTAAATTTTGTTGAAGATGAAACACCTCCTTCGGTGCTAGAATTGAAAGGTCAAGAATGCAAAGCAACAAAGCCTCCTCACAGCTCTATAAATATTTTGTTCTGTAAAGGAAAGTGTTATCAACCTGGAGCTGCACCCTGATTCGAAGACGTGCGCGAAACGGCCAATCTTCTATCCGGCTGAAACAATGGGATCTTTTCACGAAGGTGGGTGCCTCAATAGTGAGAAGAACCTCCAGAGAAGGTTGGTACCTGTATGATGTATTAATGAAGATTCCTACTCTACGCTGTTGACTGCCATGGAAAAGGGAGAAAGAAAACTTAAAGGAGAAATCCTACCTAAAAGGGGGTGATACACCAGAATTATGATCCTACTCAGTTTGGAACCTTTAACACTGAACGAACAAGAGACAAGGAAGACCTTAGACTTCAATTAATCACTTGTGCATAAGTATTTCATGCATAGGTCCGGTCCAATGACTAAAACCTAAAAGACACTTTGCAGCCGTCTAACATCCACTTACAGTTTCAGCAAAAGACAATAAAGAACACTTTAACATGCCCTGCACAAGGACAATATAGCAACTAGGTATGAAACAAAATTTGGGAAGCGAGAAAACTCTACCACTTATGCAAATTGCTAAAGAAATATACACTATGCCACACTTGAAATTTGAAAGTACAGTTCTTATTGATCGAAAAGGTTACACAACTCACCAATAGCAGAGTCTGGTCTAACCAAGAGAGATTGGATGATTTTTAATCAAGGCTGAAAGCCATTATATAGCAAATTACAAGAGGCCAAAGATAGGCATATAAACTTGAAGAGAAAGATTTACTTTTGTTAACTCCAAGCTTTAATTGGCCTTAAAATAAAATATATTTTTCCTTTGTCCTTGCATGAAGCTTATTCGTTTGATGAAGCGCACC
The DNA here is from genome assembly GCA_037957365.1 of Torreya grandis. NCBI lineage: Eukaryota > Viridiplantae > Streptophyta > Pinopsida > Cupressales > Taxaceae > Torreya > Torreya grandis. The sequence continues at coordinate 3,126,119 of JARHVA010001541.1, read as the reverse complement.
CATCCTTGTCATGAACCGTCCACCTCTTTTTACATGAAAATCCACGCAGATGTCAATTTTTTAACTCCACGTAAGCTGCTTGATTACCAAGTTGTAGTATTTGAAAACTGAGTTGGACGAAGAGATCATTATCTTTCGCATGAAATTTTCTAGTGGACGTGGCGTTTAAATCAATTAGTTAACTCTAAATCTGGAATAGTCAACTCCTCACTCGAACTCGAAACTCCTGCTGAAGCCGGATTTAGTCCTTCGGATGCATGCATTGAATGAAGACGAACAGGTCTTTAATGATCAGTCAACTGAAACTTTGACCGTTTATTCGAAAATAGCTCTTATGTTCGAAAATAGCCCTTATGTTTGCATGTATTTCGTTCTAATTTTGATCGTGTCTATTTCTAGCAGGATTCCGTATTCAATTCTTCGTCGGATTTATCTATTTTCTATTCTTTTTTGCACAGTCGGCCTCCATTTATTTCGGATTTCCCGCTATCTCCTTAGTCTCAACGGTTACTTACCGCAGGAAAAATTTGACGGCCTGAGGGACGTCACCGGAAACTGTCATATTTCCTTCGGGTTTATTCCTGTCATTTCCCTTTACTCTTATTTGCTCGGGCTTTTTCCTGTCGTTTTGTTGCTCTGTCGGCTCTTTTGTATTGGTCGCTAAGTCATATTCCCGCGGACTTCTTTTGATGACATGTCTTTGCCTCTTTCCCGCGAGTTTATTTTCCTCGGGGCTATTTGTCCGAATTTCTTCGGACTTTTTGTCCGAAGGAATTCCTTCGGACAAAAAGTCCGAAGGTTCCCTTCGCTTTATTTCTTGCGGCCTTTTTTTGATTTATCTAAGCTTCCGAATATCTTCAAACTTTTTGTCCGAAGGATTCCAATTGTTTTTTGCCTTTGCTTTTTAAAACGTCCTTGGTCTTGTTTATATATTGACTTATGCCATTTCCGAATTCCTTCGGACTTTTTGTCCGAAGGAATTCCTTGGGACAAAAAGTCCGAAGGATCCTTTCTTTGCCTATGCTCTAAAATGTGCCCTTCGGAAGCCAGTCCAAGTGTCCTCCGCCAGTGCCCTTCGAAAAATTGGAGGGCACCCGGGCTTTTTGCGCCGGTCTATGAATTTGGTCTTTCCCCTACCCGAAGGGTAGGTGCCCTTCGGGATTGTTGTAAGTGTCCCTTCCGAAGGGTACCCTGCGCTTCGAAACTCTTGAAACTGTCTTTTCCTTGCCTTTTGCAACTTTTTCCGAATCTCTTCTAAGTGTCGGGAGAGTTCGTAGAATTTTTTGGCTGAGTGAGTCCATAGAAAATTTCCTGAGTGAGTCCATAGAAACTCTTCTGAGTGAATCCGTAGAATTTTTCTGAGTGAGTCCTTAGAATCAGCAAAGGAAAACAATGAATTCTTCCTTCCTCGACTAGAGACGAGAACTTTCCAAGTGGCAAGAAAAAATTTGACTCGTGGAAGATTTGTCAACATTCTGGCGACTCAGTTGGGAAGCATGCCTGCTATGCTTGAGAACTCAGACCATGTATAGACGTTATTCGAATTCCCAAATGGTGACCCTGATCTCTGATCGAAAATCTGCTCTTATCATTGCCGTAATAACCTCCTTCAAAATAAGAAGGGAAACACACGAAAGCGGAAAACTAACTAAAAGCAAATGTGCAAACAAGCACTTATTGAACAAAATTGACGCAAACTACTGTGCGTTTACAGCACTTGGAGGACAGCAGAAACAACTAAAATAACCTAGTTAACCATGATAAGGCACGATCCGCCTGGATCAAATGGAAAATTCTTGAACTCACTCCTTTCGAGAGATGGTACAATTTGCAAAGCAGGATGTTTATTAGTCATAACCTTTGATGAGGCAGTTGCCTTGTCGACCAACTGTATTAGCATCTTCTCAAATGGGTCATCAACAGCAAACTAGTCACCAACAAAGACAAACTCACCAAGTATTTCCTGATTGTTTTCAGAGTGCTTGTCATCTATCACCATGTCAAGTGATACCCCATCTATGCATGCCTTTTGAGTGACCACATCCTTCTTATTTACTGCTGCAAGTTCATCCAACTCTTCAAGGAGCTTTGGGCAGGCAACTCCATCTATATTGTGACCTTGAACAGGGGATTCTTGATCAAACTTCTCACAAACATGCTCTTCAAGAGCCAACATGTTTGTACCAAGCTCTTCAATCTCTGGTAGAGGCTCAAGGTATAGCTGCCAATCATATTTTTGTTCCTCAATTTGGTCTATTTGAACTGAATCCACTGTCACGCTATCTGGATCCTTCTCAATAGGAGATACCTGTAACTCATGTATGACTTCAATTTGTATCAGCTCCTCTTGAAGTTCCTCTATATCAAGATCAATCTTCCCACTCTCAGCTATAACTGGATGCTCAATAGTATCAATGAGAAACTCTTCTTCAGGCACTTTTAAAGCATCCTCTATACATTCTGCAAGAACTTGTCCTGTAGCTGTAACCTCCTTCTCAATCCTCAAAAGGACAGGGTCTTCTTCTTCAAGGGTGATGGCGGGAGGGTGATAAAATTCATTTGTTTGAGAGGGAATATGAAGCATGGGAGGTCAATCATGATTAGATTTTGGAATCTTGTGGACAATGGAATCATCTAGGGAGTTTTGGAGGGGAGGGAAAGAGAAATTCTTAAAAACCTTTGTATTATGTTCCTTCCACTTGGCCATTACCTCATCAAAGTTTGGAACCTGCTTGTCCTTCTGGACAACTTGAGCTTGGGAGATGATTGGTGAGGTAATGATGGGACTATAGGAAGGTTTAGTCTCATAAATAGTCACTTGAATAGGTTTTTGGATATGCTCTTGAATGGGCTCTTGAATAGGCTCTTGACTCCAACTAGGAAGCTCCCTTGGCGCATACTGGGGATGTTTAAGAACTTCATGAGAATAAGAAGCACCACAGCGTTTTGTAGACAATTGGTTTAACTTGATTTTCTGCCTCTCCCAAGCCTCCATCTTTTCCAATGCAAGAATACATAGTCCATTTATCTCTTATGGATCATTGGACACATTTCGAAATAGACCATTTACTTCCTCATACTGAGAGTTAGAACAAACCTTTCTTGCATATGCCAGTATTCTGAGCTCTATTTCATTCATTTTTTCTTGAAGGCGATACTACTCATATGCAACATCATAGCCATATGGGAAAGACGAAATCTGATCCTGAGACTGATATGGCTTACCAGGAAGGTAAGAGTCATGCTCTTGATAATAAGGATCATGACAAACTTGATAAGGCTCAACATAGCTTTGATAATAACCTTGATAAGGCTGATTAGGCTCATAGACATCATGACCAGGCTGGTATGATCCATCATTGGGTTGATAAGGAAACATAGCATAGGAATTTTCTCCATACATAGCCATCAAAATTCATTCGCAATAATAAAAATAGACTTACATGGAAGCTGCCCTGAACTATTAGAAGCAACTGCTTGAGCTTGGAGTCACCGAATACTTCCTAAAGAACACTGTTGTAACTGCGATTTCATTAAAACCAGGAAAAATGGGTCCCACCGAGCGTGCCAAAAACTGTTGTCAACCTAGAGCTGCGCCCTGATTCGAAAACGTGCGCGAAATGGCCAATCTTCTATCCGGCTGAAACAATGGGATCTTCTCACGAGGGTGGGTGCCTCAATAGTGAGAAGAACCTCCAGAGAAGGCTGGTTCCTGTATGATGTATTAATGAAGATTCCTACTCTACGCTGCTGACTACCATGGAAAAGGGAGAAAGAAAACTTAAAGGGGAAATCCTACCTAAAACGGGGTGATACACCAGAATTATGATCCTACTCAGTTTAGAACCTTGAACACTGAACGAACAAGAGAGAAGGAAGACCTTAGACTTCAATTAATCACTTGTGCATAAGTATTTCATGCAGAGGTCCGGTCCAATGACTAAAACCTAAAAAACACTTTGCAACCGCCTAACATCCACTTACAGTTTCAGCAAAAGACAATAAAGAACACTTTAACATGACCTGCACAAAGACAATATAGCAACTAGGTACGAAACAGAATTTGAGAAGGGAGAAAACTCTACCACTTATGCAAATTGCTGAAGAAATATACACTATGCCACGTTTGAAATCTGAAAGTACAGTCCTTATTGATCGAAGAGGTTACACAACTCACCAATGGCAAAGTCTGGTCTAACCAAGAGAGATTGGATGATTTTTAATCAAAGCTGAAAGCCATTATATAGCAAATTACAAGAGGCCAAAGATAGGCGTATAAACTTGAAGAGAAAGATTTACTTTTGTTAACTCCAAGCTTTACTTGGCCTTAAAATAAAATATATTTTTCCTTTGTCCTTGCATGAAGCTTATTCGTTTGATGAAGCGCACCCATCCTTGTCATGAACCGTCCACCTCTTTTTGCATGAAAACCCACGCAGATGTCAATTTTTTAACTCCACGTGAGCTACTTGATTACCAAGTTGTAGTATTTGAAAACTGAGTTGGACGAAGAGATCATTATCTTTCGCATGAAATTTTCTAGTGGACGTGGCGTTTAAATCAATTAGTTAACTCTAAATCTGGAATAGTCAACTCCTCGCTCGAACTCGGAACTCTTGCTGAAGTCGGATTTAGTCCTTCGGATGCATGCGTTGAATGAAGACGAACAGGTCTTTAATGATCAGTCAACTGAAACTTTGACCGTTTATTCGAAAATAGCTCTTATGTTCGAAAATAGCCCTTATGTTTGCATGTATTTCGTTCTAATTTTGATCGTGTCTATTTCTGGCAGGATTTAGTATTCAATTCTTCATCGGATTTATTTATTTTCTATTCTTTTTTGCACATTTGGCCTCCATTTATTTCGGATTTCCCGCTATCTCTTTAGTCTCAACGGTTACTTCCCGCAGGAAAAATTTGATGGCCTGCGGGATGTCATCGGAAACTGTCATATTTCCTTCGAGTTTATTCCTGTCATTTCCCTTTACTCTTATTTGCTCGAGCTTTTTCCTGTCGTTCTGTTGCTCTGTCGGCTCTTTTATATTGGTCGCTAAGTCATATTCCCGCGCACTTCTTTTGATGACATGTCTTTGCCTCTTTCCCGTGGGTTTATTTTCCTCGGGGCTATTTGTCCAAAGGAATTCCTTCGGACAAAAAGTCCGAAGGTTCCCTTCGCTTTATTTCTTGTGGCCTTTTTTTGATTTGTCTAAGCTTCCGAATTCCTTCAAACTTTTTGTCTGAAGGAATTCCTTCGGACAAAAAGTCTAAAGGATTCCAATTGTTTTTTGCCTTTGCTTTTTGAAACGTCCTTGGTCTTGTTTATATATTGACTTATGCCATTTCCGAATTCCTTCGGACTTTTTGTCTGAAGGAATTCCTTCGGACAAAAAGTCCGAAGGATCCTTTCTTTGCCTTTGCTCTAAAATGTGCCCTTCAGAAGCCAGTCCAAGTGTCCTTTGCCAGTGCCCTTCGGTAAAATTGGAGGGCACCCGGGCTTTTTGCGCCGATCTGTGAATTTGGTCTTTCACCTGCCCGAAGGGTAGGTGCCCTTCGGGATTGTTGTAAGTGTCCCTTTCGAAGGGTACCCTGCCCTTCGAAACTCTTGAAACTGTTTTTTCCTTGCCTTTTGCAACTTTTTCCGAATCTCTTCTAAGTGTCAGGAGAGTCCGTAGAATTTTTTGGCTGAGTGAGTCCGTAGAAAATTTCCTGAGTGAGTCCGTAGAAACTCTTCTGAGTGAGTCCGTAGAATTTTTCTGAGTGAGTCCTTAGAATCAGCAAAAGAAAACAATGAATTCTTCCTTCCTTGACTAGAGACGAGAACTTTCCAAGTGGCAAGAAAAAATCTGACTCGTGGAAGATTTGTCAACAGAAAGGTAGTTCCAATTTGTGTTTTAAGAGAGATTATGATTTAGAGATCATTTTATGGTTCACTTGTATGTGTCTTGTGTTGTTTTGTACACATAAGTTTCCATGTTTTGTTCAAATCTACGTGTTTAATATAACAATAATGTATGATCTTAGCTAATAAATTAAGTTTAACTGAGTGTAAACTAAGTAAGAACGATTGTTAATTGCCATAATTCCACCTGAATATTCCAAACCTATAACCAAAATTGCACAATACAAACATTATCATGTTCTGAGGAGAAAATCTAAGAACCTCTACTAATAGACATGGCCAAGGAGGCCATAGCAAAATAACATGGGCAAAATCAAAGAAAAGATGAACCCGTATGGTGCATAATTAATCAAAGATGGAACAAAGATGCTCCACAGAGATATTCATGCAGCAACATACTACTTGAACCCTAAGTTTTTTTAATTTGATTCATTTAAGGCTAATAAGGAGGATATGGATGGCCTCGATTCATGCATAGAGAAGATGATCCCTGATGATGACACTATAGACGCAATTATTGAGCTACAAATTTACAAGAATGCAATAAGGAGACTCTTTTTTTTAGCTCTATGTGTTATAAGAAGAAACACCTCTCAATCAGGTAAAAACAAGTAGAGAATTGTTTTTAATTTTTAGTCTCGTTGTTCGTAGAATTAGATACTACTACTAGACTTCTTTCATTTATTTAGGCCTAGTTGACTTACAACATTATAAATATCATATTTGCAAGTGTGTGGTGGGGAGATTATGATGTGAAAACACCAAATCTTCAAAGACTAGTCATCCGCATTTTGTGTCAGTTGTGTAGCACTTCTAGATGTGAACGTAATAGGAACATGTTTGAATTTGTTCAGACAAAGAAGTTCAACACGTTGACAACACAATACCTCAATGACCTTGTTTTTATGCGATTCAATCTTTGTCTTCACATGAGACAAGTGGAGGAGAAGAAGAGTTATGAGGCAATTTACTTAGATGATATCGATCCATATGTCGATTGCATTGCTAATGGTGTGGAGCTCATGTTTACTACAAAGAACATCATCGATTTGGAGAGAGCAGTAGAATAAGCAATAACATAGGCATCAGGAGGAGTTGATGAGGATCCAGATGATATCTTTGTGGATGATGTCGTTGCAGAAGAGGAATTTTTACCTTTCACTTCCACAAGGCAGCCATGGCAAACTTATATTAGACACTAGAGATGAAATGTAATGTATATTTGATATTTCATGACTCTATGAGCATTGTATTTTGTAGCTTTGTACTCTTTTTGGGTCCAAAAATAATAGAAAATATACTTATGCATTGTCTATATTCATTTCTCATGTCATTTAACAATGTTTTACATTTTATTTAAATTTATTTTATGAATTTATTTGTTTTTTTATATAGCAATAAAATTGTCAAGAAACTCTGGAGTCCCGAGTACGGGTCAAAATTTCGAAATGCCAAGTAATTGTCGAGTATGAGTTTTTAAACTATGTATACATGAGACATTGTAGTACACCACTGAGGAATGAAACCATGAGGGAAGAGAACAAATTTGGAATTCACGAGGGAAGAGAACCCTTTGGAAATCACACAGAAAGAGAACCCTAGAATTCCCCAACAAATCATTATCTCCAATCAGAAAGCATTTATTTTAAGAAAATATGAAAAATGCTATATATATAGGGCACTATAAACCACAAGAAACCCATTCGTTGAGAAGCCATGTCTAAGGGTATCTCTTCTATCGAATTCATTTAGGACTCTCACCCAACGTCATTCGATGGTGGGGTCATTGTCCTTGTAATTGCCACTGGTCCATGGCCCACTCAATTACAATCAAACCACATGGCAATGGCCCACTGGAGGTCCAATCAGCAAGTACTAACCATAAAGATACAGCAATATCACTGTCATTTTATAATTTGTCGGGAACTAATTCAATTTTCAAGCAATGTCTTTCTTTTACAACTTTATTTCATAAATTGGATGTTAGGTTCCCCTGTAGATCAATATCTCCAATCAATAAGTATGAGCCACAAAGTTTTAAAATTATTGTAGTTCAACTTCATATTTCCAGTAATGTCTCTTGAATTTTTCAATTAGATTTTTCTAAGGCAATAGTCCCAGGGAGCAGGAATCCTAAATTTTATCAATAGTTGTTGCTGAGAAAATTTAGGAGTGATTTGAGGAATATAGAATTTCAGCTCTGTACACATTTTAAAAAGCAATAGCTACCAATTATTTATTTCCTTAACGACAATAAACTCTTCAGTGCTGATGCTTGGCTGTAAAATCCTACATAGGCAATGCAAACTTTCAGCTCCCTCTCTGGCAGCTGATTAAAATGTTTGTTCTAAACGGTATATCCTCCCATCTTTTTTCCAAGATGGATTTCAATTTTTGCATTTGTGAACGAATATTATTTCATGGGACCACCTAAAGCTTAAAAAATAGAAAGTAGCCTCCTCCATGGGACCATTGCCTGATAAATGGAATCGTGTCTTGCTTAACAGCTAGTTCCCTCAGTGATCTGATCGGGCAAAGATTTGACACAATCAAGAAAACACTCTTACAATTTTGAAGGGACGTTCCTAATAAAATTGTTCCCATCTTTATGCAAATTCTTACATGAATATGCTAATTTCAGACACCATATTGGCTATCACAGACCCTCTTGTTGCTATGCATAGGTGAGGCTAGTGGATTTTTACGGTTCAAACTTCAAAAGGCTGGGGTGATTCATCCTACAATTACATTCACCATTCCTCCCCCTAGTAACAAATGCTTACGGTAGTTGTGTGCTAAAGTGGGTCCTTCTCTTGTGATTATTACCAATAATACATGAAAAAAAGGTCATTTCAGTAATGACTACTAATGGAAGTCATTTGGATAATGAACAAAAACATACACGAGTAAAAATCCCAAAAAAAATAATATCTAATTAAAAATTGCTCATGGAAGCTTTCAACTTAGAATTAAAATACATGATTTGGTTGTAATTGAATTAATCCCACATTGGTAATAATTTTGAGACAAGAGTGATTTATTAGGCACTACAGTCACCAAAAACTTTGTTAATGGAGAAAGAGACTAGAGGGAGAGATGCCCAAAGTAGTGAAAGATTCCTCCCCCCTGCTAACAAATGCTTACGGAAACTGTGTGCTAAAATGGGTCCCCTTGCCTTGTGATGATTTGGGTTATGACTACTCATTGAGGTCATTTGGGTAAATGACTGGGTCTAACTCGTTCATCAAAGGACAGAACATCTTATAAAAAGGACTCATTGGTCGATCTCCAAGCCTCACCAGCTCATAAAACAAAGAAAAATCTAAAATTGCAGAGTAAAATGGACAAAACAAAGCCAACAAATAGAAGTCTGCACACAGCCTTTATACCATGCATGCCATGTATAATGTAGTTTTCATTAAAGGAAATAATGATTAAAAACAAAGCCAACAAATAGAAGTCTGCACACAGCCGTTTATACCATGCATGCCATGTATAATGTAGTTTTCATTAAAGGAAAGAATGATTAAAAGAGAACTTACCCTGTGAGAGCATTTGACATGTAAGCTGACAAGATGGCGGAAATGGGAGTAATCCTTGAACCATTCATAGTGATCTTCCTTTACAAAACGCTCGTCCCTGAGTTTGGTGCCCAGAATGCAATATGAATAAATGAATAGAAATCCACATGGGTTGAGAGATTATAAAAGTAGAAGGAAGAGGGAATTACCAGTATTGGGGATTTAGGTAAATTAAAGCGCTGGGTGGGATATCTCCATTAGGCTTCCTGTTCTCCTCTTCTTCTATTTTCTCCTGCTCAGCGAAGTGTGGCATTGATCCCATTGTTATGATTTCTAGGAATTGCTATTATTGAATATTAGATGGGCGAAATATGTGTATCACTGGATGGTAATTGATGAAACACGTCTGTGTTTGACTAGCATGCGATGAAGAGTTTCAGCGGTGGCAATCCTAGCGAAGCAGTGGGAACCCTAACACTTTTCACGGTGGACATTAAATACCTATGCCGTCTGATTGAACCTTCCCCAGTCCTTCCAAGGGCTTCAAACGCATTTTAGTAGGGGTCCCCTGGTGGAGTCTACTTAGCCTATAAATTTGGTTCAAATCCATACGCAGCAGCTCTTTCTGAAATGACTTTCGAGTTTAAGCAGTAAGGAGCGTTAAGAAAAATTCTACCCCTTAAGATTTCTACTATTTTCTTCTACCGCATGGGATGGGACACTTCTATGTCATTCTCTTCAAAAATAATTCTTCAATTTTTTTATTAAAATAATTTATGGAACTTTTCTATGATATTTTATTTAATTTTTTTTTTTTTTTTTTGGGGGGCGAGGGCGGGGGTGTATGTTTTTTTTGAATAGGCAACATTCACATGGAATCGTTGAATTATATAAAATGTCAGCATTTCAGTTTATATTTCGGAAATAAATATATAGCGAATTACAATAATGATTAAACATACATCTAAATCAGTGAGCTCTTTCAACTAAACAGTGACGGAAAAGAAGTATCTACGCCATCAAAATTACACAAAGTACGACCCTAGTTTTAACCGTTTGACTCTCTGTGTCGGGTACCTAAAAGAATTTATACCTTGATGGATGGATATAAACAACCATCCTCACCACTCAAAATACAACCCTTTCAATTACTTTAATTTAAAATTTAATACTACATCCACCTTATAAGAAAATGATTTCAGTTGCACATAATTACTAATATGTGGCAATATACATTCCTCGACATATTTCAGAATAACATAACTAACAGAACAGTACAAAATATTCACCAAATTATTTACATGAGATAAATATAAACATTATATAACCTGTATTTGGAATACAAGGTGCATTCCAATGCAATGTTTGAGTACCACAAACCACGCATATGCTATAAATAAAACATTGAAATATAATGCTTAATAACTTATATTATCATCAAATGCCCTATTTTTATGAACGATATTCAGAGAGGTGAAACTCATTTCGCATGACCAAAATAGACATAAACATCATCTATGTCATGGGGATCCTAATCACAAACATATTCATCCTCATCATCGTCCTTGTCATTGTCATTATTATATTCCTCTTCATCCTCATCCTTATCACTGTCATATTCCTCCTCCTCCTCCTCCTCCTCCTCCTCCTCATCCTCATCCTCGTAAACATCATAATAATCTTCATCGTAAGCCACATAATATTCCCTTTCATCCCCATCATCGTTATTTTTCCATATTATCTCCAACTGGGGAGATGCCTATTTCAAACATATCATTTTATTTTTGAACTTATGATGATCAACATCATCTCCAACAAAGAAATATGATAGACCAAGTGTCAAAGTCTTTAGTGAAGGAGAATTTCTAAGAAAGAAACCCAACATGTCGATTTCCTTTGCACTTGTATCTGATGAGATTTCTAGATATGCATTCTCCAGTTTTGAGAAAGTGTAGTATTATACCATCTCTATCTCCATCTCGTGTGTTGGCTACTTTTGTCCCCTTACCAATTGATTTAACCTTTTAGGGTTTTACAATAAAAATCTTATGTTTAGATTAAAGGGTTGAGATGTCTAGACCAGTTAAATAAATTACAATAATTAATTATTGATTTGTTATGACCTTTGACTTTTTTTAACCTTCTAAAAATAATAATAAATAGGTTTGAATAAGAACTTATCTGAAAACTAACTGTCGTGGATGATCTGGGTTTTGAAAGTTGAGTTATGAGCAGTTATGAGTGTTGTCAACAGGATTTTGGTGTCTATCTGCTCACTAGATAGTACCACCATGTTTGTGTAGTGTCCTTCAAGTGGCGGTAGTGTCCCCTTTATGGGACTATTCCTATTTTTTGTGATCACTTACACCTATGTTTTTATGACATTTTCATGTGCACATGAAACTTGGAGCTCTGTGTTGTGCTTAAAAATCCTGATTTAATGTGTAAACCCTAATCCTCCTTGCAAGTATGAAATGAGCAATAATTTTGTGTGTTAGTAGGATGGACTAGACATCCATAACACCCCACTATGTAAAGAGTTGCTTACATACCAATACTTCGAAGAGGGATTAATCCCAATGTAGTTATCCCACCTAGTGCTTGATGCAAGTGCAAGTGAATATTAGAATGAGAGTGCCTTGGATGCCTTGAATGTGCTTGAGCTTTAAAATGTTTGAAAACTAGACTTAGGGCTATTGTAGATGGTAGTATGCAGAAGTAGGGCAGAATAGGGATCAAATACCTTAATTTTGCTCAACTTTGTCTTTTGTTTGAATAGTTCTTTGCATCTATTTTCCATCCAGTGAATAGATGTGAATTAGACTTGTATTTATAGAGTTATGTTGCTTGTGTGGATAAGAAAATATGCTTAGGCTAACCTTAGGAGGGGCACGTGTTTGAAAAAGTATCTTTTGAGAAGTGTTAGGGCTAAGGACTATAGCACCCAATTGGGGACACTAGCACCATGTGGTTGTAGTGTCCCAAATGTGGCATTAATGTCCACTTGGCAAATTGCTAAGCAATTTGGGCCAGGGTCTGAGATGACATTTTTGGGACTATGTTTTGACTAGCTATAGGTGACTGTGGTCTATTGAATGGCTGGAAAAGTAGGTCTAATGCTCCATGATAGGTCTATGGCTAGCCTAAGGATAGGTTAACTCAAGTAACACTCTTAGCATCCAATTACCACTTGTAGGTGATTACATTTGCCCCCCTTTATGTTAGTAATGCTTCAAAATGAAATGACCAGTATAAAGGAAAAAGAAGAGTACCTAGACTTACCTCAAAAGTGAAGCCCTGTAACTGAGTTTGAGTATGTGAATCTGGGTCTGTATATATGGAAAATGATCCAAAGCAATGAGCTACAATGAAACATGCAAAAATTAGTCATTACTTAAGAGATGATCAAAAGTAAAAGACTATGTTGAAATGAAGTAACTGAGTAAAGTTGAGTAAAGAGAGAAGAAAATAATGGATACACCTCATTGGGTATGTGAACTAATGCATGAAACTATTGATAACCTATGTGTGTGAGTGTGTATAGTGATGATATCATTGAAAATCTTGAATTGGGTTGATGGCTTGTTCAATCCTCATATGGGTGGCTCAAGAACTCAATCTATTTTTGACTCCATCATTGCACACCCCTACTCGGTCCTAATCTCTATGAATAGTTTGGATAAGACTTCAAGTGTGTCTAACCCTCTCATATAGATGGCTCAAGAACTCAAGTAGGCCATGACTCCATCATTTCCCACCTGTGTGAAGTAGATGCATTTGTAACTATACTATGCAAAGTGTTGAAAGCATCTAAATGGGTAAAACTAACTATGTATTCAGCATCACGGCCACTTAGGTATATTAGGTAGCTTTGGGCCACTTGAGAATGCCAACCATTGTAGATGGAGTAAGGCATGAATTTGGTGATAACTTGAAATGTGATAACAAGTGTGTATAACATAGAGAATGATATAGATTTTGCCATTCCATCTAATTAACCTTTTCGAAGTTGAGTATATGGAAATTAATGTGTCACACACATGCCCCCAATCTAATATCGGAATATATTGAATATGAACTAAGTCTGTAATAGTTGAATCTATGTAACTAAACTAAATGTGGGAGTGATCATTCCATGCATGATGCCCCCAAATTTGAGAAACTAGTATGAATATAAGTTATATTGAATGTAACTAAGCTAAATTTAAACATAACTGCCAAACCTATGACTATATTTGTGTAAATTTGTATTATACCTAGTGTGTTGGTCTAAATGATCCACATTGTTCTGAAGTTAGGGATACTAGATAGTAGCATTTTGTAGTGGACAATAGTAACATGTGGCACTAGTGTCCAAATCTAGGAGCTAATGTCTACCCAATTTTATTTCTATGTGATTTGAATTGAATTCTGAGTCTCTATTCTATTATGTGTCTACCCTGAGTTTAATTTTTGAATTTGGGCCTATGTGCTGAAATTTGTCTATGAAAAGCAAAGTAGGAGCATGATCTCTGTGACAAACCCCTATGAATGCCCCCTCTTTTGAGGGTAGTTGTGAAATCTATGTAAGAACCTCCCTCTAAAGAAGTAGCTCTACAAAATGTGTTAGTCAGAACATGTACATGATATTCCAATACAATGTACAAACATAACATCACAATGTAAATGAATATGAGCATAAGTAGGTAATGTAAGATGTGTGTTGTAATCTAGAATTTCAAAAGGGTGTTAATATAGATGTAAAAAATGTGTATAGTATTAAATTTGAGTAAATATCTATGGGGATGGGGCATGATGTCCATCATGACACCCAAGTTGGAAGGGAAGATGCATGAGGTCCCTCATGGCATCGAAAACTAGTGTGTCTGTGTGTAAGAAGCAAATTAAAGTGTCTTGGTGTAGAAGCATACAAAGAAGCAAACATACAAACACATGAGACGCATAAAAGATAGGCCAAGGGGCCATAATACAAGGGACATGGGCACATGTCACTAAATTTGAGAATGAATACATACAAGGACATGTTCAAATGTCCACATACACAAGTAACAAAAAATTTAGTGTAGAGTGACATATAAGGACATGTTCAAAATGTCCACATATGGAAGTAGGAAAGCACACACAAGGGACATGGGCACATGTCCAAGGCATACAAATAGAGAAGTGGCATAGAATCCAAAGAATAATGGCATATTTGAATGCACTCAAAGATGGAAGAATCATATGGAAAACAATCAAGTCTAATCTAAGATAACTAGAAATGAAAGCATGTATAACTATGCAGTTTTATGTAGATGCTAGGATGCATATATATTGATTCTAACTAGTGATAGTTGGTAAAAAATATAAGCAATGAGGAGCAATGATCAACATCAAGATAAATCAATGTATAAACTAAAATGTATAGTATGTAAAGATAAAACCCGGTTATAACAACTATGTAGGAGATGCCCTCAAGTGGGCAAATGTATCAAATATATAAACCTAGATCGATGTAAATGCCCCAAATGGGTATATTATAGTTGTTCTAAATCAATGTAGTGGATCGGAGTCATGTTTAGAATTTGCAAGCACTTGACAAGAACAAGTGAAACATACGTGTATGATCAAATTGACTATACTATGATAGTTAACAGTATGCAATATATGGCAAGTAGTAGAAATGTAAACACAACAATGGATAAAGTCTATAAATTTTGTGTTTTATAAATATTTTAACAATTTTGTATTTTGACATGTTATAATACTTTTGTGTTTTATGAGTATAAGCTATGTACAAATAAATGAAATAAACTATGTACAAGGAGTGAGATGGAGAAATAAGTATGTATAAAGGTAAGAACCACACTAACCAATGAGTCTCATGGGAGACTCACTATCATTGTGACTTATGTCGAAGAGTGGAACTATGATCATGTGTGCAGTGTGAAAGGGAAACTATGAGCCCATAATCTGCTATGTTTTATAATTTGAGTCTGAAACTACTTTTGAAGTGATGTTATGATGTTGTGGCACTGACTGTGATGCCCTATGAACTATAGGGGTCTTAGGATCCCATCTGGTAGAAGTAAAAGTTGTAGGTGATATAGGTGCCCTATGTTGAGAACCCCTTGACCTAAATATAGATCTCAACATAAATGATGTAGAGGAAGGTCCTCTAGAATATGTGGTGTATCTATGATGCTAGAGTCTCTCTAGTAATGGTATCCATGGGAGAGTGTGTGTATGTGTATTTACTATAAGAATAGACCTGGCCTTCCCTGATGACTCTATTGAGCACTGTGATGTATGTGTAGGAGTTTTACTCTCTATTCTAACTGCTAACTATGTAATATTTGGCAATGTTATAATTATAACTAGTGTCGATGTTGGAACTATTATTAGAAATAATGTTGAAATTGTCTGTGGGATGGGAAGAGGATACTCATATAGGACACCCTCAATCTTAACCACCTGGTTAGCATGTATATACTTTAGGCATCAATGTACTATAGATGGGATGGCTCAGAGCTAATGTAACCATGGCCTACCCAATAATATATTGAATACACCTGCACTAGGTACTACTAAGAATCGAGTAACTATATGTGCTGGTCTAACCTATAATGGAAGCATAATCTCCCTGATGGAGTGTTGAATGTGGACACTAAAACCACTAATGACTGTATCTATGGGGAATATATCTTGTTCTATGTATCCCAAATACTGTAAGAGTGTCATAGTGCACATGCTTATGCTTGACCCATTATTAACCATAACACTATGAATAGGATGGTGGTCTACGTATACTCGCATGAAGAGTGCATGTAAATTTGTGTCATCGTCCATAATCTCCTACTTTAAAAATGTGATAAGTGGTATAGGTGGCACTGTAGTACGACACATGCCAATAATGTTATGCAAGGGATGTGTCTCCTCTGTAACTGTGTGATAGGAAGCTGGTGGTGGATGAGCCTAGTATGTATAGTGAACACCTGATGTGCCCCTTGCCTCATTAGCTATATACTTTGGGAAAGCATCTAAAAATATCTTTAGTGCTTTTACCTCTATTTGTTATTTTGGTGCCTCTATGGGTGTGCCCACATCAATAAAGTTAGCCTCAATGAGATCTTGTATCTTATACTTTAGGCTAATGCATTTGTTTGTCATGTGGCCTGGTGCCTTGTGATACTTGTAAAATACATTTAAATCATAACTCTTTGAACGAGCTTATGTCATATAAACCTCTTTAATGAAAGGGATAGATAGGACATTGCATTCCCATAGTTGTCATAGAACTTGTGCTGGTAACTCTAGAAGATTAGTGAAGACTCTACATTGAGGAGCAGATAAAACCAACTTGGGAGAAGGCTCAAAATTTGCATTGACTATGGCCTTTTGATCACTTTTGTTTTTTGTGGCCCTTACCTTGTATGGATTTTTATTTGCACTCTTAATAGTTTATTCAAATCCATTTGTGTACTTGAGTTTTCCCATTGCTGGGAGCTTAACCTCTCTTTCCTTAACTATGTGGTACATATCGATAATGAGGGAAACTTATTGAATAAGATAGCTTCATGTAGTGGTGGTAATAGACCCTATTTAAATATATCCTGAAGCTCTTTATCTTCCATAAGGATATTCAACTTTGATAATATTATCTTGTATCATAAGACATAATTGGCAATGGGCTCATTTGAATTTTGCTTTAATTGTGTCACTTGTGCATATGACATCTTATCACTGATGTTGATAGATAAGTGTTCTAGGAACATGTTGGCTAAAGGATTGAATGTCGTGATAGATTTATTTGGCAAATCGTAGAGCCATTATAAGGCATAATCCTTGAGACTATGTGGAAATAACTTCGTAAGAAGCCAATCATTAAACACATAGTACAAACATGCTGTGTGAAAGGATCTAGGTTGATGCTCTGCGTCACCCTTGCCATCATATAATGTGAGCTTGGGTGCCATGAAACTAGATGGCAAAGGAGTTCTTGTTATGTGATGTGTTAAAGGTTTATGCAAGAGAATGTTGGAATCCATGACATGTGTTGGCTTAGTTACTCCTTACTCAAGATGTAACACCTTAGATTATAGAGTAAGAACCTCCTGCATAATATATTGTACATCTAGATTTGAAGAACTAACCACAAGTGTTGTATCTATCACTAATGGTCGAATAACAATCTTGGGTTATGATTTTGAGTTGGTTGAGTGGGTCCACTAAAGGTGTAACAACATTATTAATTGGAGGGGTTGAAGATTGACCATTGTTTATCTTTTGGAGTTCCTCTTGAAGAATGTTTATGAAATCATCTTGTATATCCTTATGTTTGGACATAAAGTCTTGTAATTTTTTCTTATCAATTTCATCAAATCTATTGTTAAATTCTACCATTATAGGTTGAAAGGTAGGAAAATAAGTTTTGTATATTTTGAAATTTTTAAGAATAGGAATCTATAGAAGATTGTAAAAAAGGAAATATTATAAGAAATCTGATATTTTTGCAATTGAAATCTAAGTATAGATAGAAAAGGATACAAACCCTAAGTGTGTCTAGGGTTAGGGTTTTTAAATCTAGGGTTTCTTTACAATAATTTAAATTAGATGTAAAATAAATTGAAACCCTCTTATAAAATTGATTTAATTTAGCTAGGTTATCTAAAAAAATCAAAATCTTGAAAGTACACAACCCTAAATTCATTACACAAAAATAAGAATTAATGCAAGTTAAGGTTTGAAGCAATGCTTGAAGTTAGATGGGTTCACCAAATGATTTAGCCTTTTAGGGTTTTACAATGAAAATCCTATGTTTAGATTAAAGGGATGAGATGTCTAAATCAATTAAATAAATTATAATAATTAATTACTGATTTGTTATGACCTTTGACTTCTTTTAACCTTCTAACAATAGTAATAAATAGGCGTGAATAAGAACTTATCTAAAAATTGACTATTGCAGATGATCTGGGTTCTAAAAGTTGAGTTATGAGCAATTTTGAGTGTTATCAATAGGATTTTGGTGTTCATCTACTCACTAGACAGTAGCAACCAATATGAACAGTAGTGCCATGTTTGTATAGTGTCCTTCAGGTGGCAATAGTGTCCCCCTTTCAATATTGTTCTATTTTTATGTGAGCACCTATGCCTATGTTTTTATGACCTATTCCTACATGCATGAAACCTAGAGCTTTGTGTTGTGCCTAAAAAACTTGATTTAATGTGCAAACCCTAATCCTCCTTACAAGCATGGCATAGACAATAATTATGTGTGTGTTAGTAGGATGTAATGGACATCCTCATCATCTTGTTATGTAAAGAGTTGCCTATATACCAATACTTTGAAGAGGGATCAACCCTGATGTAATTCTCCCACCTAGTGTTTGATGCAAGTTCAAGTGAATGCTATAATGAGAGTGGCCTTGGATGCCTTGAATATTCTTGAGCTTTGAAATGCTTGAAAACTAGACTTAGGGCTGATGTAGATTGTAGTATGAAGAAGTAGGGTAGATTAGGGATCTAATACCTTAATTTTTCTCAACTTTGTCTTTGGTTTGAATGGCTATTTGGATCTATTTTCCATCCAATGAATAGAGGTGAATTAGACTTGTATTTATAGATTTATGTTGCTTGTATGGATAAGAAAATATGTATATGCCGACCTTAGGAGGGGCACACATTTGAAAAAGTATTTATTGGGAAGCATTAGGGCTAAGAAACTTAGTTGGGGACATTAGCGCCATGTCGTTGTAGTGTCCCAAATGTGACCCGCTAATGTCCACTTGGTAGATTGCTAAGTAATTTGGGTTGGGGTCTAAGGTGATAGTTCTATGACTATGTTATGACTAGCTATATGTGACTATGGTTTTCTGAATGATTGGCTATAGGTGACTATGGTTTGCTGAATGACTAGAAAAGTAGGTCTAATACTCTAAGATAGGTGTATGTCTAGCCTAGGGATATGTTAACTCAAGTGACACTCTTAGCATTCAATTACCACTTTTAGGTGATTATACTAGTGCAATGCCCTACCACTAGAAAGGGTAACTAATTAATAGGTAAATATCAATGTTTTAGTTAACAAAACTTCATGTTAAAAGCAAAAAATACACAAGAAGATAATATTACCATCATGCGAAGCGATACTCAGATTTCTTCAAGGTCAGGAAAAATGTCGAAGAGGGTGGGATAATGGAATCTTTAGAATGATGAGGAGCATCTTATAAGGGATAATTTTCTTAATGATTCCACATTTAAATGTCTTTCATTTGATAGTCCTTCAAGTGATCCAACCTCATTGAGAAATACTCAAGAATTTAGCTATAATTTAGATAATTTGCAGTAATTATTTAGTTGGGACTCCACCAAACTAAAAGAATTTTGCTAAAATTTAGTTAATAGGCTCGAACGACAAGTTATTTTGAGTTGAAACAATTGCAGATGGTCTATTGTCAAGGATTATACAAGTATGCAACCTAAAAAAATCAATTAGTTGAGATTGGGAGCTTGCAATTTCAAATGTCTTAACTCCTCACATTTTATGAGTTTCCTTGAGAAGCAAACATAATTCTACTTGTCTCAGGATCTTGAGGTCACTCAAGATATCAATTTCAATATCAATTAAACAACAAGTTGTCAGGAAATAAATTTTTAGAGAGGGTTAAATTTTTTGGAAGTATGAAGCATACAAGTGTCAATTTTACTAGGTCAGTACAATCAAACAAAGTAGAAGGGAGATACATTTTTTATTCTTGCAAAGTCTTATCATGAACTAGACCCATCCATTTCACTCCCTTTTTGGATGCATAGTGAATGATTTGATGAAAGTCTGTGGCTTTGATGTTAATCAGAGCATAAATATAAAACCAAAAAATCTTAAGAGGTACATCATACTGGATAAGAATATGCTTCATGATGTGAATAGGCTTCATAAGAAACTTGTGACAACTGAAGATGGGTAATTTTGGTCCAAACATATTTCCATTTTTGACCTAGAAGGGAGGAGCGTAAGGCATATTTTAAGGAAAGGCAAGAGAGGTCATTACAACACACTATGATTTATGGTAGGTTGCTCAACCTATCAAAATCATTGTAAATGTCTTGAGTTGCATTGTTCAAAACCTTGAATATACACGCCTATAAACTAAATAATTCAATTACAAAAGCAATTTTAACTGTGATTTTTGTTAAGAAGACACACCTAGTCTCATTTTAGGATTCCTAGACAATTTAAGTAATGAGGTTCATGTGTGTAAAATCGTATGGAATTTGAGTTGCTTTTCATTCCCCTCCAACATAGTAGAGAAGAGACCATAGACCATATACCTACATTTATCTACCACCGACCCTATCTGCATTTATTCATTTTACAAATTAAATAATATGTTGGTAACTTGTTGATCCTAATTTGTTTATCATACCTTTGTCTTTAGTGAGGAGTGATGGTCAAATTTATCCCACTCCCAATATTCAGGGATCGCTATAGAGACTAGTCATGGATGTACGACCACTAAATATATCTAAAAAGCAGTACATCCATTTCAATGTATAAGAAAAGTAGGTTTTTCCATGTCTTAACATGGTAAGAAAATCAAAAAGAATATTGTAGAGTTAGATAAACTACATTGAAAATTAATTTGTTCACTTTGAAAAAGATGCTTTACACACGTATTGAGGACTATCCTCAGTAAATGTGCTACAGAGGGCCATCAATTAATCAATGCCCAGCCTTGATTCAAGTAAAGTGGGAGTAACACAAAAAAATCTAGTGAATCAACTTGCATTAAATAATATTATTTTAGTTACCCTATTAAAAACCCTTATATTTCACTTTGAAAAATGTATATCTATGTATGTGTGTGTGTGTGTGTGTGTGTGTGTGTGTGTGTGTGTGTGTGTGTGTGTGTGTGTGTGTGTGTGTGTGTGTGTGTGTGTGTGTGTGTGTGTGTGTGTGTGTATGTATACATAGATATACATACATATATATGTATGTATATCTATGTATACATATGTACACACACACACACACACACACACACATTTTGATTGGTCAATAGATTCATCAACAATTCCAAGATAAGGTTAAATGGATCTAATAGTCGCCCTTTAGGACTAATAAGGGCCGTATAGCGGCTAATCCCTATCTTTGTATTGGAAATTATTTGTATTTGAGATTATTTGTAAGTTTATAATTAATCGTATTTAGATCATGAGTATGTAGATAATTTAAGAAGTGGTCAATATTACCATGCCTTCACATTGGAAAAGATAGTGTCTAGTGAAAATACTCTCAAGTTTTTATAGTTTATCAACTTATTAAAAACTAAATATTTATAAAAAATAATTTATTGAATATAAAGATAAGGTATAATTTTGGGTTAAAGTTTTGATTTACTAATCAGTATCAAAGTAGGCCTAATAAATTATATGTTTGACTACTATATTCCTATGTTTTTTGAGGCTATTTGTTGATGGCGAAAGTTTTGGCAATTCAATACTTCATACATTTTGATTTGATCGATTAAGTTGAAGTGAAACTTGTAATATGGATAAATAGATAATAACTAACTTGAGATACATACACCCAATTAGTTGGTAAGCTAATTAATATGTATAAACTAATAATAAATTTTAATTAGTAATTATTTTTGTAAAGTTTTATAAGTATATTGAAGAATAAGTTGATTAGTGTTGTATATTATATATTGGAAATATGTAATGTTATATATAAAATTACATTTTAAATGTGGTGTATATAAATTATTGTTATTAATCATTTATTGTTATAATATTATTTTGATATTCCGAAAAGGTTTGTACAAAACTCCACTAAAAAATTTATTATAAATATCTAAAAAGTTATAATTAATTTTTATTTGTAAAATTTAATTTAATTTAAATATTATTAAATATGATATGATAATAAAATAATTATTATCTAAATTAATAACAATTAATTAATTAATTAAAATTAATATTAAAATTTAAAAATATGAAAAAATACTTTATTTATATTGATTGTATAGTTGCTACTAAGTAGAAGGTATTAGAATAAATATTTTTTTACGAAGATATTAATTCCAAATAAAACATGGCAGTTTAAAAAGAGAAGAGATTTAAAAATTATTAAACAACAATTAATACAACTTTTGGTATGGTTGTGAAGGGTGATATAATGTTAAATAGAAAAAAAGACAAATGAAATGCTTGACTTTTATTTATAAAGCAAACAAATAATAAAAAGTTAATTGTATTAATGATAAATTGAGAAAATTTATTTAAACTAGACCTACCAATTTCAATGTGAAAAAAACATTTGAATTATTATAATTTACAAATAAAAAGTGGATAGTTGAAATGTTTTTGAAATTGTGATGGCTTAAGAGAGACAATGTTGATTATGAAGGAAGTTAGGTTATCATTGTTTTTACACTATTGAATTTAAGGTTTAACTATTTAAATTTTCAATTACAGATTAACATTAGTGATCTTGATTCACTTTATGTTAGTTGTCTTTTGGTATGCTTGTATTAATGAATGAGTAATTGATGGGGTATGTGTTGTCAATAGTAATAATTATTTATGATGTTAGGAATGGAATATACTTAAATACCATGTATAGAATATTATAATATTTATTTGTCAAATTTATAATAGATAAAATAATATATATTTTTAAAAATTTATTGGTTGAGCAAAAAATTATTATTTGAAAGGTGAAACCTATAGTACCTTGAAATTTATCACAAGCATCTCTTGAAAATAATTAGTTGGCCTCGAATGTGGGACCCCTGCTTTAGAAGTCTAATTTTAAAATTATAAATTAAGAAAAACAATTACTTGTCATTTACAAAAGAAAACTAATTTTAGAAAATTTCAAAAGAAGCGTTGTAACTGGGAATAGAAAGTCCCACTATATTAAAAGTATTTATTGGTCAAAGATTAATAATCTTCAAAAATTGACTAAAAACCCACCCTTACTGTGAGTAGTCATAATAATTTAATTTAATGACAATCAACAATTTTTTTGTTTAACATATGTACTCATAATAATTAAATTACACAAAGAATATGAATATGAAAAGCTATAAATACAAATTACCATCATTCTCCATCACAAATCTTAGTTCACTTTTTTTTTGGGTTTTTTGAAGCTAATTTAAATAGGGAAAATTTTGTCCATCTCGTTGTCTTCATTTTCGTCCTCTATTTTTGGGAAGAGAAATATATCTATTTGTTGACATTCAAGTTCATAGATTTTAGTAGTATTGGACTAATCAACATTTGCATATTTTTTTGACATATTTTATTGTATACCTTTAGAGTTTAAATACCTCTGGCTACTACACTCATATAGCATTCAAGATCATAAACAAATTAGTTATAACTTATAGATCATAATTTTTATGTTGGCATGTGCATTATTTGTACCCATATTATTAAATACATGTAAACGTTTGTTATGGATTTCTACTACTTTATAGCATAATTAATGTAAAGATGAATGGAGTTATTTTGTGGGCTATCTTCGTTAAAATTTTGTTATTTTGTTTCATTGATTTGATATTGACATTGTCTATTTTGTTATGTTAGATATGTGATTTTGCTTGGTAAAATAGTGTTAACACAAGAGTTCATTTTATTTTTCTTAGTTGATGGTTATAATTGGTAAGGATAATATCTTGATGGTGCAAGAGCAACTAGGAAAGACTATATATTAATGGTATTTATAGATTTGATACTAATAGTACTCACAAATCAGATTCAAGGAGTTAAATAGTTCAATGTTATCTTATAATTTTTAATATTTAAACTACTTAATTGTAATACCCAAAATATTGTATGCCTACAAATACATATGGCACCTCATAAATAATAAAAAAATATTCTCATTTCATGAAAAAATCTACATTCAAAAGAATTATTTTTCTAGAGATAATTTGTTTGAATAGTCCTTCAATGTAAGGGTTAATTTTTTTGGTTAGCTTTACCTATAAGGTGAAGTTTTTATGATGATCATCCATTCAATATTTCCCTTCAAATTTTATGACAATTATCTTTAAAGAAGGAAACATCAAAGAGTAAATATATATTTTTGTATTCATTAATTTTTTTGTAATTCTTAAGAATTTTTTACAATCTAAATAAAATATCCCATTTTGGTCTTCAAAATATATCCAATGTCTATTATAATTAAAAAGAATAAATACATTCATACAACTGTCAAATTTAACCCCTATCCTAAAATTCTAATTTAAAAAAAAAATTGAAAGAGTGATATTTTATTTAACACATTTTTTAATAAAGTATGTACTTAGAGTAATCATATTAATTAAAGTACAACTATTTCTTACAACTTCTCATCATGGAAAGGTTGCATGAATATATAACCTTCAACTTAAAATTAAGAGGAGTCCTTCAAATTTGATGATTGCACTCAACAAGGGATTTAAACATGAGTCTCCATACCATTACAATTTTTTGACTTGCCACTTGTTACCAAACCACTCTTTTGGTTAAGTACCTTGAGTTAGATTGATGGTAATAAGCTCGTATTCTTGAAATGAAAGTCACAAGTTTAAATATTATAAGGGATGTGTGTGTACTCCTGATATTTAAAGTATACACAAGGTATGTATATCTCATATTTAAAGTATAATTAGGTTCCCAGATATTCTAGGAGTATTAGGTGGTTGAAAGGGAGTTCACAAATTTAAATATTATTGATTACGTGCCCCAACATACTGGAGTACTAGGGGGTCTCATATGTTATAAGCTAGGTCTTACAAACATAAGCAAGTTGAACATCATGCACCTTAAATAAAACCTTTCTTTTCCTTTTCAACATGTTAAAGCAAACATAATCTGAGATTGAGTTTGAAGTGTATAATGTGTGGTTCGACATTTTTATAGCCATTTTGAGTTTTTCATGTACTTTTAAGACCTAATCTTGTTAAATAATGTAAAAACTCATCACTTATTAGTGCATGTTCAAATTCAAACTCATTGGAAATAATAAAATAGATAGCACCTTATTATTGTGTTATAAATAAATGAATTTCAATTAAATTACAATACAACTATCTAGATATATTTAATTATGCCAAAAAATTACATAAAAATATTAGGTCAAACATAGTTAATTTTTACAATCAAATAAATGAAGATAAACGTAGGGTTTAGAAATGTATCTTGCATATCCATAGATCATGTGGAAGTCATCAAAATTTGATGGTGGTAAATAGTGTTTAGTAGTAAATAGAAGATGGTCCATAAAACTTGTTATGATTGGAGTGATGTCCAAACCATCAAGTTTTGATTCATACATGTCAAAATCATCAAGTTCCATTCTTGGGAAATGTTAGGTACAATGTTTTTTTAATGATCATGTTGTTCTAATTTGGGGATCCAAAAACCTTACTTAATTTTTTGTTCCTTCACTCAAATCACTAAGAAAATAGACATATTCTTCTCGACCTGATTTAGAAGATAGACCTATAAATCATAAGGAAAATAATATATGTTTTGGGGTTTGTGTTATCCTAGGGAATAATCGAGCTATCTACTAGGAATTAACTCATGCATGACACATAAATATAAAGGAGATTTCTATATACACACAATATTTTTAAACTTTATGAATTACTCATGCTTTCTCTCTTATAAGAACCCATTGAGACTCAATCTATTTGAGTGTACGCCTTAAAGGGTGCGTCAGGAAAAGGGTGGGTAAACCATTTGTGCTTCTCAAGATAGTTTTCCCTTATACCACCACTTTAACCAATACAAACCTCCCCTATATATTTCCCTAAGCTTTGACACTCCCTTACACACTCCTCCAAGCAATTCACTGCCTCAAACAACCCTTACCTAAGCCAAAGCCTCTTTTTATCATTTACCAAATAAAGTTGCATGGGTCGACCTTGTTCTTAAAAATGAGCACATTATGGGACTTGGTCAGCCCAATTGACCTAGTCCGATATTTAACTGCTTTTTTAATTTAAGAACTAGGTTGATTGGGCCAACTGTGTCAGCTAAAACTTTAGAAGGGTTTAGGATTAGATCTGGCTATATAAACACATCCTTTTCACCATTTTCATGAGAGAGATATATAAATAATCATTTAATTGTGCATTTGCTTAACCACCATTCTACTTGAGGAGCCATTGCTTAGGGTTTTATACTTTCTTTAGAGAGAAAAATATTGTCTTGTGGGAAAAGTTTTTTGGATGCATAGAAGAAGTCATGTAGCCTAGAACTGACCTATCTTTATTATCCTTACAAACCACAATAACTTCTTAAAAATCACCATTGGCCAAGGAGATATTGAGGCTCTATGGGTTCATATTTAAGGTAAGTATTCTTAACTCTTGCTCTTATTTATTAGTAGATAGATTTGCATGTGTTAACTTATGCATATGTCTCCATCTCCATACATTAGGATTACCTCTACATTAACTTGAGTAGAGTTATACTTTGAATGTTTACTTTAAATTTTATTATCCCTATTTTATGCCATATGCTTTGGTAAGCACTAGATTAATTTTACTTTGTTTTGTCATTTACTTTGATAAGAAAACATAGGACCTAGTTAGGTTATTATGTGGTATTGCTTGACTAGAGACTTTGGAACCCTATCTCATGATATTGTGTGGTAAGAGACAACTTACTTAGGTCTAGCAGATCCATATTGGTCATGATGCTAATTGTCTAAATGTACCAACAAAGGGAAGGGCTAGTTTGATGTATCTTCTCTGAGCTATGATTGATTTGTAGATTAGCTTCATGTTCCCTCTTATACATTCTGGTGAACTTGACATAAAATTAACACTTGTAGGTTTTCTTTCACACCTTCATTTATTATCATTTATTATTTATTTTATTTTTGCATCACTGGATTGAATCTATCAACTTAGTCTAACTTTTTGTGCATAGGTTTAACACACAGTTGATCCAATTGACTCTATTTTTATTTGTGTAGGTCATCTTCAACCATAAGTAATTGGATCAATCCACTCGACTTAGTTTGCTTCTTTATATATAGGTTTTCAAACTCAGTCTATCAAATCAACTCTATTAATAGATTAAAAATATTCATTTGGATGAAATAGTTTAAAAATAACAAATTCAACATCTTCAAGATTATCAGGTTCATTATCGCCATCTTAATCATTTATTTTCTTAATTATAGTTTTTTCATAGTTTTTAGTTTATAAAATACTAACTCTACAACGAACTAGGCCGATTGAATTGACATAATTCTTTAGCTTGCTTTTTTGTCTAGGAGACTCATTTAACTATTTTTTTTGGATCTTACTTCAATAGATAGAATCAATGTACTTTTTTCATATTTGGTCATCTAAACTAACCTTGTAGTCTTCAAGCGAAGGAATTGACTCATATTGCTAGTAATTAAATAATCTTTCATTTTGATGCTTGCTTGCTTAGAGTAGCACACATAGACTAAATAGGAAACTTTAATTTATCGATTTAGTCACACTATTTTTATTTTATTCACACACTTTTAAACCAAATAATATAAAAAAATATTAAACAAATTATGTCCATGGTCTACCTACTTAGATTTCATCACCAAGGGAGAAACCAACTAGGTTTTTTGGTCAAGCATAAATATGTGGTTCATGGTATATATTAGCAAATCACCCAACACCATTATCACTATAGAATTGTGAAGTGAGGAGGTAGGCCCCAATACCAATCCAATATCATCATCAATACAGATCCTTTTCAGCCTTAACTACTTGAAACCATCCTAAAATTACCTTTCTAGTTCCTCTTATAACTAACTCCCTATCACATTTATTTTTAAAACCTATAATTTAAAACATTTAGAAATGACCACATATATTAGCATTTTTATTTTTGTTCTTGCGCGCTTATAATTATATGTTGTATTTTACAACTTGTATCAACCAAGATTGCTACAAGGTTTGTGTTATGTGTTGTAACTAGATCGACTGGATTGACCTAGTTGTATGTGTGTTTATTTCAAGTATTTTACAAAATAACACTAGATCATTTAGAATCATAACTATCAAAACTTGTGTTTACCTTTAAAAAATAGTCAATTTGGTCGACCATGTCTCCTATAGTATTTGTTTTCCCACATAACATAATCACTTTATTTGACCTAGTCTCTTACAAACTACTTGTTTTGCTTGCCTTTAGAACAGAGTCGATATGCTCGATTGTGTCTTCTACAGTCTATATTTTCTCATAGAACACAATCATTATGTTCGACCCAGTCTCTTATAGACTACTTATTCTATTTGACTTCAACACATAGTCAACCTATATGACTATGTGTCTTATAGACTTCTTTAGTTTCATCATCTACAAAACATAATCGACTAGTTCGACTATGTCTTTTATAACATATCTTGTCTACTATCCTACAACATAGTGTCAGTTGGTTTGACCCAGTATCCTACCAATTGATCCTCATTTTTACAAAGTTTTTAGTTTCCCTCCATCATGAATTTCTTGTTTGAAGATAATACTAAATTGAATAAAACAAACATGATGAGTTTTACCAATCCAAATAGAGTTCATAAGATACATCATCTAGAACCCACTATAGATTAAAGTAATGTCCATGTTGCCACCTACACTACCAACTATGGGACTCATCCCCATTCTTATTCAACACTTAACCCTTTATTTTAATTAGAAGATGAGTGTGACCTTGAGTAGATAAGTGAAATGCTCTTTTTCATCAACGAAAATCCTCAACATAGAATAAAAGATCTTACAACCATCTATAATCTCATGATGGGACCTTATACAAGAGAACCCCATTCACCTTCCCCTAGATTTTCCTAAGGATTTGGGGCAAGCCCTTTCTTTTCATCCCAGCCTTCCCCCTATATTATGTCTCCTTTCACACCATGACATCATCATCTCTATTTTCTTCTACCTCCATGCCAAGTATTTCTACAAACATGACAGGTTCAACATCTAGTGGGGCTCTTCAAAATACCCACATCCCTAACCATGCTACTAATGCTTCTTTTGCTATTGATGCTTATTTTACTACCAATGCTTCTTTTGCTACTAATGTTGCTCATGCCTCTAGTGTGGTGCATGTTACTACCTCATCCCACACTCATAGTGCATCTCAAACTCTTAATACCTCACATAATACTAATGCATCACATGTTGTGTCCACTAGCCAAAATATTGATCAAATCAATCAACTTTTATTACAAACGTTTAACCAAATGCATACTTTTCAAACTAATAATGCAAATCAGATGACTCAAATGTAAAATTACTTAATACATCTCCAAAAACAACCTCACCATGTTCCATGGGGAGCATAAAATCTTAATGCCCCCTCTAAAAGAGTATCACAAAACTCTTTCGCCAAGATCTCTCTAAAAGATCAGTACTATAGCCATGAAAGCTTCACCATACACACACATAATAAATCAACTATATTCCATTCTCTATTGTATTATAATATTCTGGTGAAGAAGAATATATATAAGGACTAGGGGTAGTTAACTCATAGGAGAACTCACAATAACACTCAGTTGAACTCTAGGTGAAACTATAAGTGGAACTCACCTTCTCACCCACTTACACCTAAGCAAACTAAAGATATAAGTGTAGGGATAATTCATTCAATAAATAAATAGACTAATAAAAATCCTACACTAACACCCCCCTTAAGCATAGCTTAAGTGTGTAAAAAATAAAAAATGGGTCCTAACAACAAGGCTTGATGAGGTACCTATGTATAATGCAACTCTAAAAAAGTGGAGTAAAAAGAGAAAACCCAGTGGTAAAAACTCCCCCCCAAGATATAAACAAATAAAAGAAGGTAGGACTAGAAATGCCCCCAAAGATGATGTTCAATTGGTCATCACTTCAAGTACTCAAAGTCACAAAATAACTTAATATGCACGAGTGGTTCAAATCTACTACTAGATCACAAAAACAACTAGCACTGGGCTTCACCAAAATAAATCCAATCAACAAGATTGTCAGTAGTGTCAAAAGTATAAAAGAGTATTGTATGTGTAAGGAATGCTCAACACCTAAGAAGCGTGAATAAGCTACAAACAACTGTCGAAGGATGACTGCTATAATGCTAAAAGAAGAACCTCCTCTGAAATCAAGATGAAGATCATGATCAAGAAGATAAAAACATGCATGAGTACCTAAAATGGCACTACTCGAATAATGATTATATGGCAAACCAAGGCACAATCTGAAATTTAAAGATATAGATGGCACATAAATCTACATGAGTGACCCTAACAATGCTACTTAACCAATGCATGGAAAATTGCAAGTCAAAAATATAGTTGCCAATGGTCTCAAGAAAATGATCAAATGAATATGGAAGGTTGCCTAAAAATAAGAATGCAAGAGTGTCTATATGGTAAATGTCCCATCTCATCGAAATGCATGGGTAAACAACCATTGCATCTGCCTAGTATATAAGAACAAAAATAAATACATATCTCACTCCAAATCAAAACAATTGAAGCATTAGTACCAACAGTATGATACCCCACCACCTACCGCCCATAATGTTGAGAAGGGAGAGATATAACAGGTCCACTGAAACTATGTGTGATAATGTAGTGCATGAAGAAGAACTAGCTACATCAAATGAGGCATGAAGAAGTATCAACAACTAAAAAATGGTGTGCAAACACAAGGCACACTCACATGAAGGTAAACAAGGTTGTGATTGCAAATAAAAATTTCACATAAAAAACCTCCCATGTCACTTTATAAAGTAGTGCAAGTACAATAATTTCTTAATAAGGTTCAAATGAAAATAAGGAAGACATTGGGCTTCACTAGAATAACTCTAAATAAGGAGACCATTTACTTGTCAAAGAAGCCGTCAAGTATCATGATAGATGCTCCGAAAAAATAAGGGAGAAAAAAAGTATCTCCATAAAGGAAGGCAAGGCACTAATAAAGGGGCCTTGATGGAGACATGACACAAACTACAAGTGTGTCAAAGTGTTGATGCATAAACTAGAATATAGCATGTCGTGCTCTGATGGAAGAGTGTGGCAAATGGTGAAAAAAGCCATCATATATGCAAAAACACACTTGAAATGATCAACTACCAAAAACAATAACTTATAAGTGCATGCTCAGAACAGTTATGTTGGGCACAACCGAAATGGATCCACATGTGAGCAATTAGTGCACTAATTATAATGCAGAAAGTACTAGGGCTCATAGCACAAACAACCCCCTGAATATGGTACTTTATAACTTTAGTGTGTTTATAATAAAATTAGGACTAATGGGTGGGAAATTAAAAATAAGACACTTTTAAAAAAGAATGTACTTAATTTCAAGCTATTGATCAAAAGTTATTACAGAATCAAGTTCTCGTCATTAATAACCTGTTTTAATTAAATTTGTACAAAAAGTTTAAATGCTCCATGTCAAAAAGGCAAACATAACCTTATAACCAAGATCAGAATTGAGATCCTAACATCTTCCAATACAATGCTATGTCTTTAATCAATTTTCCCACTTGTCCATATGCATATTTTGCAAAAATAATGTTGTTTTGAGGGTAATTAAAAACAAAAAAGATAGTGCGAGGAAAAAAAATAGTCACAACTTCGAGGTAAGAAGTATTGAACTAGAGACTTCTCCAAGGCAAATATAAAGTCTTAATTGATCCACTTATACACCCTTATGTGAATCTCAATGAATAAAATTCTACTTGAAGCCAAAATAATAAAATTGAGCTATTTTAAAACAATAAAGCATACATGATTTAGATTTTAGGTTTAGGGAAGAAATTTTTTGTTTAATGTTTGGAGAGTGAGAGCATTGCCATGAAGGAAAGGAAACTACTTGAATAAACTCTACCACTGTCTTTATGCTATTTATATGTGAAATCACTATTGACATGACACTATAAACAAGTCACTATTCATGGCCACTATTCATGTGATGAGGCGGTAGTTACTATTCATAGTGATGAATTGGTGGTGATTGTGCTGACGAAGTGGCAGTGTGAGTTGGTGGTGTTTTTACTTATGAGGTGGAACTTTGTTGATATGGCATGGTCCACATGAAATATTTTATTGATTAAAATATTAGGAGAGAGAAATGGGGCACCATATCTTGATGGGTGACTTTTGGAAGCATGTTGGGAATAAGCATCTTTGAATCATATTCAGTTGGTGAATGAGTGATGTGTGGTCACTTTTGTCCTCAAACCTTGAGGTTAGTAGCTCTCCAAAATCATCCCAAGTGGTGATATGTCCTACTGACAATGTTTTGTACCAATCAAGTGCTTTCCTTCTAAAGGACATGGCAAGTAGTCTAATTGCAATATTGATTTCAATAACATTATGAAAGTTATAGAAGTTAGAGATTTCCCTAATATGCTCACTTAGGGTGACATAACCTTCCCCATTGAAAGTGGGAACACTCTTAGTAGCATTAAGAGGTATATCATCATATGCATTGAGGTGTATGGGATTTTTAGTGTTAAATGCTAGGAAGGCATGCTACCTAACCATGTTGTCCTCAAGTTACTCTTCACTTTCTTGATCTTCTTGGATTGCAAAGTCTTCTTATTCTTTGAAGGTCAAGAAAGGTTGAAAATGTTGAACCTCAAGAGGAAGTTCAGGTTGAAGGAGTGGGTTTATGGGGTTGATACCTCTACTAATAGTTGACCTAGTAAGGACCATGAAGTATGAACAAAAGAATGATAAAAATTAGTCTACAAACAGATATTAACTTGAATGGAATCGCCAAATGTTGAGTAGAACACCAAATGCAATTGTGATGTTATCAAGACCAACATTCACTTTGACAAGATGTACATAAGATAATTATCCCACTGGGCATGTCATAACTATTGTCACTCAATCTTGTACCCTATATATGGTTGTTCAAGCCTACTCTAGATTGAGTGAAACATTAGATTACCTCTAGGCCTATGAGTTGCCTATAATAGAGGTAAAACTCTAGTTTAAGGGCTATCTCCCTAGATTAGACTTTGGTTGCTAATCACTTACACTACTTGTTTGCTTAGATGAAAAAGGATAGAAGGAATATGAAAGTAAACTAATTTAATGAGGTGATACACCAGAATGATCTCCACTAGACTACCATACACTTGCACTATGAAACATAACTCACAATACCAATCTCAACATCCTAAATAATTCTAACATAGGTATTTCAAGTATTGTAGGTGATAAGCAACCAAAATATAAACTAGAGAGCTATCCCTTAAACCTAGAGGTTTACCTATGTTATAAACAACCCACAAGCCTTGAGATAATCCAATGTTTCACTCAATCTAGAGTAGGCTTGAACAACCATCTCTAGGGTGCAAGATTGAGTGATAACACCTCTCTCAAACACCACCTTAAGGTAGTGGACAACCATGCAGCCATAGGTGCTCAACTCCACACTCGGCTACACTGGCTAAAAATTGGTGACAAAGCCTCCAATGATTTCTTTAAAACACTAAAATCCAAGCAAGCTTGTAAGTAAATGAAAGCCATTATAGTGGATCAATCTTGACTTACCTCTCAGTCTGATATCTCCTCAGCTTTGCTTGAACATTACAAGCTAGTTTTTCAAGCTCAACCTTTCACAACTGAGCGATCCCAGGTGATTCAAAAATGTCTCAATATGGTGCCTTGTAAGCTCAAGCCAATCGATCAATGGCTTTATGATGCCCCATTCACCTTGCAGTAATTCACAGAGGCTTTGCATTGCATGAGAAATGATAAAGCCCCAATCTTAATGTCTTCCCATGCAAATTTTATAAAGCCACATGGGAGTTCACCACCCCTGATTTACTACAAGTCTATAAATAAGCCTTGCAAAATCAGTGTTTTGGACACATGATCAACCAAAATAATATCAAATTCATTCTTAAAGTTGAAGATCTTGAGTTTATTATTAGTTGGAAGTTGGTAACCTTGCTCAATGTTTATTACAATATTTTTGCCAAAGCCCTTGCCAACTGCATCTGGCTCATCTTACCTGCCATTGTTAGACCAGAGCAAACATGATTCATTAGAGGACATTAT
Source organism: Torreya grandis (assembly GCA_037957365.1). NCBI lineage: Eukaryota > Viridiplantae > Streptophyta > Pinopsida > Cupressales > Taxaceae > Torreya > Torreya grandis. The sequence goes on along the minus strand of JARHVA010001541.1, from coordinate 3,091,647 downwards.
ATTTTGGATAATTGTAACAACCCCACATGGATTGTACTACAATAATGCATTTTAAAAAAAAACTAATTACTCAACATTCATTATTTCATTGGATATACCATGAGAATCTAATTAGTGATGTTTAACAAACTTAACCAAGCATATTACACTATCACAAACTTAGAACAATAACAGTTCCAATCACTAACACTACATGCAACATAACATAACATAACATAACTGTAAGGAAAGTAATCACATTAAAATTCAGTAACGGCTGGTCCAAGAATATAGCTACTATTGTTGAAGTATAAAAAAATAATATAATTACATTTTCATTAGGCATTTAGTCTTAATACAATAAACATATATTATGTTCCACGGAGCTCAAGTCAAACTAGCTCGTGTATCTTTAATAATCTCAAGTGTAGTCTCCAAGTAAGTACTATAGTGGGGAGGGAGAACATCATTTGAGTGCTTTTCCATATAAACCACAAACCATCATTCCCCTCCACAATCTCCAATCAGGGAATGGTCATCCCTTCACAGATAGGTAGAGAGTAACGGTGCAGGAATCTAGAGAGACATGTCAGTACCTGTGTGTTGTAAGATTTCTACTACATGATGTGTATCATAAAAAAATATGTTTTAACATGATATCACACAAACACATAAATAAAACATATGAAATGACAATGCCTATCTAACATTACTTTGGCCAAAGTTTTCAAATAACAAATGATCTATAAGATTAATCAATTTTATACACACTACTTGATCAGATTATCTACATCCGACCTTGATGAAGCTAACTAAGCTGGTGAATTCCATCTCATTGCTTAGCTTGTATCATCAATACTAGATTTGGTTAACATATAGTTTTTAACCAACAGGTTCATGCAATTATTATACACTCAAGTACAAACACATGCTAATTTCAAAAATAATTACTATACATACACAGTCCGTCAAATGTATGTTTGAACCTCTTAATAATTTATTTTATAAACAATATATATGACAAGTAAGTTAATTTCCCATATAGGTAATATGCAAGTCATTTAAACTTTCCATTTGTTTAAACATATGATAAGCACAAAATTAACATCATTATAACATAAAATCATTCTGCTATATGTTTGGCCCTCATCACAACCTAAAGAACTACAAGAAGTCAAAGTAAGTGTATGCCTATAAAATAATGATTTACAAACACTTTGTTTACTCCTTACTAATATAAAGAAATTTTCCCGCATATGACCATGTTTACTCTATTATACTAATAAATTGAGCTCCCATAATAGAAAAATCATAAATCTTACTACTTTCACATACACATTTCATATGTATAAATACATATTTAAATATATCAATCTATACATATATATCATGTATAATAATTTTATATTTCTCAAATATATAAATAAATATTTTATTTTATATATATATCATGTATAATAATTTTATATTTCTCAAATATATAAATAAATATTTTATTTTAGAATTGTTTACATCTAAGTATCATACCAACCATACCATAAACAAATCTCGTTTAGAATTAAAGTTGCATTCCATTTCAATATTTGCTTCATAAATAGTTAACTCAACTAAAGTTCAAGATTTGTTTTCGAGTAATAAACTCATGTTCAACCATAATATGGAAATCCGAGGCAATACTAAAGTTCCACCTAATCTTCAATTTTCCATAAAGGAAGTTTCCATTATATTCTTATCGTTTCTCTTCCAAACGAAGTTTCATATTGAGCATACGAATTTCCCTTATATCATAGGTTATTTGACCATTGAAAATATACACCTAAATTTCTATCAACACTAAACATATTTATTTGTTTTAAAAAGGTGCGAGATTAAAATATTTAAATCCAGATCTAATCTTATAATGATTATACAGATTTCAACTAAATCTGCAATCAATTATATTTCTATGATTTAGAGATGGTGAGCAAACAATCAACTATGGTTTGATATATATAAAATTAAGTCTTGCACCCTTTTCTAACCTCAAAGGTTTCCTTATGAGCATAGTAACTAATTTGAATATTATTTTAAATTTAAACCATTCGTAATGACTATACGCCTTACCAATTCGACTTGGACAAACATGTATTTTTATCTTACTTTTCAAAATATACAGATTGATTATACTAATGTTTATTGAATGAAACCATAATTAAAATTGACTTGTCTAAATTAACCAATCATCCCATAGTTTTTTATTCTTGTATTTTTAATTTATATAGGTATTAATACTTAAAGGTATGCAAATTTTCATTCAATTATAAATATAGACTCATTTCCAACATTCAATAAAAAAAAGAAACTCACTTACAAAACCTACCTTCAACACCTTTGTTGAACTAGGATTTTTCCTTCTTGCTTCTCTCTTTACTTCACTGTATTTTTCTTCTATCTCTCCTTCACCGTACTTTCTCATTCGTTGTTCATGCCTTTTCTCCCTATCATCATACTTCTTCCTTCGCTCTATCTTCTATCCTCACTTTCACTGTCTTCTTCTCCTATTTATCTTCATATCCACCGTCGTACTCTCTCTATTCTTCTATTATTATCTTCGTTATTTTTATTTTCATGCCTGAGTCGCTGCCTCTCTATTTCTCCTTTAAAATCTTCACTTCAATTTTAATTCCCAAAAACCAGTGAATTTATATTGAGTTCTATTTTTCTTTTATCATGCATACGTCAACGCTTTATCATTTTAGTTTTTATAATATTTCTTGAGTTTCATTTAATTTCTTAAATTATGCATGTTAATTCTATTGGTTTCAAGGCTGAGTTGTTTGTTAGGTCTATTTAAGTCATTTTTTTAATGATAATTTTAAACCTTGAATACTCAATGCAATCCATGCATTGTACTTAACTTTTAAGTTAGTATTTTTTTAGGTTATTAAATTTCCTTAAATTTATAGAGACAAAAGTAATTATCTCTTTAAAAAAGATAAACTAAAAAAATTAATAAATCTAATTATTATAAGATAACTATTTTAATTAAATATCAATTTAAATGCATTATACATATATAATTATTTAATCATAGACTTGCATTTATGTCTTGACTATTTCATATTCATAAAGACATTAAATCAAGACAATGATAATTACCGAATATGATTTAAGCTTGTTACTGAGTTAGGCAACCATATTAGTGTCAGCATCAATTGCATGATCATAAAACAATATTTTTATGATACTATCTATGAACTATAATCATACATGCTATTACACAATCAAATCATCATAAGCATCAACTGAAACATGATCATAGCAAAAGTATATTAGCACTTTTAAATAAATTGACTATCTAAATCAAACAAAGTGTTTAAACAAATTATTTTGCTATGGTGTGTGTGTTGGGTTATAAGTAGTTCTTTAGTCATCCCCCAATTATCCCATCTATGCCACCCTCTCTGATGATACTCTTCCTCCATCATGCTCTGAGGGAAGAATCAATCCTACATCCACCTCGTGACAAGTAGGTAGTTAGTTCGAGTCATCATATATTTAAAAAATTAATGATGTATAACTAACAAATATTCATCTATAATTTACAAAATATGAAAGTATAACTATCACATAATTAATCTATTATGTAACTAATCATAATATCACTATCCCATAACCAGTATATGTCATAAAGCTTTAATCAAAGCAATAATAATCAAATGATAACCATAATAATCCATGGATTAAAAGGTTATAATACTTAGAGTAAAATCAATATGTAACATTATTTCTCGCTAAAACTAGTCATCATCCTGATGACACTTATTCAAACAATAGTTCTAAATAATAAATTGAGTTTAATGAAATAAAAACATAGGATCTAGTATCAAATCATGCAAACAAATGTGAAAATAACTTGTAGAACTCATTATAGTCCTCTCAAGTAGCACTATCCTCAGAGTATTAGTCCCATAAGACCTTGCATTGTGACACTTCTCTATTATGTAAACAAAGCTCAATTACTTCGATTGGTTCTACCATGATCATCCCAGGATCTACAACCTGCAAAGCATTCTAATACAGAACATGTGAAAGATCAGCTATATACTTTTTAACATAAGATACATGGAAAATAATATGTAATAGAGCTAGGATCGATGGAAATGTAAGTCTATATGCTACAATATTAACCACTTCTAACACCTCGAAGGGTCCCACATATATTGATGATAGTTTCACTAACTTCCCAAATTTAATCGATCTCTTATACAACGTAACTTGCAAGAACACTTTATCACCAATAGAAAACTACCTATCTATCCTCTTCAGACTATCATAAATCTTTTGTCTATCATTGACCTCGTATAATATCTACTTGAATAATCTAACTTGTTCTTCCATTTCCAAAAGCATCTCAGACCTAAAGACTACCCTGTCTTCTAACTTGTCCCAACTGATTGGTGTCCTGCACCTTCTTCTGTATAGTGCGTAGAATGGTGCCATCTTTAAAGCTGATTAGTATGAATTGTTATATACAAACTCAACCAATGAAAGATAATCTTCTCATTTGTATTATTGATCTATAAAATACATACAAATAAGATCCTCTAACACCTAATTAATGTGCTTAATTTGACCATCAGTCTCTAGGTGATATGCAGTGTTGAAGTTTAGTTGCATACACAAAGCTGAGTGTAGAGTTATCCAAAACCTAGAAGTCATCTTTAGATCATGATCTAAATTTATCTTCTCTAAAAATCCATGCAACCTATACACTTCTTTTATGAACCTCTTCACAAGGGTAGCTGCATCATCTGTCAAATTACCAAGTATAAAATAAACTACCTTAGTTTGTTAACAACTACCAAGATCATATCATGTTTGCTTTATGACATTGGTAAACCTTGGACACATTCCATGTTGATCACCTACCACTTTCACTCTAGTTTATAATGCAAATATAAATATTTAGGTGGGTGTACATGCTCAACTTTCACAAACTAACATTCCAGACAATGTGACACATAGTTTGCCACATCTTTCTTGATTCCCTTCTAGAAATATACTCTCTTGGATGTCTCGAATATGGGGCATTATAATTTTTTTTAGCACTGTGCTCTGTAGATCTCTCGATACGGCACATACATCCTTCCATTGTAATGTAAAAAGCCATCAATCTCAAAACTGAATCCTTTATACCAAAGATTCTAAGCATTCTTAGATAATGCTTTTCTAACCTGATCATAGTATTCATCTCTTGGTGAGAACTCAATCACATGATCCCTAAAAGTACTCCTGATATAGTCATAGTTGTTATGTACCTTTTAAGACTCAAAGCGTCAAGTACTCTATTATATTTACCTTTGATGTAATTGATATCAAAGTCATAGTTAGAAATAAACTCTAACTAACATCTCTAATGAGAATTCAAATTTGGTTTGGTGAAAATGTATTTGAGTCCTAAGTTATCAGTCTTGAGCTCAAATGGTTTTCCTAGCAAATAATGTCACCATACTTGCAAAGCATGAACAATTATTCTAACTTCAAGATCATGAGGGGCATGATTCACCTCATAAGTTTTCAGCTTCCTTGACTCATAAGCCACTACTGCACCATCTTGCATAAAGACTCCTCCTATTCCCTCTTCTGATGCATCTAAAATTAGTGAAAATTAACCGTTAGGGTCAACAACTCTCAACACTGGTGCTGAAATAAGTCTTCTTTTCAATTCTTGAAAACCTACTTCACACTTCTCTGTCTAGACAAACCTTTGGTTTTTTCATTGTAAGGAGTTAATAGATTAGCTATATTGGAAAAATTCGAAACAAAATTCTTGTAATGGCTTGTTAATCTCATAAAAATTCTTACCTCATGTACATTTATTACTTTTGACCACTCCATAATGGATCATATCTTAGCTAGATCTAAAAAAATACCATCTACAAAAATGATATGCCTAAGATATTGCACTCTCCTAGAAAAATGTGCACTTAGATAATTTGCCATATAGTTTGTGCTTCCATAATCATTGTAGAACTAGTTCTAGATGTTGAAGGTGCTCCTCTTCATTGTTAGAATATATAAGAATTTCATCTAGAAAGACCAAAACAAAGTGATCTAGATAATCTTTGAACACACTGTTCATGAGATTCATGAATGCTATTGGTGCATTAGTCAACCCAAAGGGTAAGACTATTAACTCATAATGCTCACAATTAGTTCTTAAAGTTGTCTTTGAAATATCCTCATCCTGAATCCTCAACTGATGGTATCTCACTCTAAGATCAATTCTAGAAAAGATTGTTGCTCCTCATATTTGATTGAAAAGATTATCTATATGACGTAGTGGATACCTATTTTTGATAGTTGCCTTGTTCAACATCCTATAATCAATGTAGATTCAAAGAGTACCATCCTTCTTCTTGAAAAAGAAAACTAGTGCACCCCAAGGTGACACACTAAGCCTAATCAACCCTTTTGACAACAATTTTTGGATTTGAGCCTTTATTTCAACCAACTCAATGGTTGCCATCATATATGGTGCCTTAGACTATGGTTTTGAACCAGGTATAATATCGATAGAGAAATTAAATTCACGTTTAAGAGGTAATTTTGGTAATTCTTTGAGAAACACATCATGAGAATCTCTAAGAAATGGGTAATATTAGAGAGATGGTTCCTTAGGTTCCTCCATTTTATTTATCTTGATGATAAATGCTTGGCACCCTTTCCCTTAAGCCCTCTTGAGTTGTAGTGCAAAAATTTGTCTGAGCCTCAACTCTCTCTTCTCACTTTGAATTTGTGTCTGATTTCCAAAATCATCCAAACACTCAACCTTCTTCAAGTAGCAATCAACCTTGGTATTATGTTTTGCAATCCAGTTAAATCTTAAGATCACATCATATGAGCCTAGTGGTACTACATATAGATCCACTATAATTATGAATTCAGGCAACCTAATTTCTGCTTCAACTAGACACTTATCAATCATGACTTTTTAGTCATTCCTATACTATATTGACCATGCATTTTTCATAAATCTAGATCTTCTAAGAAACTAAGCATTTTAGGAGCTATAAAACATTCATTAGCCCCTGTATCCATCAAAATAGAAACTGGATGTTCAAACAAAATACCTGATAGTTCTATGGGTGATGTTTGAAATTCAGCTTATCGATTATCAATTGTTACATGAATACACTACTAGAAATTTCCCTATTGAGGATTAAGACATTTATTTTTTGACTTGACCTAAGTACATTCATGAGAATAATTATCTCCTCCGTAAATGAAATAGCCTCTAGGTGGTGCTTTCTTGTTAGTCTGTGGGTTTTCCTTGAAACCGCCTTTAAAACCATTACATGGTTTCTTATTGTTATATCTACTATTGAATTTGAAATTATGATTCTTGAATTGACCCTTAGAGTCTTCATTCCTCTGATTATAATTCTTCTTCTTGAAAGTTGGTTTAGAACTTCCAAACTTTTTCTTGAACTTGTCCTTGACTTATGCAAGAGACTTTAACTTCTGCTCCTACTTTACTACCTTCTCAAAGACTTAGTCCATGATATAAGGTCCATGAACATCTACCTCACCACTAATATAGGGTTTTAATCTCATAATAAACTTCATAATCCTAAACCTCTCATCTTCTTAGTACTGAGGTACGTACTTTAAAAGTTTAGTGAACTGCTCCCAGTACTCATTCATTGATAAGTCTCCCTGCTTCAAATTCTAAAAATCTTTGAGATTTTGATCAAAATAAAGATGTGGAAGCCACCATGACTTAAATAATGTCACAAACTACTCTCAAGTAGTGGTAGTCAAATTAAGGTTCATTTCCAACTTCTTGTTGGCCCACCATGTAGCTGCCTCATCAACCAACTGGTATGCTCCCCAAACTACCTTGGTAATCTTGGAGTAGTTTTGAATCTCAAAATACTTTTCAATATTTATAAGCCATGCCTTAGCTTCATCACCTAGAATAATTCCATCAAACTTAGGTGGACTCACCTTTTTCATGTCCCTAGACAACTCCATAACTACCTGTGTTCTCACATCCTGCTAGTTTTTTTGCTTAACAAGATGCTCATCAAGTTTCTCCTGATATTATTTCTCTCCATGGATGTGAAATTCTTATTCCAAGGCTGTGATCTAATCCTTGGTATCATTCATGGCTATGAGAATCTGATCTAACTTTGTTGATTGTTCAATGATAAATTCGTTAGGATCAATTGGAGGGTTATTACCATTTGAAGGACCCTTACTCGATGCTCTTGTTTGCACCATTCTTATTTCTCTCTAAATATAATAATAAAAAAAGTTAGTGGACTCATTGTCCTAAAGTTTGAAATTGGGTCTGATACCACATGTAATAACCCCACATGGATTGTACTAAAATAATGCAATATTTAATTTTTAAACTAATACTCAACATTCATTCTTTCATTATAATACACCACAAGAATCTAATTAGTGAGTTTTAAAAAATTTAATCAAGCATATTACACTATCACAAACCTATAACAATAATAATTCCAATCACTAACACTGCATGCAACATAACATAACATAATTGCAAGGAAAGTAATCACATTAAAATCTAGTCATGATTGGTCTAATAATACAACTACTACTGTTGAAGTATAACAAAATAATCCAATTACATTTTCATTAGGCATTTAGCCTTAACACAATACATATATAATATTGTCCATGGAGCTCAAGTCAACCAACTTATATATCTCTGATAATCTCAAGTGTAGTATCCAAAATACTATAGTGTGGAGGGAGAGCATCATTCGAGCACTTTTACATACCAACCACAGACCATTGATCCCTCTCACAATCCCCCATCAGGGAATGGCCCTCCCTTCATAGATAGATAGATATTAACGGTGTGAGAATCTAGTGAGACATGTCAGTACCTGTGTGATGTAATATTTCTACTACATGATTTGTATCATAAAAAAATATGTTTTAACATAATATCACACAAACACATAAATCAAACATATAAAATAATAATGTCTATCTAACATTACTTTGTTCAAAGTTTTCAAATAATATATAATCTCTAGGATCAGTCAATTTCATACACACCACTTGATCAGATTATCTACATCCGACATTGATGAAGCTAACTAAGTCAGTAAAGTTCTCACTACTTAGCTTGTATCACCAATGCTAGATTTGGTTAACATATAGTTTTTAACCAATAGGTTCATATAATTATTCTACAAGCAAGTATAAATACATTATAATTTCAAAAATAATTACTATGCATACACTTAGTCCATCAAATGTATGTTTGAACCTCTTAATAATTTATAAACAATATCTATGATAAGTAAGTTAATTTACCATACGGGTAATATGCAAGTCATTTAAAGTTTTCATTTGTTTAAACATATGATAAGCACAAAATTAACATCATTATAACATAAAGATCATTCTGCTATATGTTTGGCCCTCATCACAACCCAAAGAACTACAAGAAGTCAAAGTAAGTGTCTGCCTATAAAATAACAATTTACAAACACTTTGTTTACTCCTTACTAATATAAAGAAAGTTTTATACATATGACCATGTTTACTCTATTATACTAATAAGCTGAGCTCCCATAATATAAAGATTATAAAGCTTACTACTTTCACATACACATCCCATATGTATAAATACATATTTAAATATATCAATATATACATATACATCATATATAACAATCTATATTTCTCGAATATATAACTAGATATTTCATTTTATATATATATATATATATATATATATATATATATATATATATATATATATATATATAAGGACTCAAGTCCAATTGTTTATATCTAAGTATCCTACTAGCCATAACATAAACAAATCTCATTCGAAATTAAACTTGCATTCCATTTCAATATTCACTTCATAAATAGTTAACTCAGTTAGAGTTTAAGATTTGTTTTCAAGTAATAAACTCATGTTCAACCATAATATGAAAATATGAGGCAATAATAAAGTTCCACCTAATCTTCAATTTGTCGTAAAGGAAGTTTCCATTATATTCTTATCATTTATTTTCCTAATGTAGTATATGGATTTCCCCTATATCGTGGGTTATTTGACCATTGATAATATACACCTAAATTTCTGTAAACACTAAATAGATTTATTTATTTTATAAAGGCATAAAATTAAAATATTTAAATCTAGATCCAAACTTATAATGATTTTATGGATTTCAACTAAATGTGCAACCAATTATATTTCTATGATTCAGAGATGGTGAATAAACAGTTAACTGTGGTCTGATACATATGTAATTAAGTCTTGCACCCTTTTCTAACCTCAAATGTTTCCTTATGAGCATAGTAACTAATCTGAATACTATTTTAAATTTAAACCATCTGTAATGACTATATGCCTTACCAATTCGACTTGGATAAACATGTATTTTTATCTTACTTTTCAAAATACATAGATTGGTTATATTGTTGTCTCTTGAACCAAAATTAAAATTGACTTGTCTAAATTAACCAATCATCCCACAGTTTTCTAATCTTGTATTTTTCAATTTATATAGGTATTAATACTTACAGGTATGCAGATTTTCATTCAATTATAGCTAGACTCATTTTCAGCATTCAATAAAAAAAAATCTCGATTACAAAACCTACCTTCAATGCCTTTGTTGAACTAGGATTTTTCCTTCTTACTTCTCTCTCTACTTCACTGTATTTTTCATCTATCTCTCCTTCACCATACTTTTTCCTTTATTGTCCATGCCTTTTCTCCCTATCATCGTGCTTCTTCCTTAGCTCTATCTTCTTTCCTCACCTTCACTATCTTCTTCTCCTATTTATCATCCTCTCCACCATCGTACTCACTCTATTATTCTATTATAATCTCCATTCTTTTTATTTTCATGCTCGAGTTGTCACTTCTCTATATCTCCTTTAAAATCTTCACTTTAGTTTTAATTCTAAAAAACTAATGACTTCACATTGAGTTCTATTTTTCTTTTATCATGCATAGGTCAACGCTTTACCATTTTAGTTTCTATAATCTTTCTTAAGTTTCATTTAATTTCTTAAATTATACACGTTAATTCTATTGGTTTCAAGGCTGAGTTGTTTACTAGGTCCACTTAAGTCATTCTTTTAATGATAATTTTAATCCTTGAATACTCAATGCAATCCATGCATTGTACTTAACCTTTTTAAGTTAGTATTTTTTTTAGTTATTAAAATTTTCTTAAATCTATAGAGACAAAAGTAATTATCTCTTTTAAAAAGATAAACTAAAACAATTAATAAATCCAATTATTATAAGATACCTATTTTTATTAAATACTAGTGTAAATGTATTATACATATATGATTATTTAATCATAGACTTATATTATGCCTTGACTATTTCATATTCATAAAGACATTAAATCAAGATAATGATAATTACCGAATATCATTTAAACCTGTCACTGAGTAAGGCAACCAGATTAGTCTCAGCATCGACTACATAATCATAAAATAATATTTTTATGATAATATCTATATGCACTATAATCATACATGTTATCACACAATCAAATCATCATAAACAACAACTGAAACATGATCATAGTAGAAATATATTAGCACCTAAAAAAAAAAAAAAACTATCTAAATCAAATATAGAGTTTAAACAAGTTATTCTATTATGGTGTGTGTGTTGGGTTACAAGCAATTCTTTTGTAATCCCTCAATCATCCCATCTACATCACCCTCTCTGATGATGCTCTCTCTCTGTCATGCTCTGTGGGAAGAATCAATCCTGCATCCACCTCATGACAAGTAGGTAGTTAGTTCGAGCCATCATACATATCAAAAATTAATTATGCATAACTAACAAATATTCATTCATAATGTACAAAATAATAAAGTACAACTATCACATAATTAATCCATTATGTAACTAATCAACATATGACTGTCCCATAAGCGATATATGTCATAAAGCTCTATTCAAAATAATAATAATCAAATGATAACCATGATAATATACATATTCAAAGGTTATAATACTGAAGGCAAAATTAGGATGTAACAATAATCTTATTGCCATCTAGGAAGGCATCGTTTGGGCTCATTCCTCTCTTCAAAGAATTATTTTTCTTAAATTAGACTTTGAAAAAACTTATGATAAGATTGAGTGGCAATTTATTCTTTGCATGCTCAAGGCTCTCGGCTTTGGCTCCTACTTCATTTATGTAGTGCAAACTTTACTTCATGATGCCTCAACTTGCCTCATTATTAATGGGCATAAAACTGAGGGGATTGAGCTCCAATGGTCTATTTGCCAAGGTTGTCCCCTTGCTTTAGTGTTTTATGTGTTATCTATTGAAGCCCTAGGTTATCTCATGGCTTCCAGAGCTTCTCAAGGGCTTGTTCGTGGCATTGTCTTGCCTGACTGCACCTCCTATCAGTGTCATTGGCACTTTACATATGACACCTTCCTCACATTTGAAGAATAAGAGACCACTTTTAATGAATCTATCCACTGCCTTAAAACTTTTTGTCTAGCTTCTGGCTCTAACCTACAATGGAAGAAAACCTAGTGTTTTCATCAAAGTATGATGCTTATGCCTGAGTGGCTTCACAAGTATAATTGGTAATGGATTGCTTAGGGGGAACAATTTAATTTCTTGGGAATCCCCTTTGATTTTGATAGTTCATTAGTTGAGATTTGGTAATATGTTCTCAAAAGGATTGAAAAAAAGATTGCACATTGGATCACTAATCCCCTATCTCTAGTAGACAAGTTCTAAACTTGCACCAAGATCCTAGCCACTACACATGTCTACTATTCCTCCTATTGGGCTCCCTCTAAGGCCTTTTATGATACTCTAGCCAAGCTCATCAGAGATTTCCTCTTGGGTAATTCTAATTAGGTCTAGGGTTTTCATTGGATGGCATGAGATATTTGTTACCTTCCTTGTGGTAAAGGTGGCATGGACATCATTGACACCTATCGACAAAGTATGGCCCTATGTCCAAAGTGGGTTGTTCAAGTTATTAAGGGCAAGAACTAATAATAGGAGGAGGAAGAGATGCAAAAGTTTCCTCATGCATATCATTGTCAAGATTCACATTCTCACAAATATAAGCAAATGGTAGAGGAACATCAACAATGTCAACAACAAAAAATCCTCACTAATAGATGGAGGAGAAGGAAGAGGAATGGTTGGAGATGAAGTGACCTCCCCAGACAATTCTATAATATTGTCCAAAGTTTCCTTAGGTAATGTGGCATGCACAATATGAGACTAAAAATTGTTCGAAACAATGAGGCAAATGACATAAAGTACCTCATCTTGCAAGCATGCAATCCACACAATATCTTCCTCATATGTAATGTTTGGAAAGTTGCTAAACACAACTCTCCATAAGCCTTTCATCTACAAATGCATCTTTATCTCCACATTTCAGGTGTCGTAGTTGTAGGTGTTGAGGGGCTCAAGTAATGGGGTCTCCATTGTTGAACACATAACTAAGGAAAGAATAAACCTCACACAAAAAAAAACATTTAAAAATATAGAACACCCCTCCCAAATGGATCATAAGTATACAATTGTTTACAAAGTTTTGGCCCAAATGACGCAAAATTAAAAAATACCCTCCTAGAAAATAAAATTAACGTCGGTCTCTACCAAAAATGTATTTGTGATAGTCACACAAAATTACAATGCACACTCAAACATCAGATGTTGGGCTCTATTGACAATGTCTTTGTGTACAAGTCTCAACAAAAAACAAATAATTTTGTGAAGGTATTTGGCCGCTTTTCAGATCAGGGCTCACCCTCTAGTCTTTGACACAAGAGAGTGAAGTACACTGGAAGAATTGAATAAGAGATCGGGTTACGAGGGTCTAAGGGCTACATCCCCCAGTGAAGTTGAGGGCTAGCACCCTTACAAGGTATCAATTAGAGGTTGTGTGGCCTTTAGAATGGCCAAAAAAACACCCCTCAAAGAAAAAAAAAATCTTTTCACTTTACAAACAATTTTACCCCTTTTTGATCATTTTACGTCTTTTAATGAAAACAAATACCCTACCTACCTGCCCACTCACTTATTTCTTACAAGTGTTTCGTTCTTAAAAAAAAAATCACCACCTTACAAAAAATTACCTCCTTTAATTTCAAATTGTCATTTTGTTTTTGGAAAAAATAACCCTCCTCTAATTTTACATTTTAATTATGAAATATATATCTATATATATTCATTGAATCAAAAATTCATAGCTCTGGGAGATTTGACCCTTAGACGCTGACCTAGAAAAGATTTTCAGAAGGTCTAGCTAGCCACTACATCGACCTAGAAATTAAAAAGCATGCCTTTAGAGCCGAACAAAACACAGATGCTTTAGATACGTGATGCCTAAAAGGAAGGTTCGAAGAATGGACAAAAATAGAATAAAAGATGCTAAAAATATTTCATGGCTTTAGTGGGAGTTGTGATTTAAAAAAATTGAAATAATTAGAACCTTATATAAGAAAAAAAGGATGAAGGTAGATGTAAGTAGGAATGGTAGAGGAATTACGCAAGGAATAGGAGGAAATATGCCTCCAACAAAAGAGACCGACTCTGACAGGGAACCGGATGGGAATCAAGAAAACATAGAGACTGCCTAAGAAAATGCTATCGACCTAGAATTAAAAGGGAAAGGAGAATGAAGTATATCTCAAATAGAGGATATTGAAAAGTAGTTAAAGCAGATTAACATAAGGTTCACTGACAAAATAGAATTGGAGTGTATGTACGTATAATGGGAAGGGTAGTCTTTTCATAATGGAGTATTTGAAGAGGGTCTAAACTAAGTTCACTTGTGGTTATCATTAATATTTTAGGGTTAGTTCATTCAATTTATAAGGATGCATCTTTTATGTCATTAATAATTGAAGAATTTAATAGGTCAGAAGTATTGAATGAGTTCATAATAATGATGAGGTAATCTAATTAAGTTGTAGAGATTTTAGATAGACATAAAAAGGAATTTGATAGTCAAAATAATGTAATATCTATTTCAATTGTATCAAAAGTACATTTACATATGATAGTAAGTTTGCACATAATCGTGAAAACATCAACCAAACTATTAGCAATGACACTTTTTATTAGGATATTTTGTTACATTACGCATGTATTATAATATTACAGATTTAAAGTAACATTTATTGATTTACGAAATAAAGTGGTAGGTCAAGGGGGTCACACAAAATGATGCCAATTACTCTAAGACTATTTAAGACGTAAATGATATTAGAAAAAATCTTGAGAGTTTGTATGGGATAATGATTGTTGATTCTTA
Source organism: Torreya grandis (assembly GCA_037957365.1). Classification (NCBI taxonomy): domain Eukaryota; kingdom Viridiplantae; phylum Streptophyta; class Pinopsida; order Cupressales; family Taxaceae; genus Torreya; species Torreya grandis. The sequence goes on along the minus strand of JARHVA010001541.1, from coordinate 3,076,347 downwards.
GATGTAATAAACAAGGCAAGTTTTCAATTTGAAGATGTTAATATGGGTGCATGGTTTTTGGAAGGAATAAGGAGAAAGATACAATTTCTGATAGTTCAATCCCAATCCCAGACAAACCTTGAAGCAAGAGCAGTTGAGATAAGGGTGGAATAAGTTAAAGACTATGGATACCCTGCGCACATGAGAAGTCTGATGTATTTTGGCAAAATGTGCTTTGCAAATGTCAGCGAGATATTTTTCATTGTTTGTGCACATGCAATGGAGCATAGTGAAGCATGCCACTTAGATTTCCTCAGCAATATAATTAATGATCATTGCTTATCCCTTAAATAATAATAAAAATTACACCTAAAACTAATTAAATTACTGTACATGTTTTTTCTGAAGATTTTTGTACCTTTCAATAAATATGCAGTACAAATATTAGAAAAACTTTATCATGATTCACTATAATAAAACTCCATCAAAATTGTGTACAAAAAGTTTTTTAATCATTATGATAGCCCAAAATGTACTTTTTGTTATCATATGTGCAACCTAAGAGAGTATCCTAGCAATAATATGAAGTGTCGTGCACATGTTATCTTAAATTGGGCCCTGAGTGTGCTCGCAGGGGTTAAATTTGACCCCCGTTTAGACGTTTTTTACCATTTTAAACGTAAAATACTTCCAATTTTTTTTTCAAACCGTAATGAAAGACGGGGAGTTTTTTTTAAAAAACTGTCATTTTGACGTTCACTTTTGAAAAATGCCCGTTCTAATTTTATATAAGGTACAGGGACTTAGGGACTCCAATTTCCCGGTCTAACTTACAGGGTCCAGCCCTCCGGCTTTGGAATCTCGATTCCTGACTCCCAGTCCCGACTCGCCGACCCCGTCTGCATCTCCGCCGCTCTGGCCCGACGGCATCATGTGACCATAGTATGCGCCGCATGGGCTTCAGCCTCCAGGCTGGCAAGCATTCAGAAATCGCGTCTTGACTCTTGACTGTGAGTCAGCATCATGTATGCAGTATGGCCCCACAACCATATTTTTTGAGTAAAGACAAGATTCAACTTCTAAAATTTTTTGTGAAAAGAGGGAAATAAGGAGAATGGTGGTATTCAGAGCCGTTTTTGAATTTTGGAATATACATTCTCTGAGGGAAATGTAGGGACATTCGCATACTTGGGCGATGGAAGTGGAATGTTTCTAAAATTAATGCTGGTTGTACCCATCATCACCGTATCCTCCTCAGCCATTCCTTCATAGCTTCATGGGTTGCACAGGTAGGATACCCAGAGTTTTAGAGCATATAGATTTTAGGTTTAAAGGTGAGTATTTCATTTGGTTCTGTTCAAGCCCAAAAAAATCCAAGATGTGGCAGCTCTTGTTATTGGCTGCTATAGGTGTAGGCACTGGATACATTGCAGGATGTATGAACCATAAGAAGAGAGAGACAAGCCATGGTTTTCCCAGCAATGAAGAAGAAACCCAGCTTGGTTTTTCAAACACACCTTTCAATGCAGATATGAAGGGGGCTAAAAATGTTTCCTAGAAACGTAAGCAATGCCAAGGTAATGTGTGTTTCTTCTGTTTTTGATTTGTTTATCTGATTACCGTAGGCTTAAACTTATTTTTTTTCCATTTTCTTTTGAATCCATGCGTGATTTTTTTTATGCGTTCAAGTTGATAACATTTGGGCTATTGGGGGTGTTCTGATTTGCCAACAATGCTTCATAATCAAGATCCGTTGGCTTTGTTGATTTTGGGTGAAAACACATTTGGCTAATCCTATACCTGCATTGGCACAAGCCAGACATTTGCACACCATGATCTATAAAAATTGGTTGTGGGATTCCAAATATTTGATAACTAATGTGGTGTTTATGTATGTAGTATTTTTTTAAATTGAAAATATTGCTAATATTATCAGAGAAAACATACATGAATTAGAAGTAAATAAGTTCAAGATACCAAGGCCCCCTAATGTAAAAAACAAAAAAAGCTAACTGAAATCGAGTCACTAATGTTACAAATTAGCCCCCATAAAAGGAAACAGGCTGGAACAACATGGAAAACATAAACTAAACTAAACTATGCATCAAGATATGTAATCAATTCTACTCTTTTGGAGTAGCAGTCGCGGTAATCAAGATATATAAATTATGCAGTATCCTTTGGAGTAGCAATTTTTATAAGGTATGGCATCCATTTCATGGGAGCTTTGCTCTCAGCCTAAATCTGCGAGTGGGCTTAGAATGTGTGTAGTATTTCAGATGAACTACTATACAGTTGCATTGTGTCATGGGGGATTTCAAGTTCTGTAATTACGAGTAATGGGCTATGGCCAAGTGATTGATTTGAGCTTTTTCCATGCAAGAGACCCATTGTGCAGGGTGCCTTGCATTTTTGTCCTAATGATCTTGATAGTTAAACCTTGGTACTTAGGTGCAAGTCCTAGGTCAATTTTAGGGTTCAATTAATCCTCTGGTACTTAGGTGCAAGTCAAGGTGGATCTGATGGAGCGATTATTCCTTAGTACTCAGGTGTTTTGAACCCATTGACAAAAAAGGGTGCAAGAGCATGTCATGTCAAAACCAGTTTGCTTGTAGTTGTTTCATTTATGAGTTTTTAGGTGTAGTTAGGAATAGTTAGAAATATGCCTAATTCAAGCATAGTTAAAAATGACAGTTTCTATTATGGCATTCCTAGCTAGGACTACTGTTAGAAGATGGTATGGATGTGGCCACGTAGAGGGGGCTACCATTCCTGTCTGTAATTGACCAATGATCTAATGGAAGTTTTGAATCGCAAAAATAGGAAGATTTGGAATTTTAAGTTAAAAAGTTGCCAATGCTGTTAAAAAGGGCTAGGAGCCTAGAAGTTTGCATGAGTAGCTGAAATATTTAAAAAAAATAAATTTCCAAATTGAAGTTTTATTCAGGGTGAATTTTTATGCTATTTGTATTTCAAAATGTTAACTTCTGGTTTTACTTGTGAGCCCTTAAAAAACTATGGTGGAGCTGATATTTTAAAACCCTTTGATACAATTTTATTGTTTATTGCTTTAAATTGATCAGTAGCATCTACTTAGAAATTTCCAGAAGCCCCCCTCCAAGGGACCATTGCCTAAGTCTAGTTGGGCAATCATGCATACAAATTCCTATTCAGGACTACTGAAGACTCTAATCACTAGGTATTTTGTATCTTCTAAAATGAAGGGAGAGGTATTCCAGAGGTATTCCAAATTTCATACAAGGATGGAAAGAACAGATCACCGCCATGATCATAATGGATATAAATACAAATTTTGGAATGTGTGAGAACCCCAAATCTTATCACAAAAATCGGGCTACTTGTTAATTCACTCCACTCCAAATTCAAGTGCAAAACTTTCATTCGTTTGTTGGATTACTGAGAGAATTACATTGGAAGGATGTATTGGAAAGAATTTCTAATGCTCAGAAATTAGAAATCAAAAAGATTGCCATACCCAGCTCGGCTATGATGTTCTAATGATCATACAAAGGATCGCCATAATCAATAGGCTTGATATCTACACTTTCATTTTTGGCCCTGCTTTCACTTTCATTTTTTGCCCTGTTTTGTTGCACTACTCCAGCCACGACTTCATTGCTCGAATCATAATGCCTCTTATAATAAGTTTGAGGGGTAGGTGACTGGTTTCTCACTGATCACAGATGGTTTTGATCCTCCTTATCACCACATCTGTAGTTGTTATGAAACTTGAACTCCTTGTAGTTGGAAACACCTTTCATGTCTCTGGTGGGTTGAACTTGAACAATGTGAACTTTCAAGGGCTCAAGTGTGGGATTATGATCATCTGATTCTTGGAAAGAAACTAAATTTTTCCAGATTGGGTCCAATTTAGGTTTGTGATTGTCATCTGGAACAAGAAGAGAGTCCCTAAGTGGCCACAAATCTCCTCTCTGATAACAAACTGTTGGGAAGGATACCTAGCATTCTTGGAAGGCTTTCCCATTTGACGGAACTGCAAATGGGTGGAAATTACTTTTCAAGCCTTGTGCCACTAGAGCTTGGTCAACTTACAGGCTTGCAGATCGCTTTAAATTTGATTTGGAACAGGATTTCAGGGCAGATACCAGCCGAATTAGGCAACCTGAGTTTGTTAGAATCTATTTATCTCAACAACAATCAATTTGTTGATCAACTTCCTCTTTCATTCACAAAGCTCTCGAGTTTGATAGTATGCAATGTTTCTTACAATAACCTTATTGGGCCATTGCCCAATATAACTATATTTCAAAAAATGCCTGCTAGCTATTTCATTGAAAATCAAGGGCTCTGTGGAGGACCTCTTTCAGATGCATGTCAACCCTTATATTCATGGCAAACTGTCTTGCCTCTTGAAGAAAGTAAAACATCAATGGGGCAAATTGTGGCCATCACTGCTGCTGTCATAGTCGAAACTTCGTTGGCTATTATTGTAAGCATTTTTTGCTTTTTCAGGCAGCCAGTGCGTGTGCTTGTCCCGTTTGAAGACCAGCACTCTGTTACTTTAGATGTTTATTTTTTTCCAAAAGAGGGCTTTATATACCAGGACCTAGTAAAAGCCACAAATAATTTCTCTGAGGATGTTGTGATTGGAAGAGGAGCATGTGGAACAGTGTATAAAGCAACCATGTCTTCTGGAGATTTGATTGCAGCTCTCTTTCTTCTTGCAAGTTTCACAGCGTACCGTTCTCAAAAAAATGGAACTTCCAAATCCTTGTTGTTGAAGCAAGCCAAGAAGATATCCTACTAACAGTGCATCAGCAACCATAAGAATGCCTGTAATATATTACATGCCTTAAGGCTTAGATAAACCAATACTAATATGTGAATACAAGTCAACAGGGCAAAACCAAAGTCAGAATACTCATAAAGCCAATATCATGAGAATCTCAAGGGAAATTTTTAAGTTTAAATCCTCCAGAACCATTCCAATCATTACAGATAGTTCACGGGTAAAAGACTTTGCTGAAGAACTATGCACTTGACACTTTTGTAGCTGGAAAGAAGGATTCTATATAGGAATTTGCAAATGGACAATTTGCATAAAGACAGATTTTCCAATTGTTCAACGCTTGAGAAATATTGAGAAATATCCATCTGGAGAGTTGTTCAGGGTTCCCCATCACATGAACAATAAGTTTAATTAATTTCTATATAAAATTATGAAAGTCAAAAATGATAAATGAACGTTACGTGCAAGGTGACATTATCTTAAAAACCGTCACAATTTTTTTTCTTGACGGACAAGGATGATCGTCAAATTTAACCCCTGTGCTCGAGGGCGCCCTGGGCCCATTCGTACTAGCCTCCACAACAAGCCTCGTTGCTGCCTAAGCTAATGCTGGGCCTTCCTCGCTAGGCACGAACCTCTAAGCTAAAATGTTATTAATTATTGTCATGTCAAATTTGGCATCAAATTAAATTATATTTTTAATACAATCCCACCAAATCTGATTTGCGGCTATAAATAAGAAAATACACCGTGGCCTATTTTTTTCATACACAACAGGGAAAAAGTATCACGGAGAGAGTAAAAAATCAACACTCTAGCAGGTAAGTTTTTAATTTTTTAATTAATTTTTTACATATATTATATTTTGGTTAATAGAATTATTAAATAATAAATAAAAAAATATTTTATTAAAAGATTTTTTTTAAAGTAAATTATATAAATTTAGCAGGAAAAAAGTATCGGGGAAGGAGTAAAAAATCCATAGCACAACAGGTAAGCTTTTTATTTTTTAATTAATCTTTTTGTATATATTCTATTTTGGTTAATAGAATTATTATATAATAAATAAATAAAAATTTTATTAAAAGATTTTTATATTATATATATATATATATATATATATATATATATATTAAATTATATAAATCTTATTTTGTTTATCAGGTTGCAATTTAGCAATGGATAGAGAACCTTATAGACGACATAAAATGAATATTGGGGAAAATATGTCACAGTGAAAAATAAATATAAATGTTGTTCCTGAGGATGTTTATGATGTGGAGGATGATTACACTATGTCGGGGTATGATATTGTTTTGAACCATGGAATTCATAGTTTTATTGGGGAAGATTTTGAAGTTGAGAAAATTGTCCCAACAACTCAAGCATTTGAAAATGACATTAATGGTGACAAAGATTCAACCAAAGAACACAAAGAGGAGCTTTGGCCAAAAACAGCAGTGCAAACTTTAATTTTAAAATTTGAAGAAGTATATACAGATTTAAATCAAGGAAATCTAGGTAAGAAGCATTGGGATAAAGTGGCAGAGGGTATAAACATACAATGTGAAACATATTTTATGGGTATTCAATGCAAGTACAAATGGAACAGAATGAAAAAGACATTCAAGAAAGACAAACAAATGGAAAATACTACAGGGGGAAGCAATCTTTGTGGACTTTCTATGAAGATATGGATCGCGTAATAGGGAGCACTCCGAAGATGATTGGTCTTATGAATGGTTTTAGTGGGAATGAATGGGTCAATATTTCTAATACACCAAAAAAAGTCATGAAAGATAAATTCCCTGAAGAAAATATATCTATAAATGTTGATGAACAAACAACAATGAAGAAACCCATTTGAACAAGACTAAAATTAAAGGCAAGCGTACAAAAAGAAAAAGAGTTCCTCATGAAGATTTTGGAGAAAGAATAGAGAAAAGTTTGTTGCATTTCACGTAGACAATAAAAGAAATCGAGCAAGGATGAGTACAACTTGAGCATGCAAAGATGGAATAAGAGAACAAGTAGATGGAAAAAATATTGGATATGAAACTCCAAATTGCAAAGCTTTTTTCTCAGGTAAATCTAAATATTTTACTTCTTGCAAAAAAAAAAATGAATTCTTACCAACTACTTAAATTTATAATTTATTGTAAAATTTTTATTTTTAAATAATAATAGTTATACTCAAACATTTCAATAGTATAAAAAAACAATTTGAAGTTAACCTACAATTAAAAAATCATCATTATATTGCATTAAATCTAATCCAAAGATCATAAGATAAGAGTAACCATAGAGTTTAAGCATAGTGTTTGGTTATGATTTCATACTTTATAAAGAAAAAAGTTTATGATATATATAAATCACTTAAGGATAGAAAGATAAGATAACATCATAACCTATTCTTCTAATGAGTTAATAAAATATGTTATTTTTTATATGAATTAAAAGTTGATGCTAGAACATAATAACTTTACAAGTGTTATGGTACTGATAAAAAATAAAAAGTAATGTCATGAATAATATAATTCGTTATACATCACATAAGGGTGACAAAACAAACAATGCTCTTGCATATATAAAATTAGTCTATTTATCTTACATAGATAAATGCATAAGATATTAACACTAAAATATCTTCAATTCCTTAAACTAACATTATATTGTCTTTCCCATTCATGGAACATTATATCTCTTTGTGCTTTACCATGATCTCTCCCCATAGTTTGATTATGAGTCTCAAATTCAAAATTTGGGTGTGGATCTTCTTGGATCTCTGGTTCATCTTCATGCATTATTTGTAAGAAATTATGGAGTATGCAACATGCCACAATAATATTGGGCACTTTATCCACTCCACACCCATGTCATGAAGAATTATCCATATGCTTTTGAGTAAGCTAAATGCATTCTCAAATTTTACATGCCCTTTAGATAAGTATCTGTCAAATAAAGTATGTACTGGAGACCGATTGCTTTTAAATGGCTTCAACAAGTATAGAGATATTGGATAGGCAGAATCTCTAATTATTTGTGGATAGATAATGTTTCCTTCGATCTGAATTGTTGGTGCTACTAACACTTCTCTTTTTTACATGGTTTTTTTAATTGTAAAACAATTCCAGTGATCAACATAATGAGTGCCATCGGGAGCATTGACACAAACATTCCAAAATATTTTTTGAGCATCACATATTCCTTGTAGTAAAACACTATAGAAATGATGCCTATTTAAATAGTTCATAGGAGTATGATGCTTTTGTGGAGGATCTGATAATTTAATATGAGTGCCATCAACTGCACCACATATTGTAGGAAGTAGAGTCAAAGTTTGAAAATCACATATAATTTTTTGCAATCTACTTCCTGATGAAACACTTAAATACTGATTTTGTAAATTATGGATGATTATATTAATTATAACCATGGTGTATTTTCTCACTATTGATTCTCCCACACAATACAATTCTGCCATTTCATGTGTAGGGGTCCCATGGGCAGGACAATGCAAAACTAAACATAGTGTGTTTTCGGTAGTATTGGTTCTCTAACAAATTGAATTGTACTGGTGCTTGGCATATGTGGTTGTAATTTGGACAAAATTAAATCAAACAGAGGAAAATAAATTCTATAGTGGCAATGGTATAAGACATCATGATAATAAGGTTGTTCTTCCCATATTTCTTGCTAAATTAAATCCCAAAATGTATTTTGTCTTGAAAATTTCCACCATTCTCTATATGACTGCATGCATAATGATTCCCCTTCTATATATATTAGCATCAATTGCATAAATTAATGGAAAAATGTGTTTGATAAATCTAATGCATTTGAAGTATTTGAAGAAGAAGAATATGTCAATGTTTCTCTAAATATAATATGACAAATTTTGAATCCATATTAGGTGATTGAAAAAATCTGTTTTTTGCTATCAATATTTAATATGTCTAATTATTTATATGAAATATTATTTTATTTTTCAAACAAAATTAAAATAAATAAAATAAAATAAAATAATTTAACTATGGTAAGTGTTAAAAGTTACTTTAACATGGGTCACCTAACAACAATAGTCACCTAATGGAAAATGCAACAGTTAAAAATTTGTAACTGGGACCTCCGGTTTGTGGTGCAGGGATGGATGCTCTGTGTTTATGTTTAAAAAAAACACTGTCTTATCATGTTTAATAACATGAGTTTAAAATTTAGTAGCAGCAGTGAGCGCGCACTGTCATATCATGTTCAGAAGTAGTGAGCTCTATTTTTTTCGGGCCACCTAACAACAGTAGTCACCTAATGGAAAATGCAATAGTTAAAAATTTGTAACTGAAACCTCTGGTTTGTGGTGCAGGGATGGATGCTCTGTGTTTATGTTTAAAAAAACACTGTCTTATCATGTTTAATAACATGAGTTTAAAATTTAGTAGCTGCAGTGAGCGCGCACTGCCATATCATGTTTAAAAACAATGAGCTTTGTTTTTTTCCCATTCCATATGCGAGTTCCATGACGAAATAACTCGGTGATGTCAAGATGGACACGCTCCAGCGTAAACTTTTCAATACCCATATATATACAAAACGTATGAAAAATGATACCAAAATAAATGCTAAAATTACATAAAATAGATGAACATCAATAAGGAAAAAAGCAGTGAGCGCACACTGCCATATCATGTTTAAAAACAATGAGCTTTGTTTTTTTCCCATTCCATATGCGAATTCCATGACGAAATAACTCGGTGATGTCAAGATGAACACGCTCCAACGTAAACTTTTCAATACCCATATACAAAACGTATGAAAAATGATACCAAAATAAATGCTAAAATTACATAAAATAGATGAACATCAATAAAGAAAAAAGCACTATTGATTGTCCTATAATTTCACCCTTGGAATGAGTGTGCTATAATCAAAAGAGACTTCTAAGAATACCCTAATCATGATGACAAACCCTAAGAGCAAATTGTGCACTTTTGGTGAACATGTACGAACCCTAAGAGCAAATTCATTTATTCTATGCCTGTGCCTGTTGACAGGAATCCCTACTTTAGGGCAAGGACAAACACGTACCTTTATGAGGATAAGACAAATATATATTGATTGGCAAATGTACCCAATTTTTTTGGCAAAGAACTTTTCCGCTGTAGAAGAAGTTGAGGATGCAGGCCACGTGGCCACAGCAAGTCTTAACAGTACGAAGTTGTTCCAGAATCAGAATTAAGTTGGCACGTGTAAAAGAAACGTACGGATGTTAATTTATGGTTTGACAGTCTCTTTTATTTTTTGTTTGACGTCCGTTCTTCATAGGTGACCTTTTTTTACCCCTACTACTTACTTACCTACAGTTGGTTGCTGGCCTGCGCCCGCATGAAGATCACCAGAAGACAGTTGTTCATATTGTCAGTTGCCTCGTTCAGTGGAAAATAGTAACGACGCTCTTCATAATTGTGCCATTTGTGATAAAAGTTTTTTTTCCTTTAATCAATATAATTTTTATGCAATCATACATATTTGTAGAATCAACTTCATATATTTTGATTTCTATATAATATAATTTAACAAATTTGTTTTACAAATGATTGGAGGGTATTAATACTCTAGGGTATGGATAGAGTTTTATTTATGTACGTTCAAATAATTGAAAAAGTGGAGTTCTTCATGTATAAATCGTAGAAAAGAAATGTTTCATATCTGTAAGGAAACATAAGAGAGACACCCTGATCTAGTTATTACATTCTTCATTTATAAATAGATTTAAATGAAATATATGGTGTTATTGATGAAGAGGAATCTTACACTTCTTCAAATTTTCGTTTTCATGATGATCATAAAGTTGATAATTATTCACAATAGAGTTTAAAAATTGAGGAAATCATTTCCTTAACTCAAATATTTGGAAGTGATAATATCAGTGATGAAATGAAAAAAGAATGCAAAGAGGAGTTTTGACCAAAACGTTGTGAAAAATTTGATTTTAAAATTTGAAAAGATGTATGAAGATTTAAATCATGAAAACTTTGGAAAACGACATTGGGATAAAGTGGCAAATGGTGTAAATGTTAGTTGTGGAACATCATTGACATGGATTCAATGCAAATACAAGTGTAACAAGTTGAGGAAAACCTTCAAAAAAGAGAAATAATTGAAAAATACTAGACTGCACCTTTAACATGGAGTTTTTATGAAAACATAAATCACATTATTGGGAAAACTCCCAAAGTAATTGGTCTTATAAAAAAATATGATGGAAAAGAATGGGTTAATGTAAGCATGCCCAAAATATAAAATATATATGAAAGTAAAATCATATGAATAAAGTTCATCCATTAATATTGAAAATATTGTTAAGAAGTGGGTGTATATAAAGAAACTTCCTTGAAAAAATATGGAGCTTAAGGAAAACTTGTAAAAATAAAAAGAACATCCTATGAAGATTTGGGAGAAATAATGGAAAAATGTTTGCACCATTTCACTCAAACAATTAAATAAATTAATGAGGGTAGATTACAACTTGAGCATGCAAGAATGAAATAAGAAAGCAAACAAATGGAGATGATATTAGACGTGTAACTTTAAATTGCAAAGTTTTTGCATACGTAAGATATTACACTTTATTCACACATAAAAAATTGTTACGCTTTATATCCATTCCATAACTTCAAAAATATTATAAATTAGTTAAGAAAAATAGTATATCATTGCTCCAAATTAATATTATAAATTATTTTTTCCATTCACCAAATATAATGTTTATTTGTGCTTTGCCTTGATATTTTTCCATTGCTTGAGTATGCAATTGAGTCTCAAAATTGGATATGAATTTACTTGCATGTCTGGCTCATCTGAATATAAAGCACACAATACACCACTATGATTGTGGGAAATTTTCCTAGCTATATCCCTACATTTTGTAGAAACCTCCATCTCCCTTTTAATATACTAAATGAATTCTCAATCTTCACATGCCCTCTAGATAAGTGTTGGTAAAAAAGAGTATACATTGAGGAGAGATTTTTATTATATGGTTTCAATAAGTGGAGAAATAAGATAGGTAGAATCTCTAACTAATTAGGGAAAGATAATTATTTCTTCAATTTGAAATGTTGGGGATGCTAATATTTATTTATTTGATATATATTTTTAATTTCGAAACAATTTCAATGGTCAGTATCATGAGCACCACCAAGAGCATTAACACACACATCCCAAAATATATTTTGTGCACTACAAATTATTTACATCAAAATGTTATGAAACTGATGATAATTTACATAATTCATAGTGGTATAATGTTGTTCAAGACAATATGCTAACTTAATGTGTGCCATCAACTACACCACATATCATTGGAAGTAGAGTTAAAGTGTGAAAATCACTTAGTATTTTTTATAACCTATTATTAGACAAAATACTTATGTACTTATTTTATAATTTTTGGAGGATAATAATGATAATTACCATGTTGTACTTTATTAATGGTTTTTTTCCCTACACAAAACAATTATGCTACTATATGCATAGGAGTTCTTCGGGCAAGACAATGCAAAACTAGAAAAAGTGGTTTTTAAGGTTGTATTGTTATCTAACAAAATTTGCTCTATTTGTGTTTGGCATGTGTGGTTTTATTTTTGAGAAAAGTATATGGAAAAGAGGAAAAAATATTATTTAATGATGATGATATAAAATATATTGGTATTGTGGCTATTATTCTCATACTATTTATTGTATTAAGTTCTAAAATGTACTTTGTCTTCGAAATTTTAACCACATTCTTATCTCTTTTGATGGACATTGATTCACATTTTGAAAATATAAATATCATTTGCATAAATTAGTTAAAAAAACATTTGATATATTTGATGGATTTGAAGAAGAGAGCAACAATTTATCTTAACAAATCCATCCAAAATGAAATGAACTTTTGATCCATGGCATGCAAATTATAATATTTTTTGCAAAGTAAATTTAAATTTTTATTAAAAATTTACACTAAAAAGAATTTAGATATACTGTAATTTTTTATTCTTGATCTTTTTACAACTTTTCTCTGAACTTTATACCATAAAGAGAATTGTAAATTGTATATTGAATTTTTTGATTTTATTCTATTAAAATTTTAATGCAATTTAGTAAATTTTTTGAATTAATTCATTTTAAAAATTAATAGTTTAAAACTAACCTTCCAACCATTATATATATAAATTTTTAATTTAATTTTGAAAATTAAAAAATCTTACAAAATTATTACAATTTATAAAAAAAACAATACAAAATTCGTGAACTTATAACTTTCTACAAGATAATTTATGATAGTACTTATTTTACTAACTCCTCTATTTTAACCTCTTCACTATCACTGATATAAGTCACTCTAGTGTTAATGATTATAAGCTCTGTGTATGAATTAAGTTATGATTTCATTATAAAAAAAAATAGGGTAACATATTTTTGTTTCCCACAGAGATAATTTTCCATCTACTTTTTAATTAAAATGTTGGTGGTAAATATTGTCTATCGTTCCCTGAATTTTGAGTACCTATTGCCACCTTGACCATATTGACAATAGTCAAAACTTAACCATATTTATGTATGATGTGGAATATTTGATATCTACGAATTGGTTATGGGTTAGTTGGTAGGAGGGTAGATTATTCGTCTCATGTTAAGGGTGGTTGACAGCTCTAGGGGTGATGATGAATCACATTCAATACGGCATAACATGTGCAACCCATAGACTTTCAAAGCATACCCGGAGGGGATAATAGTGCATATATTTAATTTTGATATTAATGCCCATTAGAGGTTAAGAATGGCATATGGAATGAAGATAAATAAATATAGAATATAATATATAAATAACGTCAAATGTATATGAAAAAAGATAGAGAGAGAATTATATAAAGAAAGTGTCAAATACATCTACAAAAAGATATATATAGAGAGAAAATGTTATCAGAAAAATTTAATTAGAGATAATTATTTTAATATTTGAAGGAAATAAATCTTAAAATCAATAAAATTTATGTTGGTTTACAAATTTAGATCATGGTTTGTGGTGGCTCATGAAACTCTATTGTTTGAAAGTAAGCATTGATATTTTTTAATCCTAATTTGGATATGGATCTTACTATGGTTAAATAAGGTTAATAATATAAAAATGAATATGCAGGAGGGTGATAAACTGATATATATTGGGCTAATTAATTGTAAAACTCAGATAAAATATATACTAAATTTATTACGCTGAGATATGCTAAAAATGGAAAGTATAGTTGTGCTATATATTACAATGATGATGAAAACAAGATACTTCACTGATTTTGATGCTAATACAGATTTGGATCTGGAACAAGCAAGTAGTCTGGAAGAATATTTTGTAATAGTCACCAAATTTTAGATTAAGTGCTTCTGTAGTCACAGACATATACATCAGCGTGGGATAGTTACAAAATGTTATGTCTAGATTGGATGCAAGGGTCCAGTATAAAATAATTACTAAAATAGGATGTGACCACTTGGATACTTCTGGGTTCATCATCACCTTCACTCTTATGCATTCAGATCTAGGTCATGGACTGTCACTCATTAACAAATGTTTAAACCCTAGTTCCTCATCTTCATAGTGGCCGTGATAAAAATGAGTTAGTGGGCACATAGTGTTGAGCTTCCCCAAAGACCCCTCTATTAATGAGTGTTTCCTATGTAGCCAATACTCAGAAGAGGGTCTCAGACTTATGTAGTTCTCTCTTACATGTTGGATTATGTGTGAATCATGAAATATGTGATAAGTACAATAGTGACCTAACTTGTAACTTAGTAAATATAGTTCTTGGGCTACTCTTTTAGTACTTCAGACCTATAGATATGTTGTTCCTATGACTAATATAGAAATATGATAAAGACACTTTAAAGCCTTTTGAATCAATATGATGAAGAGACTTTAAATATGTAAAGATATCTCAAATTCAAGAGGGTTATGCAACACATCTTGGGAATCAATATGATGAAGAGACTTTAAAGCCTTTTGTTTAATGTTTGTAATAACATCCTCGAGTTATTTATAACTTGAAGGAGTGTTTAAACTATAGATCTATTGTGATGTAAATTAACAAGTTGAGTAGTCATCAATGGAGAAGTGAACATGGTTTGAGTAGTAATAGGCATTGAAACTACTGTATGAGTTGGAACAATTGGTAATTCCATGGTAGATGTAACAATAGTGTTTTTAGGAAACAAAGGTTAAAATATATATCTCGTGTCTCCATTGGAAGTATGAAGTGGTAATGTGCTTAAGGGAAGGTTGATGGTATATGAGGATAACCCATAGCTTGAGTAATATGATCAATATATGGACCTTCTTGGTTATCTATGCTTTTTAATTTTTTAGTTTCTAATATGTTTTTTAGGATTTCATCAAGATCTTTGGGGTTTTGATGAATATGCTCACAAAAAAATGCAATGGCTTGAACTTTCTCATGGTCTATTTGTTCATGTTCATTGGATTCATGGTTTTCATTTTCAGAATCTTCTTCTATAGTAACTTCATCAGCATGTTGTTTATTCTCAACATGGGTATCATCATGGACCATGGGATTAAGTTCCTCATTAGTTTGAGACATCTTAGGTAGTAGGAGGGGAAGCTCAATGTGTTTAAAAGGTAAACCTCCTAATACAAGGCTATGCCTAGGTTGTATGAAAAATAATATAAACATAAAATGAAAAAGTACAACACTTTAAAATCCTAACTAACTGAAACTATAGGAATCAAAAAAATTTAGATTTATACAAATCAAGTTCACTAAATGTTTAACCCTAAATTGGATATGGATCATACTATGGGCAGATATGTTAAGAATATAGAAATGAATAAGAAAATAGTGATAAACATATATATAGTAGACCGATTAACTGTAAAATTCAAAAATAACATATAATAAATTTATTATGTTGAGATATGCTAAAAATGGAAAGTACAACTATGCTAGATATTACAATGATATTGAAAACATGATACTTAGCTAGTTCGGATGCTAATACATATATGGATCTAGAACATAAAGGAAATAGATTAGAAGAATATTCTATAATAGTTTCCAAGTTCTAGATTAAGTGCCTTTATTACCATATACACTTGCATCAGCATGGGATGATTGCATCAATGCTAGTGTATAAATCGGACATAGGTGTCTAGTATGGAATAACGATTGAAATAAAATGCACCACTTAGATTCTTTTGGGTTTATCACCACATTCACTCTGGTTCATTTAGATCTAAGTCATGGATTATTTTTTCTTGTCAAATGATCAAACCCTAGTTCTTCATCTTCATAGTGGTTGTGGAAAAAATGTGTTAGTGGGCACACAATGTCAAGCTGCCCAAAAACCCTTCTATCAATGATAAATGCCTACATATCCAATACTTCGAAGATGGATTTAGACTTATGTAGTTATCCCCTATTTGTTGGCTTATGTGTGAATCATGCAATATGTGATGTGTAAGTACAATAGCGACTTAGCTTATAACTTGGAAAATATAGCTCTTGGGATACTCTCTAGTACTTTAGACTTGTAAATGTATTGTCCCTATAAATGATATAAAATAGGAGATAATAGGGAAGCTTTTCTAAA
This sequence comes from Torreya grandis, assembly GCA_037957365.1. Lineage (NCBI taxonomy): Eukaryota > Viridiplantae > Streptophyta > Pinopsida > Cupressales > Taxaceae > Torreya > Torreya grandis. Next base: position 3,059,957 of record JARHVA010001541.1, on the reverse strand, counting down.
TTAAATGCTCTTTGATATGAATCTAGGTCTATGCTAGGTAAGTTTAGAATGAGCGTTGATATTATATTTATAACCATCCCTTTGGAGAATATATTACATAATAACACCTAGGTCAACCCTTGAGATATGTTTCATTTGAAATTTAGATGACTTTAGGTCACTGAACACTTACATTGAGTAAGGACACTTGTGTTGATGTAGGCATTTGACTAGGATACAAGTGTCTGAGAAGTAAAAAAGTAGGTATAGGTCTAGAACCTATAGAGGTAGAAGATAAGTAGGTTTTAAACATTTTGGGCAAGATAGAAGGCTTGGGTGATCAACATAAGACTTGTCAGAATAAGAGATAGGCTGAGGGGCACAAGAGAGAGTAGATGTGAGACTTGCAGAATTAAGAAAGGTCTAGATCTAAGAGGAACAACCATGGTCTAAGTTTTTTGAGTGTACAAGACTAAGGTGTTATATAATTCATAAATATCATGTACAAATATTTTTATAATTATTTGCATGTGAAGATTTTAATTCAAAATATTCTCTATCAAAGTTGAAGTGTCTCAAAAAGAAACAAAGTTAAGCATCTCTAATCCTCATACTAAATGTAGGTCCTCAAGTGTCCATGAGATTATAGTGTATCACCTTAATTTTATATAAAAAAATAATTGAAGTTAATTGTTAATAATTTGCTATCTCAAATCATAATTAAAATGGGTCTTTTAGAATATTATACATTTTCCTCCACTCCACTATAGACTAGAATCATTGTATGAAAGTACTATGGGGGAAGTTATAGTATTCGAATACCCTAAGTTTTAAGGTTCACAATGCCACTTAAATGTCATGTAGGAATGTTAAAATTAGTTCATTTGAAGTCTAACATTTTTTCTAATTCATATTTTTTCTTTGTCAAGTTGAAATGGAAGGAAAGTCACATTTTGAATTTATTTAAAATAATAATATTGAAATGCATTAAAAAAATATTATCTAATATTTGAACATGGTATAAATATGTTTTTCATTGGTGCATTAATTATTAAGAATATAACTGATCTGGTGCCTAGTCGGTGAACTAGTGGACAACTCTCCAAATGAGAATCTAGATGGATTTATGTGCATGTGCAGAATATTTATGAGAGAGGTAACACGAGAGAGAGAGAGAGAGAGAGAGAGAGAGAGAGAGAGAGAGAGAGAGAGAGAGAGAGAGAGAGAGAGAGAGAGAGAGAGAGAGAGAGAGAGATGTAGGACTAAAATAGTAAATGTATTTTATTTATGTATTCCTCCTGTGCATGACACACTCTTGAGAAAGATATATGGTTTTTATCTTCTAGCCTAATTATTGTTAACTATCATATATATCTAATATTATAAATGTATATATAAATTTACATGTCAAGAGGTCTAAGATCTATATGAAAGTTGAATAGTTTCCATGAATGACTCATCATATTTGATGGTTATGTAGTAACATCACCAACTGCCATTATTGGTGAGCTGTGAGCTATATTACTAACATTGTAGGAGGTGTGATGTAACCTAGGGGTGAAGCTTGATTGGGATAATTAGCACATAGGTGATAGCCCTTGTGAATATTTTGATGCCATTAGCACAAAGTTGGCTGAAAAATAAAGATGATATGTTGTTGAATCTAGTCGTTTAGTCCCACTTAGATCAATGCAGACAAAATAAGTGTCTCCAAAATTACTATAGGCCATGAGAAAGGATTAAGCTCTAATGTTTTAGGCATTATTGGTTAATCCACTTGGATCAATTTTCCCTCCTAGTAAATAAATATTCCTGATTATGTTGACTCTAAGAAGTAGGTGTATAGCCTTGGCCTCTAGATGTTGCTTAGTGAACCATTTAGCTTATTGTGGGAGTTGACGTATTTTGAAAACTTTGTATATAGGGATAAAATAGTTCTATGTAAACACGGTTTCCAAATCCTGATCTTTATTTATAACTATAGGTCATGTGTTAGTTGGTGGAGAAGTATGAAAGGCAGAGTATGCATAGTTTTATGGAAAAATATTCTTTGGATTAGGCACAACATGTGTTGAGCATGGACTCACTTCAATAATATTATATCTCTCTTATTAACTACTAAAACAATTATGTTTTGAGGATTAACATTGTACATACATTTGTGACTATGCATATGTGGATGTTCAAGGAGTACATCAAAAGCTAATTATTCCTCAAATGGGTGAATAACATATGAAAAGTGACATTGAAGAGTGATGTGAATACCTTTTTTTTGTAGGAGGTGAACCATCCAAAATTTTAAGGCTACAGATGAGGGATGGTTGGGAAATTCTTTTGCTTAATAATTGATACAGAAATGAGGTTCTTCATGCTATCGCTATTGATTAAAAAATATAATGGCTACCCTTGTACCTACATATATGAATGGAATGGGTGTTTTGATTCAACATTTGACACTATGGGGGTTTCTTTCGTAGTGTTCACTAGAAGTTGGGATTTGCATCAATGATTATGTTTGAGGTCTTGAATCCATCATCCTTATTTTTATCCATGTAAGAAAATTATTTTGCACATGAAAATATACATTGGAGTGGATTAATTTTTTTTATCACACCATTTACCTAGCTTACATGCTTTGGACTTATTTGAAGCAAGTGTATTATTTGGCACAAAGGTCGTCTCTATCTTCCCTTTTTGCCTGAAATCCTCATCAATACTTGTTTCATAGTGATAAGCCTTGTAAATACCCAATTCTAAATATAACTAGCCTTCGATTGGTCTTCATGCTGATTCCTACCAAACATTGCAAATTAAGTCTAGGAATCACTGAACGTTCTAAATTTGGCTGTGTATCATTCATCAAAACTCATAATCATATTGAGGCATACCTATTTGGGGTACTATCCTGCAAGCAACGATAACCTCTCATATATTCATCCCTAATCACCTTGTGGCATCACAACTATCAATTTGGCCTATGAACCTATTAAGTGGGGCACTTGCACACTTAATTAAATCTTGAAAGAGCTAAAAGGCTAATTAAAATCAATTAAATCAATTAAATAAGATTAAGTGCCTAGTTGAATTATCCATTTAAAATTAATGAATATCTAAAAATGGAAATTCCAAAAACCAAAATATCCTAGCCTTTCATCATTGTCTTTATGAGTTGTCAAAATATATCAAAATATCCCAAAATGTCTAAATTGAGAACTATGACTAGTAATTGAAAGTCATAACTGCATGACAACTTTTAACTCAATTGGAGTTAGTCTCAACTCAACCTTTTAATTTGAGAACTATGACTCGTAACTAAAAGTCATAATTGTATGACAACTTTTAACTCAACTGGAGTTAGTCTCAACTCAACCTTCTAATTTGAGAACTATGACTAGTAGCTGAAAGTTATAGTTCTCAAATTAAAAGGTTGAGTTGAGACTAACTCCATTTGACTTAAAAGTTGTCATGCAATTATGAATTTAAGTTACTTGTCACAGTTCTCAATTTAGACATTTTGGGATATTTTGAGATATTTTGACAACTCATAAAGATAATGATGAAAGACTAGGATATTTTAATTTTTGGAATTTTCTTTTTTAGATATTCATTAATTTTAAATGGATAATTCAACATAGTATTTAATATTGTTTAATTCATTTAATTAATTTTTATTAGCCTTTTATCTTTTTCAATATTTAATTAAGTGTATAAGTGCCCCACTTAATAGGTCCATAGGTCAAATTGATAGTTGTGATGCCGCAAGGTGATTAGGAATGAATTTGTGAGAGGTTATTTTTATATATAGGATAGTTACCCAAATAGGGCTTCAACATGATTTTGAGATTTGATGAATGATGCAAGAACAAATTTTGGATGTTTAGTGATTCTTAGGTTTAATTTTTAATGTTTTGTAAGAATCAATATGAAGTCTGGTCGAAGGCCAGTTGTGTCCATAATTGGGTGTCTATAGTTTGCCCCTATTTGGCTAGGTGTTATAGGTTTATTTCACTATTCCAAATTACTTGTGCTTCTCATATGCATTCTAAGCTCATAAACTGAGCTTTCCCTATGAGGACTGAGACATTCTACCTAAATAACACTTTTTTCACTCTTGTAGGTCACCTTTCATCTTGACTAGGGTTTGATCCTAATTCTTGGAGACTCTCTTGGAACCCTGAAGTCACAAAAACATTTGATTATACCTTTACTTACCTTAGATGCCTCAAAACATGTTAAAATACATACCCAGGTCATTGTCTGCCTGTAGGTGAGCCTTTTGGGCAATCTGTATGGACATAATATGTGAGTGGAAGAAAACTTAACTCATCATATTATTTTTCATGATCTTCTACATTTAATTACTCCTTTCAACTGTTAGGAGCCACCTCACCATTATGTATATATAGTCTAGGTTTGTAACCTGGTTAAAAGGTTCATTTGGAACCCTTGGCTATAGATTTCACTGCCTAAACTTAGTGTTTTCTAGGCAAATTTAGGCCTCAAGATTACCCTTCTCCCTCTACTCTTTGACCTCCATCATTGACACAAGCCCTCTCCATGCTAGAGGTAAAAAAACTCACTCAACTATATGATTCAAGACCCTATCAAACATGTTATATGCCCCTTTTAAAAGGTGTTAGGTCCTCTATTTTATTCTTTTAGGGAAAGTATCCCTATATCAGTTATCTCATGCCTTTGAAGGTAGCCTTCAACTTACTAAGCCATCTAGTACTTCCAAAAGGTCTGTTATGGTAAAATATACCTATAAAAAATCCAAGGAAGAGTTTATCACATGCCATATTTTCATAAAAAGACCTATGTAATTCTTCCAGGGTCACTTTTAGGTAGTTATTGCCACATACAAGTAGAGAAGTAGGTTGGGGCAGTATGCAAGGTACTTGTGTTTATGAATACTTCATACACTCACACCAATTATCCAAAATGCAATCTTAGCACTCTTAGAAGGTTGAACACATATTGAACTTTAGTCTTATTATGAAATCATCAAGAGAACCATGGTAGATGAAGGTTAAGTTGTATTTATGAACAATGAGTATCTGTAATGGAACAACAAGGAAGGGGAAAGGCCTTATGGGTAGCCAAATCCATTGTGAAATTCTTTGAGTGCATGAAATTCACTAATAAAATATTGAAACAAGATCAAAAACATCTTTTAAAATATGGAAGTCATCTTTGCAACCACTTGCATATGCATACTCTAATGGCAAATTGGGTGAAGTGTGTCCATGCATGCAAACCATGAAGATTGCTTGGAGAAAGAGGATGAAAGGTGAAAAGGGGAAGTCAATGAGACTTTAAAACATGAAAAGGAATATAACATAACCTATTAGATCCATTAACAAGCTTGAGACCTCAACAATTAGAAAAACCTTGTCCATTTCACCTAAAAGAGACCAGTCTACAATTTCAAGGTTATTAGCTAATCAAAACAAGATAAAACTTGAAACCAAGAATATGAGGTGTAAGGAGACACGGCCAAAATATTTTGAAGTAAATACTAGTAACTATTTTGTAATGATTTGTCTAGAATGGATGAAAACTTGAGGGGTGCACCAAACAACTAGTAAATTTGTACAGTCCACTTCAAATGGATGGATCATGAAGCAAAATTGACTATTTATTAAAATTATTATATCAATTTCAATGTATCTAAGTTTAGAAAAACCTCCCAAGATCATTCTACTTGAAACCCGTTTTGTTGTTCGTACCAAGTATAAACCTACAAGTCACTTCTTTATGCCAATAAGGATGAAAAAGAGATAGAATGGTTTTGAGCAAGAAATGTAAGTTTTAGATTAAAAAAAATTTAATTTGAGTGTGAGGGAGGTAAAAATTCACATTTACATGTTTTCCAAGTGACATACTTTTCAAGGAGGCTGTACAAGTGCCAAACTCACTCTTTTCTTCAAGAAAACTACCTTTTTCTGAGTAAGCTGTCAATTTTCAACTAGTGATAGTTACTACAAACCTTCTACGACACATATAACATGATACAACTCTTTTAAACTTGCACATTTTTTAATAAATTTGTATAAAGCATTAAATTCACTATTTAGATCATTGAAATGACCCCAAATGACATGATAAACTAATGAAAAGAGTGACCAAGGTTAATATAACATTGAAAGGCATAAAAAGGCCTATAAAACACCTAATGGAAATACATTATACCCCATTATAAGCCTAAAAATCAAAGTTTTTACTAGGGGTGCCCCAATTTGACTTAAAAGTCAAATTTGGTCAACACTTACCATCTCCATCATGGTTGATGTGACCATTGACACAACTAAAACTACCACCCCTTACTCTTCCCATTAGTTTTTTTTGCATGTCAGCCTCTTCCCTGGAGGACAGGTGATAGATGGGGGAAGATTTTCCATTAATTCAAAAGGATTATTTCACCTCCCAAAGCTAGGTTGCACTTCATTCTGCCATTGCCCAAAACCCTTATTACAGGTACCTAGACCTACAACTCACACAATATTAAAGGCAATTTGTTGAAACATGAACCACTAGATATTACCCCCTTGACCAATAGCTCAAAAATCTTGGCCTTATTTTGACATATAGGATGGGTGTAGTATTTTCAAAAAAATACAGTCCCTAGATGATGGAATTATGGAGAAATTTATTGGTACATTTCATAATAGCTTAGACATGGTAAATGGGATGGAAGTAAAGCTAACATAAACAATCATCAACAGAGTAATAAGATTACCTAGAATATGGGAGGAATGATAAGATAAAAATGATGCTAAGGTTGAGAGATGAAAGTTTAACAGAGTAAATGAATGCCTATAAACCTCAAAGTAGAGCACTACAAGGTTGTCTCTACTGGGAAAATGGGATAAGGCTACTGAGTTTATCTCTAGATTATTCATTTGTGAAGGAACGTATTATATGCTACATGGTCTACACTTAAAGTTTTTGAATCATTTGTAGCATGGAGTGGAGATAAACATTCCCAACTTTTTGCTTCATATGATCACCAAAATGCCAAAGACTTTTCAAAAAGCTAATTCTAAAGCTTTCTTCCACCATTATATCATCTAGTTACTTGTTAAAGTCTTTTTACAAAGAACTAGATCCAACATCACTTGGGAAGAATTTCTCCAGATACTAGGAAATGAAGAGAGTGATAGAGAAGGAAATGTATTAGAAGAATTGGAGGTTAAAAAAAAATATCAAAAGAAGAGTGCCCCTTAAAGAACCATAATAAACTGTAGTGGAAAACCTTCCTATAGCCACACAATAACCTACAGAAGATGGTATTCCTATAACAACACAAGAACCTGCAGTAAGGTCTAAGCGAAAGAAAAAGAGGAAACTCATTCTTTGGCCTAAGTCTGACGAGTTTGAGGAGGAATTTCCATCTTCCTCCAAGAAGACCAAAGTAACCTCCACTCCTCATAGATATCATATATTGAGGAGAAAGATGAGAACTAAACCTTCTTCTATTATTCAAATAAATGAGAAATCTAGGGAAGAATGGACTGCTAGTAGTAATGAATATATTGAGACTAAAACATATAGGGAAGTATGTTCTCTAGTATTCCATTAGGAAGAAGAAGAACAATTTGAGCATAGTTTTGAAGAATTCCATGAGGAGCCAATGCTGGAATAAGCAGAGCAAGTTGAACACAATCTTGAAGAAATGCATGACGAAGAATAACAAGTTAAACATAATTTTGAAGAATTGTATGAGGAACCAGTACAACAAAAGTTGTAATAAATTGAGAAACTAAGGAAGCAACTAAAAGATTAATCTGGTAGAGGTCTAGATGCACTTGCTATAAAATCCCTCAATTGAAGATCATCCTACAACCATCATTCCACAACCTTTTATAGAGGTCAGTTAGTAAGAGGAACCTAAAGCTACCCCTGAGGTTAGGTATCACTGTTATTTTGTAATATATTTTAAACTATTGAATGGATGGATAACCAATTTGAATATCTGAAGGAACTGAGGAAAGAAAATGAGAAATTGAAAGAAGAAAATAAGTTGAAGGAAGAGAGCATCACCAAATTGAAATATAAAATTGAAGATATGGCTGGTATAACACAAGAACTCCTTGATTTTAGGTCTAATATAAATGTTTATTCAGTTTATCTTGAAGAATAATGGCACAAGTTTAAGTTTATGAGAATTTATTGTGATATGCCCCATGAAGTTATTGATCTCCTTTCCTTCTTTTCTATTTATAAAGTAAGTCTGTAGGAAAAACAAGCACAATTATGTGAGTTCTACCTTCACAATTATGTTGTTCTATATGATAGAGAATGGAATCCCAATCTATATGTTGGAGATGTTCAATTACAAGCATTTTCATCATACTTTTTTAATAAATAGAGAAGAGGAAGAGAAATAGTAGAATACAGGACAAAGGAAAATGAAAGCCAGTTACTTATCAGGGGTGAATCAATGGCACATGTTGTATTAGCTGAATGGGACAATATCATGTTAAAGAAAGAAGTCAGAACTTGGTTTGGATAGAAATGTGATAAGGTTCAAGATTTTTATTTGAGATTAAGAACTTCTGTTGGTGCTTTAGCCAAAGAGTCTTATATTGAATGCTACAATGATCTCACTGATACATAGAAGAAGAGGGAGCCCTATTTCCCTTTTAATTTAAATGCAACATTAAATAGGACCAAAAAATACATTCTTCTTGCAGGTGACATGGGATCTTACTTATTGAACCTAAAGTTCCATCTACCCCTATTCTAGTGTCTTGTTCTAGACTGGAAGGACAAAATCTCAGTGGATGAAGCTTGAGAAGCCAAAAGTTGGAAAATATTTGCATAGAGTCAGGGTTTTTATGCTCACCTTACCAAGGGTGCTTTAGAACCCATGGATTTTAGAGTTCTTTGTGCACTAGGAATGAATAAGTATGGTGCTCGAGGTCGAGCAAGATCTTAAGTTGGGGGGTGTGATGAGCCCCATAAATGTCCTATTATTGTGTCCATCTATTGTACTCATCCTGATTGTTTACCATGCTTTTGAACACTTTTATTTATAGTTTCTGACTTTCATAAGCCATATAGTATTATGTTTTTAAACTCTTTTGATTAGTAAGAATTATGTATTGAAATTAAATATATAATGGTTGTCTATTGCCTTAAGATGTTTTTTTATAAATGTGTTTTAAAGATGTTTTGGAGAAATAGGTATATAACATAAAGCATCCTATAGCAAAGAAATCTCATTACACAGACCATTCTGTAACTACTACATGAATAAATCTATAGATGAACATATTTTTATTCTTTTCTAATCGAATTGCAGAAATGACTCTAACCTCCATAGAGCTCAATAATAAAGTGGTTGAATAATGAAAAAACCTTGTTTGTCCTGCAACAAAGTCACAAGATTCACATGAAGGATATCTTTAACAAAAGAACCAATTTTGGCTATCCCAATTTGAATGTATCTTAGAATAGAATGTATGTATTGTTTTGCATAAAACAATCTCCTCTACAGTATATAAATATGTAGTAGAAAAGTTGAGGGATATATAGAAAATAGTACATGTTCAATAGAGATTGTTATAAGTACATTGTGCTAAGTAATTGTGATGGTAACTTCATGAAGTAATTCATTGTTGCACTTTTGATTGATATGAGTGAGTAATTCTGAGTTCAATATAGTGTTGTAAGAGGAAGGGTTGAAGCTAGAGTTGGAAGGAAGAAGGCCCCCCTTTGGAAGGATACAACTACAATCTAACCCATGTAGTTAGTTAAGCATGTTATTTGATTTCCTTAAGCATTATATGTTCCATTTTTGAATTGTGTGATTTGCATTCTTGTTTAATATTTATTTTAGGAAGCTTCCCATGCATAAACATGTATTTTATTGTACTTTGTTTATATTTGATTTCAATCATTTCATTTATTTCACTTCAACATCTTAGAACAATGATCCAAAACTCAAAATTTTTGATTGACAGATATTTTAAGAACACGAAAATAACACAGTAACAATGAAATATTTGAGAAGAGATATTTTATTACTCAAGATTGCAATACAACTATATGCTTATCTCTAGGAGATGTCTGATTTCAATTTCAGGTTACATATTTATTTATACACATTTTGAAAGTAAGAGGAGGATGTGGAAGGTCACCAATATTGAGGGAGATTAAGTGGTTCAACTTCCATGATTTAAAATAATACAGAATTTGAAGAATTACTATTTTTAGAAACTTACTATTTTTAGACTGCACTAATAAAATTGAAATTTGGGGAACTTCCATTAGATTTTTAGGGGTCAAAAACCACCAAGAAAATATCTATACCATCTCACCATGTTCTCCTCATTCTTATCTTTCCAACGATTTAAATGGGGAGTCAATTGGAGCTACGATGTGAAAGTTATGGCTCCTAGAAGTTCCGTCATCAATTGGGGTAGAACCATCACCCAAATTGTCACTTGAATTGTTGCCCAGATCATTCCTCATTCCTTGAGAAGAAATGGTCCCCATTGTGGCAAAATTCCTCATCAAGTGTGGTAGTTATGTCTTAATTTGATTCTCTATGAGCCACTCACCTTGGTGGTTAAGCTGGCCCTTTTTGACCACCTGATAAAGTGGAATAGAGCATCCTCTTGTTGTCTTCATCCAGGTGTCCACAATATGATCCTTCTCTACTAGAGCAAAACTCTATGGTTCAATCTCATCAATGTCTATTTATTATGCTATGACTAAAATATCTAACAAAGGTGGATGATATGGTTTGAAGAGCTCCACGTTGAATATTGGATGCAGACCAAGGTAGGCTGGTAGGTTCAACTCAAAAGAATTTTATCTAACTTTTCTGGTGATGGTGTAGGGACAATACCACAGAGGTTGAATTTTTCTATGTGAGCCTGAAAGTCATTCCTTTTGAAGTTGCAACCAAACCTTGTCACCCATAGCAAAATGGTGTGCAATCTTATGTTTATCATGGCATTGCTTATACTTCTGATTCATCTTCTCTAAGATGTCATGAACTTGCTACTAGATGTGTTGCATTTGTTCAATTAAATTTATTGCTTTTGGTACCTTAGATTTTCCATGAGGTGTGTATCATATGGTGGAGAATGGAATGGCTATATCAATTAGTTCCATGGGTTGAAACTCGAAGCATACTTGGAATGGACTATGCTTGGTCAAGCTATACAAGGCTCGATTGTATTTATGTTGTATGAAAAGAAGTGCCTCATCCCATGTGCATGGATGTTTGGAGTGATACATCTAAATCATGTGAACAATAAAGTGGTTCACCACTTCTATCTGACCATCAGTTTTTGGATAGAAGGCTATGAACTTCATCAGCTTGGTATCCATCATCTTCCATAGAGTGGACCGAAAGATGCTAAGGAACTTGTTATCTCGATCTGAGATAATGGACTTGGGGAGACCAAAATGGAGCCATACATGACTAAAATATAGTTGAGCAGTTTATTTAGCAGATATATTTTTCTTACAAGTAATCATGATAGCCATTTTTGAAAAATGATCAACTACAACAAAAATATAGTCCTTGCCATGTTTTGAAGTGGGCAAACTTGAGAGAAAATCTATTGAGACAGATTTCCAAGGCCTCGTTGGTTCTGGAAATAACGTGTAAAATCCTTGATTCTTATTTTTTGGCTTGGTTATCACACATGGGGTGAAATATTTGAGGTACCTTTTCACATCCTTTTGCATATGGGGCTAGTAGAAGTGTTTTTGAAGAACTACCAAAGTCTTTTCTACACCAAAGTGTCCAACTATCCTACTAAAATGTGCTTCCCATATCATCTTCTATTGCTTTGCATATAGAACATAGATGTGTCCCATATGATAGAGGACATTATCTTGTAAATATAAACCAGAAACATGTTTACCTTCTTGAAGCACCTGATATATATTAGCAAAGGTAGGATCTACTTCATACAGAGCACCCCATGTGGCAATCTCATGTCTACACAGATCAAGAACTATTGTGAGTGTAGTAATTGGTGGGTAACTCAGACAATCTATAGCCATATTTGAGCTCCTCTTTTTATGTTTGATTATTAGATGGAATTTTTGCAGATATGTGGCCCACTTTTGGTGCCTCTCATTTCATAGTTTGCTCTACGTATGGATGAATTCCAATGGTCTATGGTCAGTGTGGATGACCGTCTCTTTCCCCAAGATGTAGTGTTTCCATTGTTTGTAGGATTGCATAATGACATAGAGCTCCTTGTCATATGTCAAGTATTTTTTGACTGTATCAGTGAAATTTTCACTATGATATGCAATAGGATGGCCATGTTGCATGCTGACGGCTCTCATGGCATATTCAGATGCATCTATCATCAACTCGAAAGGTTGATGCAAATCTAGCAAAACAAGAATAGGGGCTGAGCAAAGTCTGTTCTTCAAATTATCAAACGCCCTTTGTTGTATTTTTCCCCACTGAAATGTACCTTTAGCTCCTCCTTTAGTCACTTGGGTTAGTGGCCAAGAAACATGTGAGATTCCAAGAACAAACCTATGATAAAAATTTGCAAGACCTAAGAAGCTACGAAGTTTTTTGAGGGTCCTTGGTGTAAGCCATTGTTAAATAACTTGAATCTTCTCTAGATCGACATGGTCCCCTTCTTCATTCACAATGTACCCTAAGTACTGAATTGTTTTCATCTTAAATGTGCATTTTTTGAGATTTGCATATAAATTATGCTCCCAAATAGTTTTAAGCACCTTACGAACATGTTGTAGATGTTCCTCCCATGTTCTGATGTAGATGAGTATGTCATCTAGGTAGACAAAAATGAATGAGTTGGTGAAGGGTCATAGGATGTCATCCATCATCCTCATGAAGGTTGCCGGTGCGTTAGTAAAGCCAAAAGGCATAACCAACCATTCAAAGAGCCCCTCTTTAGATTTGAATGCAGTCTTATAGACATCAGTGGGATAGATGGGAATTTGGTGATAGCTAGATTTGAGATCAATTTTGGTGAAGAATTTTGCACCATAGAGTTGGTCTAGTAGGTCATCAATCTTGGGAAGGGGTAATGATTCTTCTCAATAATTTTATTCAAGGCTCGATAGTTAATGCAAAGCCTCCATGTTCCATCTCTCTTTGGTGCCAAGACAATCGAGCTGCTATAGGGTAAAGAGCTTGGCCTAATGTGATATTTTTGGATCAATTCCTGAGTCTATCTTTATCTCATCATTCTCTAAAATTGATCTATGATACAGAGGATTGTTAGGTAAAGGTGATCCTAGGATCAAATTTATAAATTTTTTTACCTGGCAATGTAGTGGAACTCCTATAGGTGACTTGAATAAGTCATCATATTCTTCTATGATTTGTCCCATTGCTTCTGTTGTTGTGTTGATTGTGTAGTCAGGACTGCAACATTGACCTTCTTGGATTTCTATGATTTGACCACCATGAGAATAAATTGCTTTGTTTTCTCCACCAATCTCTTACATTTCTTGAAATTAATCAAGGAGATAGATGTGGGAGGTGGTAACTCTGGTACCCTGTAGTACCACATTCTAAGAGTGAGCGTGATGCTTCAGGTTCATGATTTATAGATTTCATGTTGATCATACATGAATGTCTAACCAAGGAATACATCAAAAAAATCTAGTTTGACCACATCACACAAGACTTCATCTTGGAAAAGTTTTATTGCATATGAAAGAAGACACTAATGGGTGACATAGATGTCTCTCCTTGGGCTCAACCATCCAATACTATATAGCTTTGGGTGAGGCTTCATAGATAGATTTAGAATTTTCACAACTTTAGTAGAGATTAAATTATTTTGACTCCCACTATCAAGAATGAAATGCAGAGGCTTACTTTTTACCCATAATTTGGAGTGAAACAATTTTTCCTTGTTCTATAGCCTTTCCTCATAGGTTTGTGATGACGCAATGATGGTATCAGGCTCAGAATCTATAATCTCTTCTTCATCCTCTTTGACTATAGGTTATGTATGAGATAGATCAGTAGATGTCAAGTATTGTGACTCAGAAAGTAATGACTTGATGGCTCGACATTATTCTTTGGAGTGAGTTCTAGTTTTGTGGTAATCACACTATTTCCTAGTCTTCCCTTTTTGGGGTTTCGTATCATGAAACTCATTTTGCTTCCAATTTTGGCCTTGTGTTTGACCTTCCTTGTCACTTTTCCATTTCAAAGGCTGACTCTTTGTATTCTTTCTTCCATGCTTCTGCTTAATCTTCACTACGAACTTGTATGCCTCACTAAGGGTTTCCAAATTGAAGAGTTCCATTTCCCCCCATATGTACCATTGTAGTCCACCATGATATTTGAGAGTATTATGTTTCTCACTTTCTTAGATGCCCAATCTTGTAGATAAAGAATGAAAAATGTCAATATAATCTTGAATAGATTGGTCCTTACCTTGGTGAAGTTATTGCCACTGTATATACAGATCATCATATGCTCTAATGGGATAGTATTCTTCTTTTATCACTTCCATGAAATCATCCTAGGTAGGTTCCACCTCAAGGCCAATATCATATGTATTAACTTTTTTTTGTACACTTCCCACCAATTTTTTATAGGCAATGGTGCTTTCAAAAGAACAAAAGTGATCTTTTCTCCATCGATGAATTTATTTATAGAAAAGTAGGAAGATAATTAATCCAACCAATTTTCTACTACATCAACATTTATTTTTACTTCAAATGTAGGGATATCAAAATTTACCTAAACCTTGAAGGGTGTTGGGGCACTGAAAAGATGTTCCATGGATGAGGAGCCAAGAAGTACAAATGAGGAGCTAGAATTTCCCATAAAAAATTGTTGGAGAATTTGGGTGAATTGTTATAAAATCTATGATTGTTGCCATTGGAGGGATTCATTCACCATTTACTTGAAGGGATCAGATGTCTCAATTTTGTCTGCCATTTAAAGTCATTTGGAGTGAATAGGTAGATAGTTTGGAAGCTCTATTGTCTTCCACCTAAGCTTCTTGTAGCCTGACCTTGTTCTCAGGATTATACACTCTCAATACAAATTGATTTGATATCACTGATCTAAAATTCAAAAGTTTTGATTGATAGATATTTCAAGAACACAAAAATAACATGGTAACAATGAATTCTTTGAGAAGAGATGTTTTATTACTCAAGATTGCAATACAACTATATGATTATCTGTAAAAAGAGATGTCTGATTTATATTTTGGGTTACATATTTATTTATACACATTTTGAAAGTAGGAGGATGTGAAAGGTCACTAATCTTAAGGAAGATTAAGTGGTTCAACTTCCATGATTTAAAACAATATAAAATTTGAAAAATTACTATTTTTAGAAACTTACTATTTTTAGACTACACAACTAAAATTGAAATTTATGGCACTTACATTGGGTTTTCAAGGGTCAAAAACTATTGAATGGATCTTTGTGCCATCTCACCACATTCTTCTCATCTTATCTTTCTAACGGTTCAAACAGGGAGTCAATTGGAGCTACAATGTGAAAGTTATGGCTCCTAGAAGTTCTGTCATCAATTAGGGTAGAACCATCACCCGAATTGTCACCTAAATTGTTGACCAAATAATTCCTCCCTTATTGAGAAGCAATGGTACCCATTACATCAATATTCTTCATTAGGTGTGGTAGTTGTGTCTTAATTTTATTTTCTGTGAGCCACTCACCTTGGTGTCTAAGTTGGCCCATTTTGACCACCTAATAAAGTAGAATAGAACATCCTCTTGTTGTCTTCATCCAGGTGTCCACAATCTGATCCTCCTCCACTGGACCAAAAATTTGTGGATCAATCTCATTAATGTCTAGTTATTCTGATATGACTAAAGTGTCTAATAGAGGTGGATGATATGGTTTGAGGAGCTCCACGTTGAATATTAAATGCAGACCAAGGTAGGCTGGTAGGTTCAACTCAAAAGCATTTTCTCCAAATTTTTTGGTGATGGTGTAGGGACCATATCACAGAGGCCAAATGTTTTTGTGTGGGAATGTAAGTCATTTCTTTTGAATTTGTAACCAAACCTTGTCACCCACATCAAAATGGTGTGCAATCCTATGCTTGTCATGATGTTGCTTATACTTTTGATTCATCTTCTCCAAGATGTCATGAATTGCTACTAGATGTGTTGCATTTGTTCAATGAACTTTGTTGCTTTTGCTACCTCAGATCTCCCATGAGGTGTGTATTCCATGTTGGAGAATTGAATGACTATATCAATTGGTGCCATGGGTTGGAACCTAAAGCATACTTGGAATAGACTGTGCTTGGTTAAGCTATGTAGGGCCTAATTGTATCCATGTTATATGAAAAGAAGCCCCTCATAACATGTGCATAGATGTTTAGAGTGATACATCTGAATCATGTGAACAATAAAGTGATTCACCACTTCTGTCTGACCAACAGTCTATGGATGGAAGGCTGTGGACTTCATCAGCTTGGTATTCATCATCTTCCATAGAGTGGAGTAGAAGATGCTCAGGAACCTGCTATCTCAATTTGACACAATGGACTTGGGGAGACCAAAATGGAGCCATACATGACTAAAATATAGTTGAGCAGTTTCTTCAGCAGATATATTTTTCTTACAAGTAATCATGATAGCCATTTTTAAAAAATGATCAACTACAACAAAAATATATTCCTTGCCATGTTTTGAAGTGGACAAACCTGAGAGAAAATCCATTGAGATAGATTCCCAAGGCCTGGTTGGTTCTGGCAATGGATTGTACAATCCTTGCTTCTTATTTGTTGGCTTGGATATTATGTATGGGGTGCAATATTTGAGGTACCTTTCCACATCCTTTTACATATGGGGCTAGTAGAAGTGTTTTTGAAGAACTGTCAATGTCTTTTCTACACCAAAGTGTCCATCTATCCTACTAAAATGTGATTCTCATATCATCTTTTATTGCTTTACAGTTGTAACATAGATGTGTCCCATATGACAAAGGCCATTATCTTGTAAATAGAAATCAGAAACATGTTTAACTTCTTGAAGCACCTAATATGTATCAACAAAGGTAGGAATTGCTTCATAAAGAGCACCCCAAGTGGTAGTCTCATGTCCACATAGGTCAAGAACTATTGTGAGTGTAGTAATTAGTGGGTGGATCAGACAATCTATCACTGTATTTGAGCTTCCATTTTTGTGTTTGATTATCAGATGGAATTGTTGTAGATATGTGGCCCACTTTTGGTGCCTCTCATTTCATAGTTTGCTCTACATCTAGATGAATTCCAATGGTCTATGGTCAGTGTGGATGATCATCTCTTTCCCTAATATGTAGTGTTTCCATTGTTTATAGGCTTGCACAATGGCATAGAGCTCCTTGTCATATGTTAAGTATTTTCTGACTATATTAGTGAAATTTTCACTATGATAATAAGAGGATGGCCATGTTGTATGATGACAGTTCCCATGGCATATCCAGATGCATCTGTCATCAATTCAAAAGGTTGATGCAAATATGGTAAGTCAAGAATAGGGGTTGAGCAAAGTCTATTCTTTAAATTTTCAAATGCCCTTTGTTGTATTTTTCCCCACTAAAATGTATCTTTAGCTCCTCCTTTAGTCACTTGGGTTTGTGGCCAAGCAACTGTTAAGTATGAAATATATTGAGGGGGGGGGGGTGAATCAAAATATTGTATATCTTTTACTTAATTTGATTTCTTTTCTTTAACAAGTCAATCATAAATTCAAGATATGTAATAAAATTGAAATAATAATTTACACCACACAAGAGAGAGAGAGAGAGAAACTAGATTTTTACGTGGAAACCCAAAGTGAGAAAAAAATGGATAACAATATCAAGTATATGAATGAGCACCAACTCAAAATACAAAGTTTACAAGCACCAACTTATAGGAGCACCAACCCCTTTTTTGAGCACCAACACAACAACTATTTATGATCACGAACCCATAGGAGCACCAACTCGTTACAAAGATTTGTGAGCACCAACCCACAGGAGCACTAACCCCTCTTGTGTATAAAACACAACTATCTCTCAATGTTGCTTACTCAACAAATTATAAAACTCTACAATATCTCCTGATTTTCTCTCTTCAAAAATAAATATAAATCATGCACTCTCTTGCATATTATAAATGGCTTCTCAAGCCTTTATTTATAGCTTTCCAAATGAACTTTGACATTCACCCTTTGTGACCCTTCAATCCTCATAGAAAATGGTGCCAAAATTGTATGATCCTTCATATTCTTACATTTGAAAAGTCATATAGTGACCCTTCATAAGCAAAAGTTTTCTTTCCTCTTTTGTCTTTATCTTGATGAATTATCATATGCCTCAAAGTGTCTCTTCATGGAAAGATGTGCCATACCTCTTTTATCTTCACATGGTGACTCTTTGACTTCTCCATGGGTCCTCTTTTGACTTATATGCAACCAAAAATATATTCATTAATATTAAATAAATATTAACACACATTAGTCAAGATATGAATATTAAAAACACCATTAAATGAAATGGGGCATTTATCACCAATAATACTAGACCTTTGACATCAATGACAATATTTCCATCAATCTCCCCCTTTGTCATTGATGGCAACCTCAAAATGAAACTACCACATCCTAAAACCTACACATACTACCATCTAAAAAACATATAGTAACTCCCTCTTATCGTATCAACTTTTACTTATTTCCTATACCTATTTTTACATATGTACCTGTACCTATTATTCTCCCCCTTTGACATCAATGGAAAATGGCCTACCTAGAGCTAACACTTAGCTCCCCCTCAATTGATGCTGAACCTCAATGGTAGAAAGTAAAAGAAATTACTCCCAACTTCTGTCACAGATACTCAAATGTGTCTTTTGGTAGTGCCTTTGTGAAAATATTTGAAATTTGCTCTGTAGTACTGATATACTCCATCTTAATCTATTGATCTACAACTTTCTCTCTTAAAAAGTGATATCGAATGAAAATATATTTTATTCTTGAATTCATCATTGGATTCTTTAAAATATAATAATACTAGACATTTGACATCAATGACAATATTTCCATCGATCCCCCCCTTTGTCATTGATGGCAACCTCAAACTGAAACTACCACATCCTAAAACCTGCACATACTACCATCTAAAAAACATATAGTAACTCCCCCTTTTCGTATCAACTTGTACTTATTTCCTATACCTATTTTTACATCTGTACCTGTACCTATTATTCTCCCCCTTTGACATCAATGGAAAATGGCCTACCTAGAGCTAACACTTAGCTCCCCCTCAATTGATGCTAAACCTCAATGGTAGAAAGTAAAAGAAATTACTCCCAACTTCTCTCACATATACTCAAATGTGTCTTTTGGTAGTGCCTTTGTGAAAATATTTGAAATCTGCTCTATAGTACTAATATACTCCATCTTACTCTATTGATCTACAAATTGCTCTCTCAAAAAGTGATATCGAATGAAAATATATTTTATTCTTGAATTCATCATTGGATTCTTTAAAATATTAATAACACTTGTGTTATCACAAAAAATAGAAACAGGTTCATCATACTTTACCTTGATATCCTCCAAAGTTTGCTTCATCCAAAGCACTGTAGTACAACACAATATTACTGCAATATATTCCACTTTAGCTATAGAAAGTGATACTAAATTCTACCTCTTGCTTAGCCATGATACTAAGCTATCACTAAGGAAGAAAGCTCTTCCACTTGTACTCTTTTTGTCATCCAAGCACCCTACCCAATCTAAATTTGTATAATCAACCAAAGTGAAATATCTACCTGTGGGATACCATAATCTATAATCTAATGTCCCTTTGATATATCTGAATATTCTCTTTACCAATTGAACATGACTATCTTTTGAAGATGATTGATATCTTACAACCATAACTACTACATGCACGATGTCTAGCCTCAATGCTATCAAATATAAAAGACTACCAATCATAGATATATACAAAGATTGATCTATAATAGGTGAATCTTCATCGTTACTCACCTTATTTTCTATACACATTGGTGTGCCAACTAGTGCACAATCCTCAAAACAAAATTTATTCAATATTTTCTTGACATATTTACTTTGAGATATAAAAATTACTTTATCTGACTAAAATATTTATAATCTTAAAAAAAATGACAATTATCTAAGCACAAACATCTCAATTTTTTTTTGCATATTATCAAAATATTCTTTTGTCATATTTTCAATATTTCCTCCAAAAATGATATCATCAACATATAACACAACAATCAATTGATGCTCACCTTCTATTTTGATGTAGAGATTACTATCAGCAAAACCTCTCTTGAAACCTTGATCCTACAAGTACTTATCAAGTCTTGCATACCAAGCTCTGGGAGCTTGTTTCAATCCATAAAATGCTTTCTTAAATCTACATACATAGATACTAATATTTGAGAGAATAAATCCCTTAGGCTGCTCAATGTAGACCTCTTCTTCTAGATTCCCATTTAGGAAGGCAAATTTGACATCCATCTGAAACACTTTAAAATTTTTAAACACTTCATATGCAAGAAACATTCTAATAACCTCTAACCTTTCCACTGGTGTAAAAGTTTCTACAAAATCTATTTCTTCAGTCCGAGCATATCCTTTACATACTAATCTTGCTTTAGTTATGGTCACTTCTCCATTTTTATTTTACTTATTTCTATATACCCATTTTGTTCCTATCACATTATGATCTTTTGGTCTAGGCACTAATTTCTAAGTATCATTCTTTTCTATCTGATTTAATTCTTCATCCATAGCTTTAACCCAATGCTTATCATGTCTAGCTACTAAAAAAGTTTTAGACTAAATTTTGGATAATAAAGAGAAATTAATTTGCTTAGATTCACTTACCATCATTTTTTTGGTGCAAATTCCTTCATTTATGTCTCTAATGATGTCGCTTTCATTATGATTTCTCTGAACATATTTGGATGGAGTTTTGGTTCCATTTTTCTCCTTCTTCTCATCTTCATCTGATTCTTCAAAACCTTCCTCTTCAATGATTTTAGGAATGTGTACTGGATCACTGATTCTTTATGTTCCATCTTCTTCTATTCTGACACTTACACTTTCAACAATTTTTTTGGTTCTTTTATTATAACATTTATAAGCTTTAATTTTGTAAGAATAACCAAGAAATATACCTTCACCTTCTTTAGATTCAAACTTACCAATTTTTTCATTAGTTTTCTTTATGAAGCATTTACTACTGAAAATTTTGAAATAATCAGTTGTTGCTATTTTATCTTTACATAGCTCATAAGGAGTCCTATCACTATTAAATCTCTATAATTTTGTATTATGCATATGCATTGTTGTAGCAACTTCCTCTTTCCAATATTTATCTACTATCTTGGATTCATTTAGCATTGTCTTCACTATCTCCTAAACTATTTTATTTTTTCATTCAACTACTCCATTTTGTTGTGGAGTTCTAGCTACTAAATAATGTCTCTTTATTTCATGGTCTTCACAAAACTCAATACATTGATCTGACATGAATTGTCCTCCTCAATCTGATCTTAGACACTTAATCTTCAAATTGGTTTGATTCTCAACTAATGCTTTGAATGCTTTGAAATGTCTGAAAGCTTCTGATTTTTTCTTTAAAAATATTACCCAAGTCATACGTAAAAAATCATCACTAAGCAACATGAAATATTTTTCACCTTGAGTACTTTGAGTTCTTATAGGTCCACATAGATCAGTGTGAACAAGATCTAGCATCTGAGTAGTCGAGTACTCTTTTATTTTGAACCACCTTCTAGCTTGCTTTCCATGTTGACAAGGTTCACAAAGTGTGTCAGATGGCTTTGTAATCTTTGGAAGATTTTTGACTGCTTGCTTTTTATTGATATTGAAAATATTGTCAAAATTTATGTGCCCTATTTTACTATGCCATTGCCAACTTTATTCAATCTAACTCAAACATCTTTGACCTTTGATGTCTGATAGCATATATAAATTATTTTTTATTCTCTGAGCATCTGCAACCAACACATCTAAATCTTTTCTTCTAATTTTACAACCTTCTGCATAAAAATTTAGTGTGTGCCCCTGATCACATATTTAAATTACACTCAAAAGATTATGCTTAAGACTTTCTACATACAAAACATTTTTAGTTTTAGCTCTACCATTATCTAAACTCAGTGTACCTTTTCTAGCAATTTTGGCAGTAGTATTGTTTCCAAATTTCACTGTGCTACCATTAATCTTCTTCAAGGTTATGAAATTTATCTTGTCTCCTATCATGTGCCTTGAACATACACTATCAATTAACCATGTATTTTTTTCATGTATTGCATGAAAAGCATCTGTACCAACATAAATTTTTTAGGTTGTTTCTTTTGCCATGAACCTATCTAAACTTTCTTCTTGATGAATAGAGCCTTGAAACTCTAGTCCTTCTTGACTGACTTGAACACATTCTATAGTACTGGGATATGTGTTCAAAGTTGTTTCAATTTTAACATATTATGACCTCTTCATTAAATCCTTATAGAGGAGCAAAAGAGTTATGGCTTCTGCTTGACTTTGCATGAATTTTCTTCTTCTTATTTCTAAAACTGTTAGCTCTTTTTTGACATTCTAATTTATTATGACCATATCCATTACAATAAAAAAGGTAATTATAAAAATAGGTCCTATTTGTGTATTTATGACTTGATTGCCTTTTGTAGCTCTATTCCCTCCTACCTTCTTTGTTTGAGATGTCCTCTACATTCTTAACTTCTTCCCTTTTTATTTCTTCTTTTGTAAGGGCTTTAGTATAGCTCGTTCCTTTTTCCTTGTCTGTGAAAGTAGTGACCTCCTATTTCTCTTTTTCAAATCTAATACCTATCTTATCTAACATTGATCTTTGATTATCTAATATCTTATTCAACATATTAGTGCTATTCTCAAATTTTGAGTCATTGGCTGCTCTATCATTGATTACTTTATTTATTTTCTCAAGATTTGCTTTTAAAGAAATAATTTCAATAACATACCTTTCACATTCTTTACTTACTATTTTCAACTATGTCATTAGATCTTCTTCATTCTTCTTGGCTTCTTCAAAGTGTGCTTGTAGATCTTCAATTATTTCCTTTGACTCCTTTTCATTTTTCTCAATTTAGAGCTTTAATCTTCGATTCTTCTTTTCAAGAGATTTTAACTCTTCTAAGGCACAAATGAGTTCTCCTTCCAGATTTACTTCAACTTCATCTTGTTCTTCTTCTTGATCATCTGTAATTTTACTTATGGAGGCATCTTCATGTTTGGCCATTAATAGAATCTATTTTTCTTCTAAGTCACTGACTCCACTATCTTCAACTAAGCTAGGATCTTTAGAAAATAAACTCTTCTTCTCGAAACCCTTCTTGAATTTGCCTTTGAAATTCTTATTGTATGTAGACTTTCCTTCTTTATTATCATCATTACCCTTATTTAGGCATTTATTTACAAAATATATAATCTTTTCATAATTAAAACATTTAAAAGGTAATTTTCTTTGATATTTACCTATGCCCTTTTTTGGCTTGCGAATGAATAGAGCTCCATTGTCATCTTCATCATCGGTAGAATTATCACTTGATTCTTGAATTTTAGCCTTCTCTTTCTTTAATGACTTAAAATCTGCTTCTCTCTTTAAAGGTTTATCTTGTTTAGTTTGCATCTCATATGTCATAAGAATACCATGAAGCTCATCCATCTTTAGCTTGGCTAAATTCTTCATCTCTTCAATTGCCAAAACTTTTGCATCATATCTCAATGGTAGAGATCTCAAAACCTTTTGAACCATAGTCGATTCTTCTAAATTTTCTCTAAGAACTTGAATCTGATTGACTATTTGATCAACCCGCAAGAGATAAATTGCTATATTTTCTTCTTCTTCCATCTTCAAACTCTTAAATTATTTTCTGAAAGTCTGAAGCTTAGCTTGCTGAACCTTTCCATCACCTTTGTAAATATTTTCAAGTTTTACCTAAGTTTCATGAGCAGATTTACATTGCATAACTTTAATAAATTATGATTCATATAAACTACATAAATTAGCATTTAAAGCTTTAGCATTATTTTCACTTGCCTTCTTTTCTACCAGAGTAGTTACAAGTGTCTGTGGCTCTTCATATTCCTCCACCACTACTTGCCATATGTTGAATCCAAGGGCCATCAAAGAAGTCTTCATCCTTATGCTCCAAAAAACATAATTCACCCCATAAAATAAAGGTGCCTTATTTGTAGAAAATCCTTCATGTGATCCAGTCATCGTGCTTTCCCAATCTTCAAGCTATAAAACTTTTTCAAAAGGAACTTGCTCTGATACCAATTGTTAATCATGAAATATATTGAGAAGGGGGGTAGATTAGTATATTATATATATTTTACTTAATTTGATTTCTTTTATTTAACCACTCAATCATACATTCAAGATATGCAATAAAACTAAAATAATAATTTGCACCACACAAGAGAGAGATACACACTAGATTTTTATGTGGAATCCCAAAGTGGGAAAAACCACGAAGAATAATCTCAAGTATATGAATAAGAAACAACTCAAAATACAAAGTTTGAAAAAACCAACTTGCAGGAGCACCAACTCCTTTTTTGAGCACCAACACAATAATTATTTGTGAGCACAAACCCATAGGAGCACCAAACCCTTACAAAGATTTATGAGCACCAACCCATAGGATCACTAACCCCTCTTGTGTATAAAACACAACTATCTCTCAATGTTATTTACTCAACAAATGATAGAACCTTACAATATCTCTTGCTTTTCTCTCTTCAAAAATAAATACAAACTATGCACTTTATTGCATATTACAAATGGCTTCTCAAGCCTTTATTTATAGATTTCCAAATGACCTTTGGCATTCACCCTTTTTGACCCTTCAATCCTCATGGAAAATGGTGCCAAATTTTCATGACCCTTCATATTCTTGCATTTGAAAAGTCATATGGTGACGTTTCATAAGTAAAAATATTCTTTCCTCTTTTGTCTTTATTTTGGTCACTTTTCATATTCCTCAAAGTGTCTCTTCATGGAAAAATGTGTCATACCTCTTTTATCTTCACATGGTGACTCTTTGACTTCTCCATGGGCCCTCTTTTGACTTATATGCAACCAAAAATACATTCATTAATATATAATAAATATTAACACACATTAGCCAAGATATGAATATTAAAAACCCTATTAAATGTAATGAGGCCTTTATCACCAATAATGCTAGACCTTTGACATTAATGACAATATTTCCAATAGCAACATCTGAGAATCTAAGAACAAACCTGTGATATAAATTTGCAAGACCCAAGAAGCTGTGAAGTTCTATGAGGGTCCTTGGTGTAGGCTATTCTCAAATAACCTAAATCTTCTTTGGATTGACATGGACCCCTTCCTCATTCAAAATGTACCCTAGGTATTGAATTATTTTCATCTTGAATGTGCATTTATCAAGATTTACATACAACTTGTGCTCTTGAAGAGTTTGAAGCACCTTACAAACATGTTACAGATGTTCCTCCCATGTTCTATTATAGATGAGTATGTCATCCAGGTAGACAACCATGAATGAGTTGGTGAAGGGTCACATAATGTCATCCATCATCCTCATGAAGGTTGTAGGTGCGTTAGTTAAGCCAAAAGGCATAACCAACCATTCAAAGAGCCCCTCCTTAGATTTGAATGCAGTCTTCCAGACATCGATGGGATTGATGGGAATTTGGTGATAGCCATACTTGAGATCAATTTTGGTGAATAAATTCACACCATGGATTTGGTCCAGCAGTTCATCAATCTTGTGAGGGGGTAGCAATTCTTCACAGTGATTTTCTTCAGGGCTCGATAGTCAATGCAAAGCCTCCATGTTCCATCTTTCTTTAGTGCCAAGATAATCAGGCTACCATAGGGTGAAGAGCTTGGCCTGATGTGACCCTTTTAGATCAATTCTAGAATATATCTTTTTATCTCATTATTCTCTAAAACTGATCTATGATACATATGATTACTAGGCAAAGGTGATCCTAAGATCAAATTGATAGAATGTTTTACCTAGAAATGCAATGGAACTCTCATGAGTGACTTGAATAAGTCATCATATTATCCTATGATTTGTCTCATCTACTTATATTATTGTGTTGATTGTGTAGTCAGGACTGCAACATCAACCTTTTTAGATTTCTGTGATTTGACCACCATGAGAATGAATTACTTTGTCTTCTCCACCAATATCTTACATTTCTTAGCAATAATTAGAGAGATAGATATGGGAGGTGGTACCTTTGGTACCCTATAGTGCCACATTCCAAAATTGAGAGTGATTCTTCAAGTTCATGATTCATAGATGCCATGTCAATCATACATGAATGGCTAGTCAAGGAGTACATCACAAATATCTAGATTGACCACATCACACAAGACTTCATCTTGGAAAGGTTTTATTGCATATGAAAGAAGACACTGATGGGTGATATAGAGGTCTCTCCCTAGGCTCAACCATCTAATACTATATGGCTTTGGGTGATGCTTTATGGATATATTTAGACATTTCACAACTTTAGTAGAGATTAAATTCTTTTGACTCCCACTATCAAGAATGAAATGCAGAGGCTTACCTTTTACCCATAATTTGTAGTGAAACAATCTTTCCTTGTCATCTGACCTTTCCTCACAGGTTTATGATGAAGCAATGATGGCATTGGGCTCAACATATATAATATCTTCTTCATCCTCTTTAACTGTAAGTTATGTATGAGACAGAGCAGTAGATGTCGAGTATTGTGACTCATAAAGTAGTGATTTGATGGCTCGACATTATTTTTTGGAGTGAATTCTAGTTTTGTGGTAATCACACCATTTTTTGGTCTTCCCCTTTTAGGGTTTTTTATCTTAAAACTCCTTTTGCTTCCAATTTTGGCCTCATGTTTGAGCTTCCTTATCACTTTTCTTTTTTGAAGGCTGACTCTTCATATTTTTTCTTCCATGCTTCTTCTTAATCTTCACTACGAACTTGTATGCCTTACTAAGGGTTTTCAAATTGAAGAGTTCTATTTTCCCCCATATGTACCATTATAGTCCACCATGATATTTGAGAGTCTTATGTTTCTCACTTTCTTGGATGCCCAATCTTGTAGATAAAGAATGAAAAATGTTAGTGTAATCTTGAATAGATTGGTCTTTACCTTGGTGAAGTTATTGCCACTATATGTACAACTCATCATATGCTCTAATAGGATAATATTCTTCCTTTACCATTTCCATGAAATCATCCTAGGTAGGTTCCACCTCAAGGCCAATGTCATCTATACTAAACCTCTTTTTGTACACTTCCCACCAATTTTTCATGGGTAATTATGCTTTCAAAAGAGCAAAAGTGATATTTTCTCCATCAATGAATTTATTTATAGAAAAGTAAGATGATAATTGATCCAACTACTTTTCTAATACATCATCATTGATTTTGACTTCAAATGTATGGATATAAAAATTCACTTGAACCTTGAAGGGTGTTGGGGAACTTAAAGGACGTTCCATAGATGAGGATCTAGGAAGTGCAGATGAGGAGCTAGAATTTCCCATCAGGAGTTGTTAGAGAATTTGAGTGAATTATTGTAGCATCTGTGATTTTTGCCATTGGAGGGCTTCATTCAAAATTTCCTTGAAGGGATCAAATGTCTCAATGTTGTTCACCATTTGAAGTCATTTAAAGTGAATAGATAGATAGTTTGGAAGCTCTATTGCCTTCTACCCAAGATTCTTGTAGCCTGACCTCATCCCCAGGATCATACACTCTCAAGACAAACAAATCTGATACCACTAATCTAAAAATCAAAAGTTTTGACTAATAAATATTTCAAGAACATGAAAATAACATAATAATAATGAATTTTTTGAGAAGAGATGTTTTACTACTCAAGATTGCAATACAAATATATGCTTATCTCTGGGAAGAGATGTCTGATTTCCATTTCTGATTACATCTTCATTTATACATATTTTGAAAGTAGGAGGAAGTGGAAGGTCACCAATCACAAGGAAGATTAAGTGGTTTGAATTCCATGATTTAAAACAATATATAATTCAAAGAATTATTATTTTTAGAAACTTACTATTTTTAGACTGTAGTACTATAATTAAAATTTGAGGCACTTTTATTGGGTTTTCAAGGGTCAAAAACCACTGAGTGGAGCTTTGTGCCATCTCAGCACATTATTCTCATTATTATCTTTTTAATGGTTTAAACGGGGAGTCAATGTGAGCTACGGTGTGAAAGTTATGGCTCCCATACATTTTGTCATCAATTGGGGTAGAACCATCACTTGAATTGTTGCCTGAATTATTGCCCAAATCATTCCTCCCTCATTGAGAAGCAATGGTCCCCGTTATATCAATATTCCTCATTAGGTGTGGCATTTGTGTCTTAATTTGATTCTTTATGAGCCACTCACCTTGGTGGTTAAGCTGACCCCTTTTGACCACCAGATAAAGCGAAATAGAGCATCCTTTTGTTGTCTTCATCTAGGTGTCCACAATTTGATCCTCCTCCACTGGAATAAAACTTTGTGGATTAAGCTCATCAATATATAGTTGTTTTGATACAATTTAAGTGTCTAAAAGAGGTGGATGATATGGTTTGAGGAGTTCCATGTTGAATATTGGATGCAGACCAAGGTAGGTTGGTAGGTTCAACTCAAAAGCATTTTTTCCAAATTTTCTGGTGATGGTGTAGGGACCATATCATAGAGGCCAAATTTTTCTATGTGGGCCTACATGTTATTATTTTTGAAGCCACAACCAAACCTTATCACCCATAACAAAATGGTGTGTAATAATATGTTTGTCATGGTGTTGCTTATACTTCTGATTCATCTTCTCCAAGATATCATGAACTTGTTGTTGGATGTGTTACATTTGTTTAATGAAATTTGTTGCTTTTGCTGCCTCAAATCTCCCATGAGGTGTGTATTTCATGGTGGAGAATGGAATGGCTATATCAATTGGTGCCATGGGTTAGAATCCAAATCATACTTAGAATGGACTGTGTTTGGTTGAGCTATGTAGGGCCTGATTGTATCCATGTTATATGAAAAAAAGCCCCTCATCCTATGTGCATGGAATTTTGGAGTGATACATCCAAATCATGTGAACAATAAAGTAGTTCACCACTTCTATCTGACCATTAGTCTATGGATGGAAGGCTATGGACTTCATCAGCTTGGTATCTATCATCTTCCATAGAGTGGACCAGAAGATGCTGAGGAACCTGCTATCTTGATTTGAGATAATGGACTTGGGGAGACCAAAATGGAGCCATACATGAATAAAATATAGTTGAGTAGTTTATTAGGCAGATATATTTTTCTTGCAAGTAATCATGATAGCCATTTTTCAAAAATGATCAACTACAACAAAAATATAGTCCTTGCCATGTTTTGAAGTGGGCAAACCTGAGAGAAAATCCATTGAGACAGATTCCCAAGGCCTAGTTGGTTCTGGCAATGGCATGCACAATCTTTGATTCTTATTTGTTGGCTTGGATATCACACATGGGGTGCAAGATTTGAGGTACCTTTCACATATGGGGCTAGTAGATATGTTTTTGAAGAACTGCCAATGTCTTTTCTACACCAAAGTATCTAGTTGTCCTACTAAAATGTGCTTCCCATATCATCTTCTATTGCTCTATAGCTGGAACCAGATGTGCCCCATATGATAGAGGATATTATATTATACATAAAAATTAAAAACATGTTTACCTTCTTAAATCACTTGATATGTATCAATAAATGTAGGATTTTCTTCATATAGAGCACCCCAAGTGGTAGTCTCATGTTTGCATAGGGCAAGAACTATTGTGAGTGTAGTAATTAGTGGGTGGCTCAGATAATCTATGGTCGTATTTGAGCTCCCCTTTTTGTGTTTGATTATAAGATAGAGTTACTACAGATATGTGGCCCACTTTTTGTTCCTCTCATTTCATATTTTTCTTTGCATATGGATGAATTTCAATGGTTTATGGTTAGTGTGGATGATCATCTCTTTCCCCAAGATGTAGTGTTTTCATTGTTTGCAAGCTTACACAATGGCATAGAGCTCCTTGTCATATGTCAGGTATTTATTGATTGTATTAGTGAAAGTTTCACTATGATATATAATAGGATGGCCATGTTGCATGATGATATCTCCCATGGCATATTTAGATGCATCTATCATTAACTTGAAAGGTTGATACAAATCTAGCAAGGCAAGAATAGGGGCTGAGTAAAGTCTATTCTTCAAATTATCAAATGCCCTTTGTTATATTTTTCCCTATTGAAATGTAGCTTTAGCTCTTCCTTTAGTCACTTGGGTTAGTGGCCAAGTAACATGTGAGAATTCAAGAACAAACCTATGATAGAAATTTATAAGACCCAAGAAGCTGCAAAGTTATATGAGGGTCCTTGGTGTAGGCCATTATCGAATAACCCAAATTTTCTTTAGATCAAAATTGACCCCTTCCTCATTCATAATGTACCCTAGGTACTGAATTATTTTCATCCCGAATATACATTTATCAAGATTTGCATACAACTTGAGCTCTCGAAGAGTTTGAAGCACCATATGAACATGTTGCAGGTGTTTCTCCCCTGTTCTACCGTAGATAAGTATGTCATCAAGGTAGACATCCATGAATGAGCTGGTGAAGGGTCATAGGATGTCATCCATCATCCTCATTAAAGTTGTAGGTGCTTTAGTTTAGCCAAAAGGCATAACCAACCATTTAAAGAGCCCTTCCTTAGATTTGAATACAATCTTCCAGACATTGGTGGGATTGATGGGAATTTGGTGATAGCTAGATTTGAGATCAATTTTGGTGAAGAACTTCGCACCATGGAGTTGGTCCACTAGGTCATCAATCCTAGGGAGGGGGTAGTGATTCTTCACATTGATTTTATTCAGGGCTCGATAGTCAATGCAAAGCCTCCATGTTCCATCTTTCTTTCGTGCCAGGACAATCAGGTTACCATAGGGTGAAGAGCTTGGCCTAATATGACCTTTTTAGATCAATTCTTGAATCTGTCTTTTTATCTCATCATTTTCCAAAACTAATCTATGATACATAAGACTGTTAGGCAAAGGTGATCCTAGGATCAAATCAATAGAATGTTTTACCTGGCAATGTAATGGAACTCCTATGGGTGACTTGAATAAGTAATCATATTATCCTATGATTTATCCCATCTACTTCTATTATTTTGTTGATTATGTAGTCAGGACTGCAACATCAACCTTCTTGGATTTCTTTGGTTTGACCACCATGAGAATTAATTGCTTTATCATCTCCACCAATCTCTTACATTGCTTGGCACTAATCAGGGAGATAGATATGGGAGGTGGTACCTCTGGTACCCTATAGTGCCACATTCCAAGAGTGAAGGTGATTTTTTGGGTTCACAATTCATATATGCCATGTCGATCATATATGAATGACTGACCAAGGAGTACATCACAAACATCTAGATTGACCACATCTCACATAAGACTTCATCTTTGAAGGGTTTTATTGCATATGAAAGAAGACACTGATGGGTGACACAGAGGTCTCTCCTTGAACTCAACCATCTAATACTGTATGGCTTTGGGTGAGGCCTCATGGATAGATTTAGACTTTTCACAACTTTAGTAGAGATTAAATTCTTTTGACTCCCACTATCAAGAATGAAATGCAGAGGCTTACCTTTTACCCATAATTCGGAGTGAAATAATCTTTCCTTGTCATCTAGCCTTTCCTCATGGGTTTGTGATGAAGAAACGATGGTATTAGGCTCAACATCTACAATCTCTTCTTCATCTTCTTTGACTATATGTTGTGTATGATATAGAGCAGTAGATGTTGAGTATTATGACTCAAAAAGCAGTGACTTGATGGCTTAACACTATTCTTTGGATTGAGTTCCAGTTTTGTGGTAATCATACCATTTTCTAGTCTTCCCCTTTTGGAGTTTCTTATCTTGAAACTCCTTTTGCTTCTAATTTTGGCCTCATGTTTGACCTTCCTTATCACTTTTTCATTTCAAAGGCTGACTCTTTGTATTCTTTCTTCCATGCTTCTGTTCAATCTTTACTGTGAACTTGTATGCCTCACCAAGGGTTTCCAAACTGAAGAGTTCCATTCCCTCCCATATGTACCATTGTAGTCCACCATGATATTTGAGAGTCTTATGTTTCTAAATTTCTTAGATGCCCAATATTTTAGATAGAGAATGTAAAATATCAATATAATCTTGAATAGATTGGTCCTTACCTTAGCAAAGTTGTTACCACTGTATGTATAGATCATCATATGCTCCAATGGGATAGTATTCTTCCTTTACCACTTCCACAAAATCATCCCAAGCAGGTTCCACCTCAAGGCCAATGTCATCTATACAGAACCTCTTTTTGTACACTTCCCACTAATTTTTCATGGGCAAGGATGCTTTCAAAAGAGCAAAAGTGATCTTTTCTTCATCGATGAATTTATTTATATAAAATTAGAAAGATAATTGATCCAACCAATTTTTTAATATATCAACATTGATTTTGCCTTCAAATGTAGGGATATCAAAATTCACCTAAACCTTGAAGGGTGTTGGGGCACTGAAAGGATGTTCTATGGATGAGTAGCGAGGAAGTGTAGATGAGGAGCTATAATTTCCCATTAGGAGTTGTTGGAGAATTTGGATGAATTTTTGTAACATCTATGCTTATTTTCATTGGAGGGATTCATTCACCATTTCCTTGAATGAATCAGATGTCTTGATGTCATCCACCATTTGAAGTTGTTTGGAGTGAATAGGTGGATAGTTTGGAAGCTCTGTTGTCTTCCACCGAAGCTTCTTATTGCCTGACCTCATCCTTGGGATCATTCAATCTCAAGATAAACCACTCTGATACCACTGATCCAAAACTCAAAAATTTTGATTGACAGATATTTAAAGGACATGAAAATAACACAGTAATAATGAATTCTCTGAGAAGAAATGTTTTATTAATCAAGATTGCAATACAACTATATGCTTATCTATGGGAAAAGATGTCTGATTTCCATTTTTGGTTACATCTTCATTTATATACATTTTTAAATTAGGAAGAGGATGTGGAAGGTCACAAATATCAAGAGAGATTAAGTGGTTTAACTTCCATGATTTAAAACAATACAAAATTTGAGGAATTACTATTTTTAGACTACAATACTAAAATTGAAATTTGGGGCACTTCCATTGGGTTTTCAAGGGTTAAAAACCATTGAGAAAATATATATTCCATATCACCGTGTTATCCTCATTATTATATTTCCAACAGTTCAAACGGGGAGTCAATTAGAGCTATGGTGCAAAAGTTATGGCTCCCAAAAGTTTTGTCATCGATTGGGGTAGAACCATCACCTGAATTGTTACCCAGATAATACAATTATCAAAATGTTAAATTAAAGATTGAGCATGCACATACAATGATGCCATCCTATCAATTATACATCCCTATATTGACATTTAAATGAGTTAAAAAGTACAGATCCATGTTTACTCTCTTTGTTTATTTTGATCAAGAGAATTTTATCTGATTGTTAATTTGTTGCTTCTCAATATACATAGATTTTTCTTTGAAAAAAGGCAAACACAGTCATAAAATAAACCCTAAATGACACAAAACCTCAAGCCAAAGGTCTATATTAAGATTTAATGGTGGTCCCTTTATGTCCTTGAAATAGACTACATTAATGTGTCCCTTTAATCACATTTAGTTGATCTTCAATGGTGATGGAATGACCCTTGCAAAACCTTGTTTGCCTTGGTAAAAAACTGATCCTTTGGTTTGAATTTATCCAGATTTTTTTTTCAAGATAATCAAAATGATCCAAACTATCTTTATTCCCATTGGCCTTACAGATCCCCACTATTAGATCTTAAATTTTTGACCTCCTCCACACTATTGATCTCCTTAGTATGAATGAATGCGGTCCATTGATTTCCTGCCATGAAGATCCTTTGACATGTTGACTTTCATTCACACTATTGGATCAATCTGTATGATTTAAATCTATCCATAGATCTCATTGGGCCCACTTTCTTATTAGTTAAACTCACACCATTGAATTATCAGTATGATTGAACACTGATCATTGATCTAGATTAGACCCAATTTCCTGTCAGTGATCACACACTATTTGATCATCTAATTAGTGAACCCACACCCTAGGATCTCATCAAACTTGTAGCTCTTAAAGGGATTTAACCTAGGGACATTTTGATGTGTTTGACTTGGCACAAACTATTAGATCTCATGTGTTAGTATGTGAGCTCACATGGACTATTAGATATTGATCAAATTTAAATATTTTAAGGAATTTTGAACCCAAACAATTACTTTATAGAGCTCAAAATTGACATTAGCATGAATATCTTCTGCTATAGGTCTAACTTTAAATGCTCATAACTTGATCTAGAAAGTGTTGTTCCCAGAATCCATCTCTTTCTTTTGTGGACAACATACTGACTATTTTGGTCCTGCAGACCAAAAATCTCTCTTTTCTTTCTACAAAATATTCCGAGCTATTAAGTTTTTCAAATATTCAAGCCTTTTCAGCTAAGGAAATCACAAGTTCAATAGGCAGGCTTTCTTCAAAGGAAGTTCAAAACACTTAAGGCTTTTCCTTGGTGTTTTGAGGATAGTTCAATGCAAAGGTTCATCCAAAAGACTTAACAACGGGCTTCAAACAATTAGAATGAACCACTTTGAACCATTGAACCATTAAACCTCACCTCCAAAAGGTTCAAAGGTTTAAAGAGTTCAA
Source organism: Torreya grandis (assembly GCA_037957365.1). Taxonomy (NCBI): domain Eukaryota; kingdom Viridiplantae; phylum Streptophyta; class Pinopsida; order Cupressales; family Taxaceae; genus Torreya; species Torreya grandis. The sequence goes on along the minus strand of JARHVA010001541.1, from coordinate 3,025,159 downwards.
AGGTTTAAAGACTTCGATGGACTTAAAGAAAAGAAGGCTTCGAAGAGTTAAGATTGAACTTTGAACCGTTGAACCTTGAACTTCAAAGGTTCAAGAGTTCAAGGTTCAACGAGTTCAATAAGTCTGAAAGACTTAAAGAAAAGAAGGAATCAAAGAGTGAAGATTGAACTATTGAACTGTTGAACCTTAAACCAAAAAGAGTTCAAAGGTTCAATGAGTTCAAAGGTTCAAATGACTTAGACGGACATAGAAAATCTAGAGAGCTCAAAGCTTTGAAGAAATCAATGAAATAAGATTGAATCATTGAACCATTGAACCTTGAACCAAAATGGTTCAAAAAGTTCAAAGGTTTAATGAGTTCAATAAGTTCGATAGACTTAGAGAATAAAAAAGACTTCAAAGAAAGAGAATGAACCATTGAACTGTTGAACCTTCAACCAAAATGGTTCGAAGGTTCAAAAGTTCAAAGGGTTCAAAGAGTTCAAATTTTGAAAGGTAGCTTTGAGTGAATGGATGAAGTAGAGGATTCCATAAAGAAGTTCAAATAAATGGTTCAATCAAAGAAGAAAAAGAAAGTGAATGCAACCCTTCACAAAATGATTGAACCAATGAACCATTGAACCTTCAAACCAATAGAGTTCAAGGTTCAAGGTTTAAAGAGGTTCAAAGCGACCAGTGACCTCCCCATAGATGTCAATTTTAGGGTGATGGAATAACCACTGATTTTCAAAAGCCTTGAGAACAAACTCAGTGACCAACCAAGGAAGGAGTTAAAGAGTCAACTGAAAGTGAGAAGATATCCCCGAGAGCTTAGATTTCTTAGGAAGAGACAAAATGTGGCAAAAAAAGAGAGAAAAACTATAAGAAATTTAGAAATATCTATAGGAGAGTTATTTCCAGTGGGTAGAATAGTCCACCAGATGGACATCAGAGAACATAAGCATTCAACCTATTTTTATACATTTAGTAAAGGTGAATGGACAGCCTTGTAAGTGTCATAAAGAAGACCAGACAACCCATGCTTAGGAGGAGACATTTGTGATAATTCAAAACATTAAAGTCAAGGCCTATGACCTGTTCAAGCATGGCCCTTTCATAGATATTCAAGGCATTCAATTTAGTATGGGCCATTTTTATGAAAATAAGTGCCCAAAGTCTTTCTTATAATGCTATATATTGTAGTATCCTATTTTGTAAAAAAAAGATCTCTCAGTTATTAGAAGCGAAGCTTTGCCCAAATTGAAAGGCAATCCTAAAACTTTGAGCTTAGACTGTTAATCATATTTTGTTAAATGAATGAGAAAGCAAGTGACCTTTCAAACTTTGTGTTGGAATAAGCTTGTGTCATCTATAAAATTGTTCTTATGTCTATTTCCTAAATATAGTCTTGTCCATTTAATCAAACAAGAAAAACAAGTGGAAGTAAGCTGGAAGATGTCCTGAAGCCGATTGTGGGAGACTTTGTGCTACCATAATTATCTTCAGTCTGTGTTTTGTGTAAAGGATACTAGAGAGACTTTGAGCTCTCTTTATCCTTCGTTATCCTTTACTTTGTTGTAGTTTTAGGTGTAGACTTTGAGATACGTTTAATCCTGCTGTGTTACTTTGTCCTAATCAGTAGGAGAGACAATGAAAGACTATGCTTTCATTGGTTTCTTGGGAATAATTTTGATCTTTCCCCTCCACAAACTCACCTTCAGTAAACCATGAGTTTTTCTCCTTCAGACATTAGGTCCCCAATACCAGGCAATGTTGCTCTATCCTTTGCTAGTAGAGCTTTGTCCATACATATCCCATAGAGATTTATTATCCCTCCCTTTAACAACCACATCATGGTAGTCCAAGGCCCCTGGGGTAATACTTTTGGTCCTCTAAATCTAACCCCACCTCTACATGAGCTACCCCATAAATCAAGGAAAAACTTCTCCAAGTTTTATGGTGATGGGAAGGTTCATCTTGATGAACATATAAAAGCCTTTTGCATAGCCTGTGGTGTAATAGGCATTGACTATGAAGACATTGTAGTCAGAATATTTATGAAAACATTTCAAGGTGTTACTACAGACTGGTTATATCATTTGCAAGCATAAATAGTGACTGACTGAAACACTCTCAAGGCCAAATTTGAGGCTAAATTCAAACCTGTAGAAGATGCTCATGCCCTGTTAGCCCAGCTTACACAAATGAAGAAGGAGCCTCATGAACCCATGAGAGACTTCATTGCCAAATTTGACAAGCTGAGGAATAGGATTCTTAAAATTTCTCAGCTGGTGCCTAAGAATCTCAAATGCTTCTTTATCAGTTCTCAGCTTCCTGAAACAAGTTTTCTATTGAGACGAGCTGGCCAAATGGATCTTGCTGTAGCTCAAATTTTGGTGACTAAGGTTAAAGATGACCTTATCTTGGTGGGAAAGATAAGAAGAGATCCTAATGGAGGTAAATCTTCTTCATCTTCTGAATATTATTCTACAAGCATCACTGATCCTATGGTGCAAAAGCTGGCAAATAAATTACTAGATATAAAAAAGAAAATGGCACAAGGGATGTCTGTTCCTCCTTCTTATCAGGATATACCAAGGAGGACATTTCCCAACTAGTCATATTATGGAAATGCTGCTAGAAATCAAGGGCAACCAAATTGCCTTCCTCCCCCAACAGGGAAGCTTGCCATTGAAGCAGCACTAGCTAACTCAACAATTGGTTACCTTGAAACTAAATCTGATTTTTCTTTCCAACCTGATTTGAACCAAGAAGATGATGCTGATATCTTTGTAGAAGGCCAAGAAGAATTAGCTAGTGACTCCAACATTGGTTTCCTGAATTACCAAGATGAACCCATAAGTAAAGGTGAAGTGTTTGATGGATCATATGCTATATTTACCAGGTCCCAAAACTAGTTAGCTAAACAAGTAGATAAAGGAAAAATAGGGGAATAATCTTGACCAACAATTTTAATTGCTAAATGAGGAAATTCATTGCCTTTCCAATCAAAGGACCCAGTGATCAATAAAAAAGTAAGTACCTCAAATATTCCTTCACCTTCTGCTTCAAATTCGTAGACCAGTCCTACAACCAGTAAAAACTAGATTGAGGGACTACCTTCCTCTGTTTCTAATTCTTTCAATCATTTGATATAACTGACCATGCTTAGAAAACCAAAATTTAAATGTTTGAGTTTAAATTCTTGTAATCCAACCCTGAGTAGTTGGATAGACTCATTGAATGCATCAAAAATAAAACCATCCCTACAGGACAAGAAATTTTGAAGGTAACTCTTGGTCCCCTCAAGAACACATCCACTTGAAATAATCTTGTTATTACTCCTCCAACTGCCCCTGGGAAGATAGAACTATTTTATGTCTCCTTGTTGATAAATGGTCATCAGCTGAATTATTACACAAGTGATTTTGGTGCATTTGAGAATGTCATGCCTGCCAAGGTGGCATAACCTCTTGGTCTCACGATGACTAAGACCTTTGGGAGATGTTTCTCCATGGAAAACAAATAAGTGCCTTTGCTGGGACAAATCAAAGATGCTCAATTTGTATTTGTGGCCTTCCCAGATAAGAGAATCAAAATGACAGTCCTGGTGGCCGGCGTCCCAACCTCCTACGACATTCTTCTTGGGCAAAATTTTTGTCAAGATGTTGGTAGAGAATTGAGCATGAACCTGTCTGAGGTGAGGATTCTTGTCAAGGGCATCATGAAATGGATACTTCTTGAGAAGGAATCGAAGTACATTGTCACTCAAATATCAGCCCTTAAAGCTCAAATTTTGTTTAAGTCTTTAGGCATGGGTAATTATTTTTTGACTACTAAAGACGTTTCTGTTTTAGCAGATGAAAATTACATAGGTGACAACCCAAAAAATTTAGATAAGATATCAGAAGAATTGGTAGGGCACAATACACATGAAAAAGGATCTCTTCTTGATGAAGAAAAATCTAAAAAAAGATTAAATTTTGATGATATTTAGATTCTAGAATTCGATGGCAGCAACTCTTCTACTAGTTTTGGAGCTAGAGTTGTTTTGATATCTCCTCAAGGAGATATTTTTCCATACTCATATAAGGTGTAGTTCAGAAACACTAACAACACTGCTGAGTATGAATCTCTACTGCTCAGTTTAAAGGCTACTCAAAATAAAGGTGTCAGACTTCATACTAAAGGAGATGCTAAACTGATAGTTTGTTAGGTGAGGAACTTGTATCAAACCAATAATGAAATATTGTGACATTATCATAATATGGTGTGGTAATGCATTAAAATATTTGATGCTTTTAGTATTTCTACCGTGCCTAGAGAATTCAACAGTCGTGCAGATGCATTGGCTGTCTCTGCAACTCTCTTACTCCCTCACCAAGATTTCAAAGAAGATAGGTACACTATCGAGCTGGTCTTTTGACAAAGTGTGCCTAATAATGCTGACCATTGGTAGGTGCTCAATAACAACAACCAAATTATTACTTTTTTGGAATAAAGAGATAGCTTTGGAAATCTTCAATTTGAAGGCAATGAATCTCCATCGTAGGAATCAACTCTAGAGATAAATTCAAAAGCTGATGAAGAGTTCCTTCAGCTCAAAGGGAATAAAATTCCCAAAGGATTAGTTTCTCTTGAGAAACTTTTTGACAAGCATGATAAGTTTATCAAGGAACAACAAATAGATTCTAAATTCTCTAAGGATTTTGATCAAATCAATTTGAGTATAGAAGATAATCCAAAAATGGTCAACATCAGGAATTGCTACACGTCTAATGAAAAGCTCAAATTTGTTACTCTGCTTCACCATTACATTAATGTTTTGGCATATTAATATGATGATTTGAAACTTCTTAGACCTAAAAAAATCAATCATGAAATTCCTCTCAAGATTGGGTCATTGCCTCACAAGTAGAATCAAATGTAGTACAACCTCAGGATATTAGGTATAATTTTATCTGAGATACAGAAAATGCTGAATGCAAGGATTATTTTTTCAATCCATCATTCCACCTAGATTGTGAATATAGTCCATGTAAGAAAGAAAAATGGAGAAATTTACCTGTGTGTTGATTTCAAAAATTTGAATCAGTCATCTTTAAAAGACAACTATCCCCTACCCATCATGAATCAACTACTGCATACAGTGACTAGCACTGAGATGTTATCAATGCTAGATGGTTTTTTAGGATATAATCAAGTAGAAGTTGGTGAAGTAGACCAACATAAGACTAACTTCACAACACATTAGGGCACCTTTGCATATCACAGAATGCCTTTTGGCTTGATCAATGTTGGCACCACTTACCAAAGAGCCATGGATCTTGCTTTCAGAGATGAAATAGGTAAGTTCATTGTGGTATACCTTGATGATTTGATAGTCTTCTCTAAGCATCATCTTGATCATGTGCATCATCTACAACAAGTGCTAAAGTGATGTAGATAGAATGGTATTTCTCTTAATCTCAAAAAGTTAATTTTTGGGGTTACCGAAGGTAAACTTCTTGGTCACACTATGTCTCAAGAAGGCATAAAGATCAACCCAGAAAGGGTCAAATTCATTCAAGAGCTTGCTCTTCCTACCATTAAGAATGCAGTTCACTCTTTCTTTGAAAAGGTGAACTTTTTGCGAAGGTTCATTCCTAAATTCATAGAGAAGACTCGCCACATTATAAATATGATGAAGGGCAAAGCCACTTTCAACTGGACTGATGAAGACAAGTCGGTATTCCAAGACATCAAGGAAGCTATCACCCATGCCCCAATTCTAGTTTATCCTGATTACACCAAAGACTTCATGATGTATAGCTATGCTTCTGAACATACGCTTTCAGCCATCTTAGTTCAGTAGAACAAAAAAGGTGTGGAATCTCCCATATCCTTCATGAGTTGTCCTCTCAAAGCTCATGAACTGAAGTATTCAAACATGGAGAAGCATGCTTATGCTGTGGTAAAGGTGATAAAGCACTTCCATTTTTACATCTTGAACTCACACACCATTGCTTTGGTTCTTGATACAACAATCAAATCTATACTAACTCAGTATGAGTTTAAAACCAAAAGGGGCAATTAGATTGCCAAAATCTAGGAGTTTGATCTTATTATCAAACCAACGAAGCTTGTGTGGGGAAGGGGTCTCTGCTAATTAATTGCTGATAACATACCAAAATAAGTAGGGTATAAAGAAATAAAAGTTGAAGACATGCCAACAGTTCTCTTTGTTACCACTATGAATGAGTGGTATTTGAATATTGCTCATTTACTCTACCTCATAGTGGGCAGCATCTGAAGCACTTCAATCCTTGAAGTATCAGATAAGTCCATTTGTATATTTGTATAGTGTTTCTTTGTTTTCTATTTTTTGTTTGTTTTTGATGCCGTTTAGTTTTTGGTGCCTTTCTTTTTGGGTAGCATAACTCTATAGCCCAATGGCATAGATGAAGGCACTGAGATTCTAGTTTTTACTCCCTTCAATTGCTTCAATTTCAATCGATGGAAGTTCCCCAACTGGAGCCAGCTGTTATTCCCAAAATCTGTCACTTGCTTTTGTGGACAACATACCGACCATTTTAGTCTTGTAAACTAAAACTCTCTCTTTTCTTTCTCAAAAATATTCTAAGCAGTTAAGTTTTTCAAATATTTAAGCCTCTTCAGCTAAGGAAATCACAGGTTCAATAGGCAAGCTTTCTTCAAAGGAAGTTCAAAGTACTTAAGGCTTTTCCTTAGTGTTTTGAGGATGGTTCAATGCAAAGGTTTGTCCAAAAGACTTAACGGTGGGCTTCAAACAATTAGAATGAACCACTTTGAACCATCAAACCATTGAACCCCACCTCCACAAGGATCAAAGGTTTAAAGAGTTCAAAGGTTCAAAGACTTCGGCAGACTTAAAGAAAAGAAGGCTTCGAAGAGTTAAGATTGAACTTTGAACCATTGAACCTTGAACTTCAAAGGTTCAAGAGTTTAAGGTTCAACAAGTTCAATAAGTCTGAAAAACTTAAAGAAAAGAAGGAATCAAAGAGCGAAGATTGAACTATTGAACCGTTGAACCTTGAACCAAAAAGAGTTCAAAGGTTTAATGAGTTCAAAGGTTCAAATGACTTAGATGGACTTAGAAAATCCATAGAGTTTGAAGCTTTGAAGAAATCAATGAAATAAGATTGAATTGTTGAACCGTTGAACCTTGAACCAAAATGGTTCAAAAGGTTCAATGAGTTCAATAAGTTTGATAGACTTAGAGAATAAAAAAGTCTTCAAAGAAAGAGAATGAACCATTAAACCATTGAACCTTGAACTAAAATGGTTCGAAGGTTCAAAGGTTCAAAGGGTTCAAAGAGTTCAAAGTTTGAAAAGAAGCTTCAAGCGAATGGATGAAGTAGAGGATTCCGGAAAGAAGTTCAAATAAATGGTTCAACCGAAGAAGAAAAAGAAAGTGAACACGACCCTTCACAAAATGATTGAACTAATGAACCATTGAACCTTCAAACCAAAAGAGTTCAAGGTTCAAGGTTTAAAGTGACCAATGATGTCCTCACGGACATTAATTTTAGGGTGATGGAATAATCATTGATTTTCAAAAGCCTTGAGAATAAACTCAGCGACCAACTAAGGAAGGAGCTGAAGAGTCAGCTGAAAGTGAGAAGATAGCCTCGAGAGCTCAGATTGCTTTGGAAGAGACAAAATGTGGTAGGAAAAGAGAGAACAACTATAAGAAATCCATAAATATCTATAGGAAAGTTATTTCTAGTGGGTGGAACAATCCACTAAGTGGACATCAGAGAACATAAGCATTCAAAGGTGCGACCTATTTTTCTACATTAAGTAAAGTCGAATGGACAGCCTTGTAAGCATCATAAAGAAGACCAGACAACCCATGCTTAGGAGGAGACATTTGAGATAATTCAGAACACTAAAGTCAAGGCCAATAACTTTTTCCAGCATGGCCCTTTCACAGATATTCAAGGCATTCAATTCAACATGGGCTGTTTTCATGAAAAGAAGTGCCCAAAGTCTTTCTTGTAATGCTATATATTGTAATCTCTCATTTTGTACAAAAAAGATCTCTCAGTTATTAGAAGTGAAGTGCTACCCAAATTGAAAGGCAATCCTGAGACTTTGAGCTCAGACTGTTAATCAAATTTTGTTAAATGAATGAGAAAACAAGTGACCTTTCAAACTTTGTGTTGGAATAAGCTTGTGTCATCTAGGAAATTATTCTTATGTCTATTTTCTAAATAAATTCTTGTCCATTTAATCAAACAAGCAGAAAAAGTGGAAGTAAGCTGGAAGATGTCTTGAAGTTGACTATGGGAGACTTTATGCTACCATAATTGTCTTCAGTCTGTGTTTTGTGTAAAGGATACTAGAGAGATTTTGATATCTCTTTATCCTTCATTATCTTTTACTCTATTACAGTTTTAGGTGTAGAATTTGAGCTATGTTTAATCTTCCTATGTTACTTTGTCCTAATCAATAGGAGAGACAACAAAAGACTTTGTGCTTTCATTGGTTTCTTGTGGTTTCTGTTACTACCCAGGAAGAATCCTGCTGTTTGCTAAATATCACTTCTGAAAGAAGAGAAGTGCCTTTTCAACAATTACACTAGAATTCTCTCCTCTATCTTGTGAACATCATCTCTAAAAAAAGAGAGATGGATGATATGATTTCACCCCTGTGTGTATTTTTAATTTATATATATGCTATAGTATATAATAGTTTATAGGGAACCTCCCCTTACTGAGAGGAGAGATTTGTCCCAATCTGGTTGTGGCCACCACATCCATTTTGCTAGATAAATATCCTTATGTTGTTGTTGATAAAACTATTTTTTTGTCAGTCAGTTGGTGATAAAATATTCACCCAACAAAAAGCATGCACGAACTTAAAATTTGCAGAGCATGTTCTTGCCATGAAGAAATCCATAATGTTGCAATATTTTGGCTTGTGAGACTTTCTGAGGTGTATTTATAAAATCAATAAGTAAATTGGTCTATTTATTCTTTTCATGACATCCTAGTGATGGCCTGATTCACTTAGTCTTGTGATTGAGCTACTGCTTGATCTTTGAAAGCTCAAATGAACTTATTGAGGCCTGTGTGAACTCTTTCCATGATCTTAACTATTTGGACACCATGAAAACATACCACTTGCATATATGAATCTAAAATGGCCCCTAAGACACCAAATGACATAAGGATTAAGTTAGATTATGGCCAAATCTATAATGGCATATGAAATGACAACAAATAAACTACAACATAACCTATGACATTATAAAAAGACCCTATACAAGATTTTGACTATGGGGAGTTGACCCATTTTGGCCTATGGTAAAAATGGTCAATAGTTACTACTATTAAGATAAGGGCCAAATCACCTTAACATCTTCCTATTAAAAATCATCCTATAATTAAGTTAAAATGACCTTTACATTATGTTATTACCACGTCATAGTAAAATCATCATACTAGGGGTGCCTGTTGTTGGAGAGTTTTTAATGATGTCATTATGATATCATGAAGTTGTCTAAGTGAATGGATGAAGAGCCTTGATAGTCTAAGTGACAATGATAAAGTGTGTAATGTGCTTGTCCTAATATGATTAAAGAAGGCTTGATTGATCTTTAGAGTTTGCATGATTATAAATGTTTAGTGATGAGTATGGTAATTCAAGGATGTGAAAGAGGTCACTGATATGTTTTATATGATTTAAGTGCTTGTGTGTATGTGTGGATTTCATCTAGCTAATCATTTTTGTCATCTATATATTTTAGGTCTAGTGGTAAAAAATTTGAGTAAGTAGTTTGATGATGTCACCATTGCCACATGTGGATGAGTCAAGGGGAGTTGGTCATATGATTGTGATCAAATTTATAACTAGATTATTTTAGATAAATTTTATATCCTTCTATAAAGTGAATCAAAAGATATGTATGTGCAAAGTGGGCTCTCAAGAATTTTGATACTATTTTCCCATACTTAGCCAAATTTGCACGAGGCAAGAAAGAGCTGAGTAAGCAATTTGGTGATGGCATATCTCACACAAGTGGATATTTCAAGAAAATTTGATCATATGGGATTGTTTATTTTTGTGCCTAGTTGATTTTAAATAATTTTTAAATCATGAATCAAAGTGTGTCAAAATATATGCATGTGCAAAGTTGGCCTTCCAAGAAATTATTGACATTTTTGGCTCTGTGACAGAAAAATTTGAGTGAGGAAATTAATGCAATTATATCTCACACATGTGAATGTTTCAATATAATTTTGACACATGGTTATATTATCCTATGTGAGGAGATAATATGTTTCAAATTTGAGAACATGCGAGTGAGTTTTGTAAAAGATATGACTGTGAAAAGTTGGCCTTCCAGGCAGATTGCAATGGTTCCCATAGTAATTTTTGCACAAGTTAAAGTTCAAGAGACATAAACATAGTGCATTTCTCCAAGATGTTATAAAGTAGTGATATGGTTCTAAATGTTCAATGTTTAACATTGAGTAGAGATAAATATTGAGCTTCTTGCAAGGATCAACAATGAGTGGGTGATCATACATATATAGATCTATGGTGCGTAATAAGTCAAATGGGTCAAAGTGTTTGATGATTAAAATGAGTAAAGATTAAGTTAATTACAAAAGGATAAATGGAACATGTTAATTATAATATTTATGGAATCATCGAGATGAGGACAAGTGTTTGATGTTTAACATCAAGCATAGATAAAGATCAAGCTACGTATAAGAGATCAACAGAGCACATTAAGTCAAATTGTCAAGATGAAGATCCAATGATGAGCATTGAAAGGTAAAGGTAAATTTCCTTAAAATAATATATATGGTGTGTGTTTAATATAATCATCAAGGACATGATATGTGAGGATGGTGTTCTAAGTTTAACTATGACCATTTAAATTCAAATATTTGAATTTAAACAAAGGAATGACTAGTGTTTAGTTTTTGGGCAATATATTTTGATCTATGCAAATTTTTTTGATGGTGTAAAAAGATATCTTGTAGATTATTCCAAGGTAAATTTGTAAATATATATTTTAATATTTTAAAGTGTTTATAGACATATTTATTAAGGTTTAAAGTTGACTATGTGTATTCTATAAGTAACTTGAGAAGATTATTTGATCTTGTTTTGATATTATTACGATATCTATTGATGAATTGGATATATTGAGGAGTGTTTTAGACTCCATTATGATGATGTGTGTGAATTATTAAGGTTTTACCAATCATATTTAGTATGAAGAAAGGTTTATAAGTTGATTGTGTATTCATTCATGGTGACTGTGTGCACAAAATGTTAATTGAGCAATTATGATTAAGCAAAAGGGTACTATGATGTTTGTTAGCACTTAATGGGGACATATAGGTAATTTAGAGTGGACATATGAATTTGGAAGTGGTCCTATGTTCTTTTTTTTCTTGATGATGTGCTCAATGGATGAATAGGTCTCCATGAGACCTGTAAGAGCTACAAGGGCCTATTTGAAAGGTGTAACTATTTAATGGTGACCCATAGATGCTATGGCTAACCTATGAAGATTGTATTAAGTTGTATATTCATATGATAAATGTATTAAGGGTTAAGGCATGCATGATGTCTGACCAAGATGTTGATAATCATGATAGCTCTATAAATGTTGAAATGAAATGTGTTAGTTTCTAGATTTGTGAGAGATTAATAGAGAGGCTTGTGTATGTGAATTATGAAGTGAAGGAGGGGTAAGGTTCCTAGTGGATGAGTTGAAGAGAATAATAGATTGAAAACTATTTGTATGACATGTAGGTCATAATTATATTGGTAGAATAGTTCTCTTGTTGTTTGAGTATGATCGAAGGTAAAGAATGATAATCAGAGGTCCCTCATCAGGTATTGAAGACATTAGTTCATAGTTTGATGTGTTCATAGGTGTTGTTGTGGTAGATAAACATCTATGAGGTTGCATCCTCCTTGAAAGGTGAAACTTGTTAAAGGTCTAGGTATTATTGTAACTCAACTAGATTGGTGTGGTAACACGTTGTGGGATTAGAGTCTCACTAAATAGAGATGGTAGTTCCTTGATCAATTACAACTAGTCTAAATTAGTTCTTGTTATTATAGGATAGTAGTCCAATTATAGGTTCTAGTGGGTTTTCTCCCCCAAGATGGTTTCCCACATATGTCATGTGTTATGTGATTGATCTTGTATTGTCTCTCTTGCTCATTACTATGCATGATGTGTATGCTTTATGAATGCTTATGGTAATTGATTAAGAACTTAAAAGTATTGAATTGAAGTTATATTTTCTAGGCTCACTAATTCATCCCCCCTCTCAGTTATTGTACCTCTAACACCTCTTAAAATATGCCCTCAAAGTCTAGCTCCAAAATTCAATGTCCCAATACCTCTTCTAACTAATACTGAAGGATAATATGACATCATCTAATAAATCGAGAAGACTCCTAGCTAAATATCCATTATCGATCTTCTCAAATCATCTTCTACCTATTATGACATCCTTAACTAGGCCCTCTGTGAGTCAATAGTTCTGACTGATATTGACCCTATCTAGTTTAATTTCTTTTTCAAGACACCTCTCATCTAACCAACATATCACATTTGATCCCTAGGACATGTTGTCACATGGTCATAATCATAACAACTCATTGTATATAGAGGTCGTCATCATAAATCATAAAATTAAAATAGTATTTATCATTAGAGAATCTAGAGTTAATATTTGTAATATCAATTTGATTAAAATCCTAGGACATTTAGAGTCCTCACTTGGATGATAAATCATTAAAATAAATTCCTATGATGATAATGAATGCCAACCAATTGGTACCATTTACCTTCTTATCATGGTGGGACCTACTACACATCAAAATTTAATTCATGTGGTATATTTTGAATTTCCTTATAACATCCTTTTGGGTCACCCTTGGATCCATGTGATGAAATTTATATCATCTACCCTCCATTAGTGTGTCAAATTACCCCATTATTGAATGGAAGTAACAATTCCTAGTATTCTGCAACCATTTCAATACTATCAATCATTGGAGGGACTCTCTCAAGATGCTATCTATTATCCAAGTATCAAGAGCACTCCCCTTGATAATAACAAGTACAAATAATAAATCCATCTAGATGATTTACCATCCATTTACTCCACTCTTCTTGTATCTTCCCACATAAAAATTACACCGAACAAGTGAGGTGAATATGAGTACCACACTTTCAATGTAGGGGAATTTACCTTATCACCACAAAGTTATAAAAGTCCCACCATAAAGGAAGTTAAGCCAACAACTTATCAATTTGGAAAGATGACATTTTATCAATATAGCCTCCTATCTAAAGTGTAAATCAAATTATTAGATTATTCATGGCTATGTGAAGAAGGCCTTACATCCTACTTTCAACATTCATAATATCCAAAGGCTAATCAAATGCATAAAAAAATGAAATACAAAGGAAAAGGATTTGGACTCAATAAGTAGGGATTTTAAAGCCTATTTCATCTAAATATTATCATGTTCTAGGGAACAAACCACCAGGTGGTGACCCCTATGATGCCATATTTGACACCTCCTTGGTATTTGGGGAATCTGTATCTGATAAAGATGTTGAAATAGGATTAGTCCATAGCCTCTATGAAGACCTTACTTCTACTAACCTATTCACTAAGATATTAATCAGCCCCATCAACCTTTTCCTGTTTTATCCCAACATTATTGATCAAGACTAGTTAGAGGAACCATCTTTTGATTTATTTCAAAATGACAAGGCAATTGTAGAATTTATAGGCATTTAGGATAACTAAATAGATGGAGACCATAATAAAGGGTTTGAAATCAATATAGATGCATGTGTTTACTTTGGGGAATAAGTATAATTTTATAATAAAAAAATTCAAAAGATAATAAAAAATTAGAAGTAATAAATATATAGAGTCTTCTAGAGAAAACCTAAGGCGCTAATGGACAAGGAAAAAAAATTAAAAAAATGATTGTTGGTGAAAACCTCTCTAAGGTGCCAATGGACTAGGAATTCTTACTGTCCCCTAAACATACATCTAATACTCCCCAAACCATACAATTAAATGAATCTCTTAGTATTACATAATGATAAACATATGATGCTTTATGCATATAATTTACATACATCATGTAGACACTAGAAGAATATTAGTTGCCTCCTATCTCAACATAAATGTAGGATCAATCTCTATCATTAGTGGAATAGACCATTAATTTTAATATTGAAATAGATGATAACCTGAGTGTAATCAAACTTAGGGCCACTATCACTCTTGAAGAGTGATAAATCCTAATAGAATTACTCAAAGAATTCATTCACATATTCACTCAGTTTTAAGTGGATATGCCAAGATTAGATCCTATTAGTGTAGGTATTTATTTTCCTTGTATTTTGTTCCTACACACATGGATTATTATTTCACTTGAGTTATCTTTCTTAGGTTCTCTTATATTTAGGGATCTACTCTTGTTTTTATCATTGGTTAGTGGATGTTACTCCTTGATTGGTTATTGCTGACTTGGGAGTTACATACCTATTATAGGCCTTTATGATCATTTATAGAAAGTTACATATTGATCTCCTATTTGTATACCTCTTTGTGAGCTATTAAATTAATTTGAGTGTGTTGAATGATTTCTCTTATTTTTTGAAATATTCTCTTGCTTTTTTTTGCTTACAACATTGTCAATACATTAGCTTGTTCTTACTTACAAGATCTATGCATTTGATGAAACCAAAGATCCTAGCCAATGCTTTGACATGGTATCATATCACCAATATATTTTATTGATTATATATTTTGTTTATTTGTTGTTAATTTGTTAAAAATATTGAGTTTATTTTTTACAATAGAGTTTGTTTCATCCTTCTGCTGGAAACATTTCATGTATGTTTGGTGGATGGTGGATTAAAACTATCAAGTAGTTTGAGCAAGCTATATGCTTATAACCAACATTGTTCGTACATGGATTTTAAATTTGGAATGCCATTCATAGTGTAATAAATGCATTGGACTGATTCACTTTGACCCTTTCTCAAAATTTTAGGATTAAAACTTTAGTTTTTTTATTGGATGGTGGGATTGCCCTTATTGACGCTCAACATCAAGCCCTTGATATATTTTGTAGCAATAATTTTATTTACCATAGCTACAACCTTAATATTAATAGTGGGGTCCTTTTCAACCTTATTAGCTATTTTGTTTTGAAATCTGATTATCCAGTCTTAGAAAAGACCGTAGCCTCTTCAGGCTTTATGGTAGATTTCAACACAAGCTTGGCAGTTTTCTTAGACATCAAGTTATTGTAGAGGGCATCATCATGATCTGAGAAAATTTTATAGACTTGATAACAGTGGATTTGATGCTTCTATATAAAATGTAAATTATTTGTGAATAGTTTCAGACTTGCACTCTCCAAATTCCAATGGTGCCTACTCTGGTTTGCCCTTTATTTTGAAACTCTTCAATGGTGACAATGATCAACTAGACCCTATGCCATTCAATGTAGAGAGTATATTATTTCCTCCATTATAGAGGTGCCTATTTTAGGCCTTTCTTTTTCATGATAAGTTTCCATACCTATTTCTTCCCTAAAAACCTAAAAAAGTTATTTTATTAATTATTATTTATTTTAAAAAAATTGTTTTTATGATCTAAAAAATAAGTTTTTTCATTGAAAATCATATATAGGTTTTTAGGTGAGTTGGTTAAGACTTTGTATTGCTATAGAGAGGTCATTAGTTCAAAACTAATTCCAATGAGTGGTTGGAAAGCTAGGTCCACCCTAGCCATAGAGTATTTTTTAAAGTTTTAATAAAATTTTAATTAAATAGGCCTTATTTATGGGAAAATAATATTGTAATAAACTTTGATTGATATCTCAAAATTGAGCACCATCTTTTTCAAAAGTTCACATTTTTTCATTTCCCATGCATTGGTCCTATTGCATTGTAAAAAATACTAAAATATAAAGTTCCAAAACAAGCATAATTTCAGGGGGGTTATATCTTATTGATTCTTTCTATTTGCATTTATTCAATTTGTTGCAAATAAACCCACATTATCTACCATGGATCCTAACTTAGTTAATTTTCTTACACCCTTCAATTATCATGATGGAAGGCTTCCATGTCACTCACCTTGCGAAGCAAAAAATTCTACAAGATAACTATGGGTATGCAATCTAAACCAGATACTGATAAAGAAAAATGGTTTAATAAGTGTGATCAAGCTTTTGGTTTTCTATGTTTTTCTGTGTCACTTGATCTATGTTTTCAAATTGAATCAACCAAAACACCCAAATAAGTATGGGATACCCTAGGAAAATGTTTTGGGAAATTGGATGAAATGAGAGGGCATGAAATAGAAAATGAGTTAATTGGTCTTATCCATAATAGTTTTGAGACACTTTGGGACTATTTCACCAAGTTTAAATCATTGAGATTGTAACTAAAAAAATGTGGAATTGAAAAAAAGGTTTCACAAATTTTTCTTTCTATCCTTGCAAATATTTGTCCTAACTATTCTATTTTCATCTTCACCTTTCATGCAACCAAGAGAGCACTTGGTACTTCATGGGATATACCATCCTTTGATGAGTTTGTTGTTGACTTGACTCAAGAATAAGAAAAAATAATTCAGATGGGTGTACTAAAATCCACTAAAACACATGCTCTACTTGTAGGACATGACACCAAAAAGGCTTCAAAAGAGAAGAAATAAAATAACAAGGATCATGAGAGCAAGAAGGAACAACCCACCACTAAATCAACTAATGAGACTCTTCTTCTAATGTTAAGCCTGAGAAGAGAGGATCAATAGTGGGAATTTCATTGACAAGCATGATGAAAGCAAATGTTTGAATAAGAAAATTGACCACCTAACAAGCTTTCTTGAGAATAACAATATAGGTATTCCTAAGTCTATCAAACCATCTTCATCAACCCCATAATCCTCTAAAGAAAATGATAATGGTAAAGAAAAGGCAAAGGAAAAATGTAAGAATAAAGTGAAAGGTAGGTCTTTGGTAACAATTGTACCTCTAACTCCTACATGGGTCAATGATTCTAGAACATCACGTCACATGCTTTCTTCAAATATTGAGTTCACTTCCTTAGGACCATGTGACATGTCTACTATTCACTTGGGTGATGAAAATTATACATAGGTTTTTGGGAGAGGGTATGTTGAAGTGAGTGTAGGAACATTCAATAATGTTTTCAGTATGCCCTTAGTTTCAACTAATCTCCTATTAGTTTACCAGATTACTCACCTTGGTCTGAGAATATGAGTTGAGTGCACTCTAGATTCAGTGTATGATAAAAATTTGCATAATGATACTATACTGGTAGTGGGACTGGTTGATCATTCGAATCAAATATACACCCTCTCACACTTTATCCCTAGCTCTCTTTCATATCCTTCTTCATCAAAGTCACCTAGACTTGATTATATTTTTGAGCCTAACCTTATATCTGATATTGAGGACTCTTCATCTATCACTGATGTTTATGGTAGTGATGGGGAAACAAATCCACCATAATCTTGTTAACTTACATATATGGAGGATTTATTTATTGAGTCACCCATTTTTGGTCCACTTTAGACATTATAAGGAGTAGGTATTTCGATTTAAGACTCATCAAACATTAGGAAGTCTTCAACTTAGTTATAGGACATTCGACATTCTTTCTTTACCTCTGCTTCATATACTCCATCATTACATGGAGTAGTTAGACCATCTAATATGCATGAGGAGCATATTTATTTGTATATGGACCAAACCTTGGTTGGAGATCCATTAGGGACTTGGTAGACATGTTCAATATTCTAAGGTGATTCACTATTTACTACATCTACTACTAATCCACAGTCATTCCAAAGAGATCCTTTGTAGGCTATAGGGTGGATATAGGTAGTTGTAGCTTCTAATGGGGATTTTTAACCATTTATTCTTGATTTTTCACTCTTTTGGGGGGATTTTTTTCCTACAGGTTTTCTCATTTTGTCCACTTTATGATATTTGGTTTGTACATGGGTACCTCATTAGACCTTATGGTTGGGACACATGTATTCTAACCACCTAAACTATGTTTATAGGAGGGTGTTAGTATAGATATTTATTTTACATGTATTTTTTTCCTAAACACATGGATTATTACTCCACTTGAGTTAGCTTACTTAGGTGTTCTTAGATTTAGGGAGTTACTCTTATTTTATCATTGGTAAGTGGATGTTACTCCCTGATTGGTCATTGGTGACTTGAGAGTTACATACCTATTCCAGGCCTTTGTGATCATTCATGGAAGAGTTACATATTTATTTCCTATTTTTATGCCTCTTTGTGAGCTATTCAATTAATTTGAGTGTGTTGAATGATTTCTCTTGCTTTTCTCAATATTCTCTTTCTTGTTTTTGGTTACAACATTGTTTATGCTTTAGCTTGCTCTTGCATATAAAATCTATGCATTTGATTAAACCAAAGATCCTAAACAATTTTATGATAGATCCCTATTTGGTATTCCATCACCTTATTGTCCATCCAAATGCCAAACCTAATAAGAAAAAAAATCATAAAATGTGTCCCAAAGTCACACTTATAGTAAAAGAAAAGTTATAGTAATTTTTGGATGTTGGATTCATTCATCCTATTGATTACTTAGATTGGCTCAAATATTCTACTTTTTAGAACGCCATAGGGTGAAATTCATATTTGTATTTATTTTAGAGACATCAATAAATCCTACCCAAAATATGACTTTTCTCTTCCAAACATTGACATGGTCATTGATTAAACTGCTAGCTCATGGATGGATTCTTAGGATATAATCATATCTAAATCACACCAAAATATCAACATAAAAAACCTTTACCAATCCATGGGAAACATTATGCTCTCAAGCCATGCCCTTTTGATTAAATAATGTTGGTGCAACTTATCAAATAAATATGACAATAATATTTCATGATATGATGCATGGCATTGTTGAATATTATGTTGATGAAATTTTAGGAAAATCTATAACATAGGAAAATCATCCTATAGTCTTAAGGAGGATATTTGAAATATTAAAAGAGTATAAAGTTCACCAAAACACCATGAAATGTGTCTTTGTCATCACATCAAGAAAAATATTAGCATTCATTGTATCCAGGCAAGGCATCAAATTCAACCCAATCCCACATGACCAATTAAGTGGGCATTATTCATTATCATTTAAAGCCACTTGAGACATATTTTTCTACATTCATATCTAATCTAATATTATTTATTATTGGAAAATCCATGGTTATTTTAGCTGAAATACCCTTTCAAATAGGGGAAAATATAGACATCTAAATTCCACCATATTTAGTGTCATAATTAACTTTGTTTAAAATAGACACACTAACCTAGCCATAATCCTATATTTGAATTTTCAATAACATCATTTCTTTCCCTTTTTTAATAAATAATTAATTATTTATGCACACATATTCCATAATAAATAATTAAAATCTATAATTTTCAAGTCACCAAACATCTTCCACATTTATCTCAACCAAGTGTTGAGTCATCCAACCACCTCCTTAACTTCCTTAATCAATTATTGAGTCATCATTAAAACTTTAAAATAAGTTGATGAGTCATATGACTACCTTAAATCATTAATAAGACATTTTCAACCATTAATTAACTTTCCCCTTTTCTCTCACACACATGAAGAATTGGTCTCTTTCATATGGATGATGACTCAAATCTAACTACCCATAATTAACTTATCAAATCAATCTAAATTTATCCCAACCATTAATATTCTCAACTAAAATCCTATAAATTGAAATGTCATCAATCATTGTCATCATCTCCATTTAATTTATCAAATTGCTATCAAAAATATACTATGCATCCATTGAGAAAATAAAATCATACATTCATATGTTGTTGAATTTCCCTTTGTTTGGAGAATTGAGTTGAGCATCCACATACACAATTGTAAGAGAAAATAAAATTAAATTAATGGAGAAGGTGACATACTTAATTTTCATGATGATATTGTAAGTATTTACTTTATTTTCCTTTGTTTAAATATCTCAATCTAAGGTCTTGGTTTATATTTAGAATATAATTTATATTCATTTATTTTCCTAGTTTACTTGATTCTAAAATTTAGTTGTCACAGGCGGTAACCACATAATGGAATATATATGATTAATTCAATGGTTATTGAGCATAACTAAAACTAAATGTATATTAATTCAAAAAACATGAATCAATCACTATGAAAAAACCTATAGATTCAAGCTTGTTTACTACTTGGTGCTAAAAACTTGAGTTTGCAAATAAACACTAAAATAGTAATCATTGTAAAATATGTAATTATGCATTAAAATGAATCATTACTTACCTAATATGTGCCAAATATAAAATACCATAATGTATATTCACATGAACAAGCATCATGCCATACTGGATCTATGCCAACTGATATGGAATTCTATGCATGTATATGCTAAGTCTAAGAACCTTTATCTCAAATGTATCTATGTTTGAAAACCTATAGTTCATTTTTATATAAAATTATGTGCACTTTCATGGCATATGTACTCAAGTTTATCTAAATTTTTATTTTTTAGCTCATATATATATGAAGTGTGTGCATATGAATGGTATATGCCTCCATAATATATATCAATGTGTAAATATCTGTCATATATCTAAACTAATTTGAATCTCTAAAATCTGTACTATCTTCCCAAAATATGATTTTTGTAATCATGGAAGCTTGTGTATTTATGCAAAACCCATTAATATTCCCATATTTTTAGGTGAGGGATACATTCCTAAAAGTCACTCATCTCAAAATATAGAGTTAATTGTATCATGTTATGAATAGAGATGTAATCATGTATAGTCATGTCAATATGTGGATAATATGTTTTCATAGTAATGTGTATGTCATAAAATCAATTTGTAACATATGAATTGTATGGATTATATGTGTCATATAAAGATAAATGTATTAATCAAACATGCAATAGTAACCATCATTGATATAATAAATAAATAATCCTACACAGTAAAGAGGTGCATGATGTAAATCATGGCACTACACACAAAGTGGAGGTGCTTGATTTGGATCAAGGCACCTAAAAACTCAAAAATATTAGTAATATAAAAAAACTTAGAATACAATCTTATATTAATCCACTCATAAACACACAATTTTAGACATAATGCCAAGGGCCACAAACATGAGATAAAAAGATGTCGTAATAAATAATGCCAAAGGCTCCATACAAGGGACATATATATAAAAATAAACAAGGCCAAGGGTTTCATGCAAGGGACATAAAAATATTTTAATTATAAGGTTAAGGGCTTCACATTATGTACAAGTAATGAATATCCTATCATGGAAGAGTAACAACATCAAGGAAACATAAGAGAAGTGAAAAGTAGTCTACATTATCTATGTATATCAATGTCACATTATAATAAAGTATCATATCCACATAGCACTTTGTAAGATATAAGTAATAAAAAATACATGTGCACATAATATATGTAGTTCAACATGGTAAAAGGTCATGAAAAGATATAATTTGTGATACTGTGACTTGTGGAATAAGATACCCCTAGTATTGACATGGCCACTGGGTATAGGAGAGCCTAACATCTATGTGTCCGTGTATGATACATATGTCCTACATCATACTCATATATCATGAAATGCATGTGTGCATATAAAATAATTTTTCATCTGCCAAACATGTGATAAATATCATATGTTCATAGTGTATTCTAAGAATCACACCATGCTTTGGTCTTGATTTTAGCTATTTGAACATTATGTAATATTTGAATGTTTGAATTATTTGATTTTTTTTGAATTTATCTTGAAATTTGAAAAGTGATAACCAATTATATAATCAATGGGATAGTCATGGGAAATGCCTATATTATGTGGTACAAGACTCACTGGTCGTAATATAAAGGTATCAGATGTAGGTGTATCAAAATATATAAATTAATTTGGTGTTGTAATGTAGTTATCATCATCACTCATGGGTTCATGTGTATGATGAGTAACTATAGAATTCCAAAGACTCTTTTCAAAATTTTTTATAGTAGTAGAATATCTCATTACTTGTGTTCATTGTGGAACATGTTAGACTTTCATTAGTACTATCTTAGTACATGGTAGAGTACATAATGGTCTCTAAGAGTCTTGAATGACTTGTTGATTTGATACGAATTGTAAAACTAGCTACCTAGGAGAATTAGGTACTCTCCATTGAGCTAAGTGTATAATGAGATTCTAAATGGGTGTAACTATAATCTCTTTTAAAATAATTTTGAATAGGTGTATCAACCAACTATGGTGGTGGTTGGGGTGGAGGAGGATATAACTTTACTTGTCATTATAATGAAATGCATAAAATGATATGCAGTCTAAGAAAAATATATGTATATGTGAGACTAACCAATGAATCCATTGGAATAAATCATCTATGTTGAAAAAAAATGATATGACCTTCTGCTAAGGAATATGAATGCATTGTAATCATATGTAGTAGGTGGATGGACCATTTGTAGAACAACTTTAAATGGTTTTTTTTCTTGCTTTAGTTGTGTAATTTTGTTTACTTATTTCAATTATTGATCTTTAACTACTTGCTTTGATTTTGGTACCCACACTTGCATTGTATATGATATAATTGTATATTTCATTTTTCTTGTATTATAATTTTGATATGTAAACAAACCTTATTGGAAAGTATAAGAGATAATCATGTCATTGTGATAAAAATATTTTCCCATTTGTTGTAATCATGATTTTCCCAATGTGACATTATTATTTTTTATTCTTATGTACATATAATAGTGTGTGCACTATCTTAGGCCCCTGAGAAATTGGAATGGTAACTATTTTATCAAATTTGGGAAAACTAGGTAAATAAATTTCCTAAATATGATAAACTATTATGTAAAATCACACTATTATAGACATTCAGTAAATGTTAAAAATAAAATTTTAACTTAATAAATCTATAAATATACTAAATATGGAAAGTGAAAAATAGAAATATAAACTTAGCTAGAAAACTGAGACTCACACTATTTCCAAATCTGACACTGACAGAGAGACTATGTTGACTATGTGCAAATTCAATATAGGAGGTGGCAGGGTTCTTGGATAATAGTTCTATAACTAGATAGTATTAGGGGGAAATATTATCTAAATAGGGTGGCCTTATTTGGTAAAAAACATGGTATTGATATTATGGGTTATGTTTGCCTTCACGTGTTTATTATGCAGACTATGTGGGAGCTTTTGATTTATTATGGGGACCATCATGTAATTATTTTATTTATTTAAACAATAGCTCAATAGATAAGATAGCCAATTTCAATCATGGATTAGAAAGGGGTCAATAGTTAATTTTGTGCTTGAACTTAACACCCCCTATGTTGAGTATTGCCTATGTACCAATACTTTGAAGAGGGATCAAACTCCATGTAGTTATCCCATGCTATGATGGCGTGTGTGAAAATAATATAAAATATTAGATTTTAGTGCAATAATTATGTGATTAAGTGTTTCAACCATGAATTTAAACCTTGGAGGTGTATTCAGACTTTAGCTTAGGGATAATAGGGTTATATGTAATCAAAATTGGGAGAAATAGGCAATTTTATCTCAATGTGCAATTAGAATTCTGATTCTTTGTAATGTAGAAGACTCTTATGTGAAAAATGGTTTAAAATGTGGATTTATAATGATATATTTGGAATTTATTTAGATGGGTCTTGCCAAAATTATAGGCTAACTCTTTAAAGAATTTAAAATTTTGTAAATTAGTTGTTAATTGGTGGGAGGATGCCAATAACAAGGTGGAGAATAGTGGGGTGTACTATTGTTTAGATGGGGCACTATTATCCTAAAGATAAGAGCTACTAAGCTAGAGTTATGGTTTAGTTTGATAGTGATATTAAGCTATTACGTGGTCTACATAGAGACATTATAGGTCATATATTTTCTTATAAGAATGGGTTATCCACATAAAAGTTTAAATAAAGCTATCAAAAGGCCCTAAAATAGTTCATGAGTTATGTGTGTCAAAAGAGTGGTCACAAGTGCATTATTTTAGGTTAAATGTTAATTTATGTGTCTACATTCCCCTTATTTTATTCTAGTAATGCAAAAAAGTTTAGTCATATAAAATGTGAAAATTGGTAACTTGAGTGTGCCTTATGACACCCAACCCATAAGTCCCTCTTGTTTGATCTCATTTCCCTTCTAGGCACCTTTTCACTTATTCCCAGTCATCCATAGGTTTTCAAGACCTCATTCCAACTTAGCCATGACCCTTATTCTATGCTTATTCCATCCCCTAGGTCTAGTACCCTCAGGACAATAACACCCAACTTGGATTATAGTGTTGGACCCAAGGGTGTACCCTTTCCAACACTCCTGTCTAATCATATTTTGATCCCATCTTACCTTTTTCCCTTGATTCCTCTTCTTCATTGTTTTGGCCTAGAATTATTTCATTTAACCCATGACCAACAAATATCTATAAAATCTCATTCAAATTTCATTTAGAAGGGTTGAAAATTATTTCCAAAATCAATCAAGACCACTAAGGCAATCTTCCCTATTCTCTACATATAACTAGCAAATAAAACTATAAGCTTATTCAAACCCTCACACCAATCCCTAACCACCTTAAGCACACCCAATTTAGCATTTTTGCATCCATATAATACTATTGCATAAAGCACATCAAGTGGGAGAACTACATATGTCTTCATCCCTCTTCGGAGTATTGATATATAGGTAGCGTATCCACACAAGGGGTATGGATACACTTTTAGTGCATATTACACACACTAATCCCCCCCTCTTTCTCTAAGTTTTCATTCAAGTTCAAGCACAAGGAAGATCTAGGGTTGGAGATTAAATCATCTCTACAAGGAGCTTCATTGATATTCAAGACTCAAAATTTCATAGGTAGACTAATACAGGGATAATAAACAAAACCCATAAAGCTTAGACCTCTGTGACTAGTTTGGAAAATAGTGGTAGGAACATGACTATAACATCAGATACTAGGGTGTCTTGTTTTTGGTGCTCCTATCCTTTCACTAAATGAAATCTAGATTCTAATTTATGATAGTGTCCCAGTCTTGCATAGTTAGTATCAACTTATATCTCAGTCATCTCAGTCTAGTTTAAGATAATTTAAATTTCTCCTCCTTATTTACTATTTTTAGAAAGGATCAAATTGCAATCAAATTATACAAATTAGTAGATTAATTATTACAACATTATTTACTGATTTGATTAGCTTAGACCTTTAACTAAATTACGAATAATACTCCAATATTCCCAAAATTGTTAAATCATTTGGTGAACCTGACTTACTTCGTTTATGCATAAAAACCCTTAATACCTTAGGGTAAATTTCTTATTGATTTTTCCTATATTTTTTTCTTATTTTTTACTTGTACAATGAAATAAAAAATTAGCATTAAATTTTAAAATTTCATAATAATTTTCTTTTAAACCCTAGTTTCCCATACTAGGTCTCAATATTTTCTCAGTATTTTTTTTATATTTTTCTAATTTTTTACTTAAATATTTAAATCAAAATTTTGCATCAAATTTTAAAATTCCATAGCAAGTTTACAAATCTCATTTTAAAAAACCCTAGTTGCATATACTAGGTCCCATTGCTTATGAGGTATCACCTTACATTTAAAATCAGATTTTGAAAATGGATCTCACTTATTTATAAATTTTTCTTACATTTTTTGAAAATAATACGAAGACCATACTTGGTCTTATCATGTACATGAATGATGAAGTTTACCATATGCTAGTACAAAGCTTCACTCTTTGCATTCCATGCTTAATTTTCATAATATGGGATGATATTAAGAGAGTTATTGTTAAACATGTTAAGATACCTTTTGCCTCACCTCCCTTGGATCCTCTATCTCATGCCGAGCTATGTTGCATGGTCCATTTAAATATTCCCTAGGTCACTACCCATTGATAGAGAGCCTAGTTGACACCCTTTGTCCTTTCACCCCCTTGACCTATTGATTATCTATGATCTCCTCCCATAGCTACTACTAGTCCAATACATATAGCAGATAATGTGATTAGAGATGTTATTTAACATGCTACCATGCATCTTCCACCTAGTTAGGAGCCTCATCATCCTATTCTTTCCCATCTTAAGCCTAGCCTACCTACACAAGAAGATATGTACAAGGCATATGATATTGTTGATTAGTTGAGAAACACACCAACTAAGATTTCCATGTTAGAACTACTTCAAAAAGCCAATGTGTTCAAAGACATTCTTTATCAAGAACTCACTTAGAATTCTATGCCCATTAATTTAGAGCCTTCTTACTTTACATCAGTTGTCAACATGTGAAAAACTATAGAAGATGCTATTTATTTTGATCATGAGGACATGCCATCTTAGATAGTTATTGATCAAAATTTACCACTGTTCATACAAGCTCAAGTCAAAACCAATGTAGTTAAGAAAATTCTAGTTGATAGTGGTTCCAGACTTAATATATGAAATATTATATTCTTACAAACCATGGGCATAGATATGGCATCCATTTAAAAATTATATAATAATATTAGAGGGTTTGATGATATACGGCAATAGACATTGGGCACCATTGCTTTGGATAACATAGTCAAGCCCAAAACTCTCTCTACATAGTTCTAGGTCATGCCAGGTCCTCTTCATTATAATCTTTTACTTGGATAACCTTGGATACCTGCCATGGGGCCAATTCCTTCTGCTCTTCATTGATGTGTTAAGTTTCTCCATGAAGGATACCTATACACATGCTTAGAAGATAACCAACCATTTAGATATTATTAGATTCTAGAGTCATCTTCGACTATTTCTCCAGATGGGACACCTCATATCATAGTTTAGTCAACACCTCCTTGCATTTTGTTGGATCAGATATATACATATGAGGTGGGATAGACTAGCACATCTCATACTCCTCCACTTACAGTTATGTCCTTAGCTCTATATAGTCAACTAGTTATAACAACTTGAGTCATTCTAGCTACTCTATCAGTCATGGTTCCTACACCTATTACAATTATATACTCATCGATAATTCTAGCTACTCTATCAGTTATGTACCAGTTGATTCTATAGATATAGTTCCTTTAATAGTTATTGTTAATCCATCTATTATAGATACTCTCATAGCACCACTATCTTCTACTACTATAGTTGATGAGACTCCCCTATCACAGTTACCCATTGTAGTAAATTTTGAGTTACCATATGTACATGATGTTGATACAGATTCCCAAGCCACTTTAGATGATGATATGACACCCACACTCATAGATGACTATTTTTGTGGATTGAGCTTTACACCATTTGGCCTGAGAGAGTACCAAGATGACTCTAAATCTCTCATTACACATCCCACATCACTTTTAGCATCTTGTACTACACTCTTAGGATATACTCCACATTCATAGCCACATATAGATCACTTAACATATACAAATCACATGGTTACCTTTATGGATATAGAGCTAGTCATTTATATTCAGGCAAGAAACACACAACATCAACCATAGATTATGCTATAGATATTACTTGATCATGGATTAATCACACTACCTAAAATATGACATAGATCTATTAGTAAATTATCACAACAAGATGGTCACCCATTTTATCTTTTTCATATGATCATAGGCCATGATACAAACTCATAAAAAATTATAGTAAAAATTGGATAAGCTATAGGTTTAGGGCATTATTTAGATTATATCACCACTAGCACCAGCTTCACCACTTCCACTAAAGCTATCTACTACCAGAGTTAAACATCCTAAAGGTGACTCAACATCTTTGCCACTAGAGCAACCTTCATTTTTCCATCGACATGATGACATCATTACAAGTGATAGATCTCTAACGACACATAGAGCATAGATCTTACTGACACCTAAGGAGATAACCACCATGCTTACATAATATTTAACATATGATGATACTTATGATGATGATCTTGATGCATGATGGTCATGATCCCTTCCTGCATATCCATCCTCAGTGGGCTCTATCCTTGCACCCTTTATCCCCTTTAGCATAATATTTTATGTCATTGTGTACATATTGCTTTATTTATATACTTGTATATAGTCTCTTTTCAATTACATGTACACAACTTCTTTTCAAAATTTCTTGTACATAGTATTATTATGATTGATTGTACATAAAAAATATTAAAAATACAAAAAACATTCAAAATATCAAAAATACCAAAAACATTCAAATAACTCAAAATTCAAAAACACAAAAACATTTAAATTATATGCATCATCCATGATTTACATTACTACTACTATGCTAGACTTAAACTTGTTATTCTATGTTATTATTTATCAATTTATCTATATTACCATGCTTTACTTGATCTTATTTGAGTTTGCATAGTGACTTTTAGATCCTTGATTTTTTCAGTCTACCCATTGAGGGGGCATCCTACTTTTACACTCGAGACATACACTGATATATTTACCCACTAGGGGAATATTCTACATAGCTACACCATCCAAGTTATGTCATTCCTACTCCACACATTTCAGTTATCATGTTGATGTACATTACTTACTAGCTTATACAGATTACTCTATTGACATTTCATCAGTATATAGCATTTGTGTATTTTTTAGCATATACCTAGTCTTGTACTCAATGTCTTGCATACTTTCACTTCTTGCTTTGATTAGTTAGATGTGATTATATTTCTAGCATTTACATGCTTTCCTTTCTTGTTTTGCATAGCTAGATGTGTTTGCATTTTTTAATTCTTATTTGTCTCTTGTATGTTCCTTAGGATATTTTCCAATGTCCTTTGCTTCTATTCTTGTGTGTGTCTTAGGAAATTTTCCAATGTCCTTTATTTATACTCTTTTATGCAATTATGGCCCTCATGCCAACATTGCTTGTTTCTAATTATATGTGTATGTGGCATTTGAACATGCCTTGTATGTTTGCTTTTCAATTTGAGTGACATGTGCCCATATCCCTTGTTTACTTCTTACTTCTTGCCTTGTGTGCTTGTTTGCTTGTTTAATTTTTGATTGTTTTCAATGCCATGATCCTCATCATGCATCATCTTGCTATCTTGGATGACATGATGGACATCATATTCCATCCCTCCTTGCCAACTAACAACTAACTAGACTTCTAGTTCTAGTTTCAATTCAGTGCATTGCACATGTTATCACATTGTTTTATCTATCCAGGCATGCCCCTATTGATCTAACAATCTCCTTTATAAATTATGTTATATCTTGAGATATCTTGTCAATTATCATTGCTATATCATATATTTCATAGCATAACACACTTACAGGGCTATTTATTCTAAGGGAAATCATTATATGGTCTTCATTCCTACCCTTAAAAGAGGGGGAAACAAACAATAGTTTTACCCCAAAGATTAGACCTCATGTCAGTTGAAAAACTAATTTTAGAACACTCAAAATAATAATTAGAGGTCAAACCAGGTAGAATAAACTAGATAAATAGTGATGATTCTAGAACAATTTTTAGTTTTAGTAAAGGATAATAGTCTCAGACACCAGGGTGTCATATTTTTGGTGTTCTTGTCCAAACAGTAAAAAAACCAAACTTTATAGAAATAGGCAAAATAGTAGGTTCAGCTACAATTTTGTCACATATAGACTAGTTCAAATTCAATAATTCTAATACAATGTTTCTCAAAAAATCTATATATAAGGGGCATCATGCATGGCATGATGGATTTCACTTCTAGTTTTAGATAGGGAAGTTGGTATAACTTCCAGATCAGAATCCATTTTACAGATACCATTGATTGGGGGAAATGTGCAAGGCACATTGGTCTTCTTTTCTTTCTGAGTTCAACATATTACCTAGGCATTCTCAGTAGTTACATGCCTTATTCTATTTGTAGGTGGTTGGCATAATTTTGGAGTGGATTTCATTCAAACATAACCTCCACATTTTTTGAGTGGCATTCACATAAGCCTATAGATTTGTTTCAGAGTAGATTTCATACAAGCCTAACCTCCACATTTCTGAGTTGGCCAAGGGTGGCCTAGTTTCCAATACACATTATACTATCCATTCCACATTGTCAAATTTCAAAGCATTGATGGGCTTCAAAAGCCATCTTATATGACACATATTCATACTGATATCATTTCACAACTTCACTTCATGGGGAAATGATGGAGCCAAAGGACTAGCTAGATTTTATATTCTTGAGCCACCTATTCAGAGTGATTGGACACACAGTCCAAAAATTGATTAGCACATGCATGACCACATAGCTTCACTTAGTGGGAGACGATGGAGCCAAAGGGATAGTCTTTACATTCTTGAGCCACTCTCATCGAATTGAACACTTAGCTCTGTTCATGATATTACTCTTGGTTTAGCATTATTTAGCACACACCCAACATATCCATCATCATCCAACATCACTCAACATCAAAATAGGTTTTATATTGGTCTACATACCTAGTGAGGTGTATTAATTCTTCTCTTTCTTACCCAACTTTGTACATTTTTATTTTAGATATAGTGTATTTAGTAAGAACTGATATACTTTTTATTTTTTCTTGAAAATTTACACTTCACAATGTGCTCTCTCTATGCATACCCAACATCACATAGCTTCATGGACTTCACCCTTGTAGGTAAGTTCAGGTACGCATTCTATTTTTCTTTTATCCTAGTATTTTGCTTTACTGCATCACTAGCATAAAGAGGGGTAAATGTAGTCATATAAAATGTGAAAATTGGGAACTTAAGTGTGGATTATGACATCCAACCCATATGTCCCTCTTACTTTCTCTCATGACCCTTTTAGGCACCTTTTTTGTTGATTCCCAATCATCCATAGGCTTTCAAGACCTCATTATAACTTAGCCAAGACTCTTTGTCCATGCTTATTCCATCCCCCTAGGTCCTATACCCTCAGGTCAATAGTGCCCAACTTGGAATATAGTGCTAGACCCTAGGGTATCCCCTTTTAGTTCTCTCATCCAATCACATTTTGAGCCCAAATTACTATTTTTTCCTGATTCCTCTTCTTCATTATGTCAGCCTAGCGTGATTGCATTTAACCCATAACCAAAAAATCTTTAAAAAAGTCCATTCAAATTTAATTTAGAAGGGTTTGCAATTATTTCCAAAAGAAAACATGACCACTAAGGTAATATTCCCTATTCTCTACATACAGCCAGCCAATACAACTATAAGCTTATTCAAACCCTCACACTAGTCCCTAGCCACCTCAAGCACAACCAGTTTAGCATTTTTGCATCTACATAAGACTATTGTACAAAGCACATGAAGTAGGATAACTACATATAGCTTGATCCCTCTTTAGATTATTGGTATGTAGGCAATGTGTCCACATAAGGGGTGTGGATACACGTTTAGTGCATCTTACACACACTAACCCCCACTCTTTCTCTAAGATTTCATTCAAGTTCAAGAATACATAAGATCTAGGGTTGGAGATTAAATTAGCTTTACAAGGAGCTTCATTTACAATCAAGACTCAAAATTTCACAAGCAGACTAATATAAGGATAGTGAACAAAACCCAAATATATTAGACCTTTGTGACTAGTTTAGACAACAATGATAGGAATATGATTATAGAACCAGACACTAGGGTGTCTTATTTTTGGTGATCCTATCCTTTTACTAAATGAAATATAGATTCTAATTTATGATAGCGTATTAATTTTGCATAATCAATATCAGCTTCTGTCTCAGTCATCTTAGTCCAATTTAAGCTAAGTTAAATTTCTCTTCCTTATTTACTATTTTTAGAAAGGATAAAATTGAAATCAAATTAGTAGATTAATTATTGCAACATTATTTATTGATTTAATTAGATCAAACCTTTAATTAAATTAGGAATAATACTCTAATATTTACATAATTGTTAAATAACAAAGCATATGCACTAAAATAAAAGGAAAAGTGCATTCTTGAACTTACATGTGAAGTACAATTTAGAATGTAGGCCAAAACACTAAACTCTACTTCATGTGAACCATAAATGAAACATGTATAAAATTAGTCTTTACTTAAGATGAATATAGAGAATGAAATATAATAAAACTTATAGATATAATAATAAAAAACAAATACACCTAGTTGGGTTCATGAACTATTATGTTTTTTTGGTGTAAAAAGTTGGTAACTGAAGAGTAAGATCTCTGAAAATTTCATTTACATTAAGAAGTTTGGATTGGATTGTGCATGCCCCAATCCTCATTTATAGGTAAATGTTACTAATAAATCTAGGTGTGCTTGAATTCATCATTGAATACCCAAAATAGTGAATTAGTTTAGAATATCTATATGAATCCCAAAATATTGTTTTGGTGAAAAAAATAGTGTAATGTGGTGAACCAAACACTACAAGTAGAATAAGGCTCATTTCTAGTTCAAATTGACATAATAGCGGTGTAAAGAAGTTAGTATAATATGGGTTTAGTGTATAAATGATAATCATTTCCATTATATCTATATAATTAGTGCAAAACTAAGCAAAAAGGAAGCCATATGCCATGCACATGCCCCCAATTTGATATTTGGTGTATATGGATTCTGATATTAAGTAATAACAACTACAATTTTAAGTAAAAACCTATGTGTTAACCTAAAACACATTGCTCATGATTCCACAAAATTAATAAAATATGAGTATTTTTTGGAAACTAAAAATGTGAACATATTGAAAACTATTATGAACTTCTTGAGACTTTGATAGATTATGGAAATTATTTTTTCTATGTTCTAAGACAATAACACCATGTTTGGAAAAAAGTGAAGGCACTCCTATCTAAAATAACTTTTAAGTGATTTATAGGTGTGATATTGATTCAATGTATGAGGCCTATAAGTTTTTATTTGTGCAATATATTATAACAACCTGATCTCTAAAATAAACCCCTATGTATGCCCCCTCTTTTGAGGTGAATTTTTGAGAATGCAATAAATTATAAAATATAAATGTTATGCAAAAGATGTAAACCTAAGTAGTAATGATAACATGGAGGAGTATGGAAACATCATATATATGTTGATAAAATTAGTAGTGTGAGATACATATATAAATAAGCATACATAGTGAGAATGTCAAGATAGAAGTTAAAAATTTAGCCATGCAAAAAAGTGATCAAAACTAAATGTTGAAATATGATTAGAATTACTTGGGAGGGTGATGCATGATATCCATCATGGCATCAAAAAATTAGAAGATGCCTAATATCCATCACAACATCAACAACTGAGCAAATAAACAAGCATGTGTCATGGCCATGACACACCCACAAAGAGTACAAACAAATCTGATGTAGATCTGATGCCTACACTCTTCATAAACCTTCATTGGCTCTAATTTTTTATTTTAATACCTTTATTCATCTCTAATTTACTTGTTTCCTACAGGTACTTTTCTTTTCTTTTGACACCTTGATAAATCTTGCCTTGATTAGGCACGTAAGCCTATTTGCATGCATCTAGTCCTCTCTCTTTATACTATCTATTTCCTTGGTACACACCATCATCTCATAAACAAATTCTAAGAGTCCATTATTTTTTCTTTCCTCACGCTTACTCATTCTTTGATATAGGTTCATAGGCCTAAAATCTCAAGGCATGATTTCAAAATTATTGTCTCCACTATTGAGGATCCTATGGCCATTCACCTACATATTATAATTCTTTCACACATCCAATCAAATAACATAATCCTCAAGGTCAAAATCTCTCACATAATCTACACTTTCCTCTTTAGGCCTCTTTATTTGTAGCCATCTTTTAGGACAAATCTAATAGGTTTGGATGATACATAGAAGTTCATGACAAACTAAGTTTTTTTTTAGATATCCATTATCCTCTTATATCTTTAAAAAAAATTTAAAGAACCAAATCTTAGTGAAAGCCCACTAACTCAACATGCAATCCCACATACCTAGATATAGTATTGTATGGTTAGATACTAACTAAAAAATTGAAAAATACTTTAGACCATGTTAAATAATGTTGAATCACAAATTTTCATGATATTTTAAGGATGTAAACTTAAGTTATGTAAAATGCAAGATTTAAACACTAGGTCTAGTTGAACATAGGCCTGCAAGTGGCTGAGAACCTATAAAAAGGGATAAATAAATTTTATGACACTTCAAAGTCTTATAAGTCTTTTATTAGGTCTTCCCAACCTTTTATAACCTTATCAAATAGTTTTTAGGTCATGAATAACCTTAATAAGTTCATAACAAGCACATTTATAGAATTCTAGTTACATTGATAGGACTATGTGAAGGTTTGCCCTTATATCTTGCACTTATAATAGAGATTTGAGCCTTCAAGTGAATTTTCTCTTCAATTACCAAAATCTATAATACTTTTAGGACCCATAAAAATTCAATAACCACATAAACAATTATCAATAAGACCAAATTACTAGTTATCCTTGATTGTGTAATGGTAGAGTTGCATCTTATTCAAGTGTACTTGTTGACCATTTTGACCACATGTCAAAATGGGTAAACCCTCCTATATTAAAAAATTATATATGGGTATAATAATTTATCATAGGGTGTGTTATAGTCTATTTTATGTAATTTACTGCCATTTTAGCCTTGGTCATGGTCTAATTAGTTTATATATCATTTTGAGTCACTTAGTAGCCATTTAGGGGTCATATATGTAAGTGGCACATTTTTCAAGGTGTAAAAGTGTTTTATTTTTCCTTAAAACATCCAAGAGGTCAGATTACCTATCAAAAATGTCAATCCCATCTAAAAATTATAGGTTATCTAACTAAAAATAAAAAAATCAACTGAAAAAGGAAGAGTTTGGCACTTGTACGACCCATACAAGAGTGTGACACATGGGAAAAGGTTATGAGGTGACTATTAATCTTATTCAAACTCATATCATCACTTTAAATTCTCTAAAAGTGATAAAAAATGTCTAAAACCATTTAAATCCTTCTTTGCCCTTCTAGACACACATTAACTAGTCAGTAGGTTTGTGCTTGGTATGGCTAGTTGGAGAAGTTTCAAACTGAATGACTTTGGGGGATGATAGTAAACTTAGAGATATTAATTTACATAAAAATTTTTCAAGGATTTTTCAACTATGTTTTATTAATCATCTCTAACAAGTTGACTATGTTTTCTACTCATTGTTTCCCATACCCTATAGGTTTTGATCTTGTTTGGATGATTCTATACAATCCAACTACTGATATTGATTATAAGTGATATTGAATCTCTCCTCTCATGATTTTCATGATTGGTTTAATGTTTGGAAAAGATCTCACTTGCTAATTAGTTTAGTTTGAAAGTTGATGTTCTAGGTGGAATGGCAGTCAATTTCACTACTTGAAGAATGTTGTATTCTCTACAAGGTCTTCATGTGAATATGATATGATATTTTACATGTTTAAATTCCATAGGGATCACCTCCCTTTCATGTTTGGTCTTACAACACCATGTTTTGATCAAACATTTAGTCATGTCATACTTTAGTCATATAAAATGTGAAAATTGGTAACTTAATTGTGGCTTGTGACACCCAACCCATAGGTCCTTCTTGCTTGTTCTCATGACCCTCATATGTATATTTTCACTGATTCTTATTCATTTTTATCTTTCTAGATAGTGATTCCACCTCCTCTAGGAAACATTTAAGTGATGATTCCATCCCTCTAGGTCTTGTTCCTTCAAGACAATAGCACCCAACTTAGACTATAGCATCAGAACCTAGGGTGGTTATTTCTAGCACTCCTATCCAAGTGCATTCTTACGTCCAATGATCATTTCCTTTTGGTTATTATCCTCTTTCTTATCATCATAACATGAATACATTCAACCCATGATCAACATATCCCTATAAAAGCCTATTCAAAGTTCATTTAAAAAGGCTTGGAAAATATCACAAAGCAAGCAAGAATATAAGCAAGACTACTCAGGCATATTTCCCTATTCTCTGCATATAACCATCCAATACAATTACAAGCTCATCCAAATCCTTACACTAGTCCTTAGTCAGCTCAAACACACCTAGTTTTAACATTTGCATCTTCATACACACTATTGCACAAAGCACATCAAGTAGGATAACTACATATGGCTTGATCCCTCTTCAGTGTATTTTTATGTAGATAGTGTGCCCATACAAGGGGTGTGGATACATGTTTAGTACATCTTACACACACAATTCCTCCCCCTCTTTCTCAAAATGTGTCAAAGCATAATGGAGTCTAGGGTTTGAGATTAAATCAGCTCTACAAGGAGTTCCACAAACATCCAGTAGTCAAAATTTTATAGGTAGGCTCACACATACACAATGAATAAAACCTAAAAATATCAGGTCTCCTAGACAATATCGACAAAAGAGGACTATAGCACTAGACCCTAGGTTGTCCTATTTTGGTGCTCCTATCCAATCATAAAATGAAGGCTAGATTTTGATTTATGACACTATCCCAATCCTGCACAATAAATTTTAGATCATGTAATAGCCATCTCAAGCAGTTTCCAGCTAAGTCTTATGTTATTCACATTTATTACTATTTTTAGAAAGGTTAAAATTATAATTAAATTATACAAATTAGTAGCTTAATTATTTCAAATATTATTTACTAATTTATTAATCTAGACCCTTGACTAAAATAGTAATAATACACCAATATTCTAAAAATAGATAAATCATTTGGTGAACTCAACTTACTTCATTTGCGCATAACAACCATAAAAACCTTAGGGTAAATTCCTTGCTAATTTTTCCAGTGTTTTTTTGATTTTTTACTTGCTTATTTAAATTAAAAATTCAATTTAATTTTTAAAATTCCATAGTAATTTAAAAAAAATTAATCTTCTTCCAAACCCTAGTTGCATACACTAGGTCCTTTCAAATCAAGAATTTTCCACTAATTTTTTTATTTTTTATTTACATATTTAAATAAAGAATTAGCTTCAAAGTTTAAAAATTCTTTAGTAATTTTAAAAATAATTTTATATAAAACCCTAGTTTCACATACTAGGTCCCTTTTAATCAAGTATTTTCTCATATTTTTTTGATTTTTTTTACTTGCATATTTAAATCAAAAATTCACTATAAATCTTAAAATTTCATATTAATATTAAATATCAATTTTCAAAACCCTTGTTGCATATAGTAGGTCCCTTAATTTTCTTGAGGTATCACCTTAAATGTTTGTGAGTTTCGTATCCTTTCTATGTATCTTCCAATCAACTATTTTTAGGACTTTACATTTTCTTTATTCAATACTTTCCTTCCATAGTACTGTGCTTATTTAAAATTATTACAAAAAATTCAATCAATTTTCAAATTATTTTCCTAATTTAACAATGAATACACCAGTTTTGATTAAACTAATAGGAGATAACTTCAAGACCTTTTAACTAAACATCTTGATATGCAAGATGACATGATTAAAATACTACAAGAGGAACAACAAAAAGTTAAAAATGGTCAATCTTCTCAAACCATAGAGTAAATAGATATAAATGACACTATGGGGGAAACTATGTCTTAATAAACCCCTATAGTAGCCCAACCTTCCTCAATGCCACTAGCTACAACTAGTGCATCTTCATCTCTTGATGTGGTAACCCTTGTGTAAGAGATAAGATCTCTTCAATCCAAGGTGCTAAATCTTGAGCAAGGTACCTCTAGACCTACATAAGTTTTAGATTCTTTTGATCTACTATATACACCATTAACACATCATATTGTTTCAACACCCTTACCACAAGGTTTTGTTTAACCCAAGCTTACTTTTTATGATGGCAAGGATGATCTAGATACATTTGAGAGATTTTTACATAGCATGCTTGGACTATGTGCCAAATGACTGGCTACTAACCAAGCTATTTCCATGGAGTCTTAAGGATTATGATTTACAATGGTTTTATAGTCTATTGAATCAATTGGTCAATGCATTCAACCCTTTAGCTGACATGTTCTTAGCTCATTTCAACATTAACATTGGTGATAAGGTTTCTTATGCCCAAGTTTCACAACAAAAACAAAGGTCAAATAAGCATCTCATAGATTATGTTCTTTGATATAAGACTATCTTGGCTAAGATGACTAGCCCTATGGCTGATCAAGAATTACAAGATCTCTTCAAAAAATGTCTTCTACTAGCTTTACATGAATCAAGAATATTCAAAAGGTTCTCTTCCTTCACTGAGTTATGTCATACACTAAAGGAAAGGGAAGTCAAACTTATTTCAATGGGTAAACTCAAGTACACAAGTATATCAAAAATAATAAATAAGAGTAACAACAAAGTCCCATAAAAAGTCAAGGTCAATGATAACAAAAGTTTGAAACAACCTATAGTCAATGTAGCTTTTGAGGCCCCTTAGCATGTGGTTTTATTATCACCTCTTTGGCAAATGTTTACCAATCTGCCAGTTCTTCCAACTAGAGTTTTATAGTAGCTTTTGGAATGTAATATCACATCTCTCCCTCCTATTCAGGAAGTTGATCCAACAAAGCCTCTTCTATAGGGATATTATCATCATGCATTTTTTCAAGTTTCATAGGGCACTAGGCCATATAACAAATAGATGCATCAATTTAAGACACAAGACATAGGACTCGATATATGGAAATGTTATTGATCTTGGTACTTTAGTTGAACATTCTCAAGCAAAAAGAACATAGGATAAAGCTTTGAAAATATTCTTAGATCCTTTTCTATAGCATTCTAAACAAGAGACAAGGGACACATCAGGGGTCACCATGCATATCATGCACATCCCCCACCAGATATATATAGGGCACCTTTAGTTGAGTTACATCCTTTGAGCAACATGATTGGTGTATATAATTATAGAGTTTTAGCTAGACCTTACATCTCCTTTTTAGATTAGGAGATAGTTGAGGATGATTTAGATTATCATGTACTCTTTATTACATCTTACATGTATAATC
This sequence comes from Torreya grandis, assembly GCA_037957365.1. Classification (NCBI taxonomy): domain Eukaryota; kingdom Viridiplantae; phylum Streptophyta; class Pinopsida; order Cupressales; family Taxaceae; genus Torreya; species Torreya grandis. The sequence goes on along the minus strand of JARHVA010001541.1, from coordinate 2,986,077 downwards.
ATCCTATTCATAGTATTCTCATAGATAATGGATCTAGTGTGAACATATGCACTATGACATTACTACAACATTTGGGTTATTTAGAGTAGGATATTACCTTGATGGACACTATTATAAATGGAGTCAATGGGCATGTACAGAGTTCATTGGGTGAGATTATAACTATTATATAGGTTGGTCCAATATATGTGGCCACACCATTTACTATTATTCCCAGTGCAAGATTTTTCTATATGTTACTTGGTCGACCATGAACTCAAAATTTGAGCAGTTCCTTTTAAAATTCACAAATGCATGAAATTCATTCATGATAATTAGGTTTTTACAATTGGTGGAATTCCATATGAGTTACCACTCCCCACTTCAGAGCCATCTACTATTTTATAGTCACTAGTTTTAGTTTTGCCACTAAGTTCTATTTTGCCACCAGTTTTAGTTTCTCCACCAGTTACAATTATTCCTCTAGTTTAGATTTAGACACTGTTAAGGCCTCCATCACCAACATAGAGAGTTCATACACTTTCATAGAGGTCTCTTTTATATTAACCATATTTTTATAATTTTAAATAGCTTTTAGCTATAGTATTCACACCCAGGGTAGTATCATTGAGGTCTCATACCTTTACTCATAGAACACATGTTCAGAGAGCTTCTCCTACTATCAGATGGGTCCCTAAGAGCCCTATTTTTAAATCCACTTCTCAGAGTTATAGGGGGATCACATAGTTGGTTTCCACTATAGATATTTTAAAGCAGTTATAGCATACACAACTTTAGAGTCATAGTCTCAGCCTTTCCATCATGCTTCATGATCATGCATGATACCTCTCATTGATACAAGATACCATGATAGGGAGTCTCCCATGAGACTCATCAGTTAGTATCATCTCTCCTTAGCCTCACTTGTACATAGTTTCTTTTTGATTGATTGTACATATCTCAAAATATCAAAAATACAAAAACATTCAAATATTCTAAAATATAAAAACATTCAAATAATTCAAAAAAAAAAAAACCAAAAACATTTTGATTCTATACATTATCCATGCTTTACATTTCTAATACTATGATAGACTTAAATTTGTTGTTCTATGATATTTTTTATTGATTTATCTACATTACCCTGCTTCACTTAATCTTTTTCAAGTGTGTGCAGTGACATATAGATCCTTGATTGCTTTACTGTACCCATTGATGGGGCATCTTACTTCTACATTTGAGACATACATCGATATATCTACCCACTAGGGGCATATTCTACATGACTACACCATGTAGGTTATGTCATTCATATACCACACACTCTAATTATCATGTTGATGTTCATTATTTACTAGCTTACATAGATTATTCTATCAACACTCACTAGTATATACCACTTGTGTATTTCTTATCATATACCTAGTCTTATACTAACATGTCTTTCATACTTTCACTTCTTACTTTGATTAGTTGGATGTGATTGTATTTCTAGTATATTACATGCTTTCCTTTCTTGATTTGCATAGATAGATGTGATTGTATTTCCCAGTTCTTATTTATCTCCTATATGTGTCTTAGGACATTTGCCAATATCCTTTGCTTCTATTTTTATGTGTACCTTAGGACATTTTCCAATGTCCTTTGCCTATACTCTTCTATGTGATTGTGGATTTCAAACCAACCTTGATTGTTTTAATTATATGTGTATGTGCAATTTGAACATGCCTTATATGCTTACTTTCTAATTTAAGTGACATGTGCCCATGTCCCTTGTTGGATTGGCCCCTTGGCTACTTTTGTATGCTTCTTTCTTCTTGCCTTGTATGCTTGTTACTTGATTGATTTTTTATTGTTTGTAATGCCATGATCCACATCATACATTATCTTGCTTTCTTGGATTCCATGATGGACATCATGATCCATCCCTCCTTGACAACTAAAAATTAACAACTAACTAGACTTCTAGTTATAGTTCATCATATTTTAGATGTTATTACATTTTTATATTTATCTAGGCATACCCCTATTGATTTAACAAATCTCTCATTATAAACCATGCTATATCTTGAGATATTTTATCAATTATCATTTCTATGTCATGTGTTTTATAACATAACACATTTACAAGTATATTTTTTCTGAGGGCAGTTATTGTAGGGTCTTCATTCCTACCCTTAGAAGAGGGGGAAACAACCAAGGGTTTTGTTATAAAGATAAGAGCTCTCAATAATCAAAGAATAAGTTTTTAGAACATCTAGAATAACAACCAGACTTCAAACTAGAAAGAATAGAGAAGACAAATAGTGATAATTTCAAAATAGTTATCAGATTTAGCCCAAGATAATAGTGCCAAGATTGGACTACAACACCAAATAGTAGGGTGTCCATTTTTGATGCTCTTTCCTAAACAACAAAAAAATTAGGTTTTCTAGAAATAGACAAAAAAGTAGGTTCAGCTATAGTTTTACAAATTCAATCTAGTTAAGATACAACACTTTTAGTACAATTTTGCTCAAAGAATCTAGATATAAGGGGCATTATGCATGACATAATGGATCTTGATTCTAGTTTTAGATAGGGATGTTGGTATAACTTCTAGATCAAAATCCATGTTACAGATACTAGTGATTGGAGGTAATGTGCATGCCACATTTATCTTCCTTTATTTTTGAGTTTAGTACATTACGCAGGCATTATTAGTAGTTACATGCTTTGATCCATCTATAGGTGATTGGCATAATTTTTGTGTGGATTTCACATAAGCCTATAGCCTAATTTTAGAGTGGCTTTTATAGAAGCCTAATCTTCACCTTTTTTGAGTTGGCTAAGATTGACCTAGTTTTTAGCACACGTTTGGCTATCCATGCCACATTATCAGATTATAGTATATTCATGGAATTTAGGATCCATCTCATAAAACACACATTTCATATCGATATTAGTTTATAACTTCACTTCATGGGTTAATGATGGAGTCAAAGGACTAGATAGTAGCCTTTGTATTCTTAAGCCAACTAATTAGAGGGGTTAGACACATAATCCAAATATCAATTAGAACATGTATGATCACATAGCTTCACTTAGTAGGTGATGATGGAGCTAAAACACTAGACTTTACATTCTTGAGCCACTCTTAGGGAATTGAGCACATAGCTCTATTCATGATATTACTCTTGGTACATCATCATCCAACATTACTTAGCATCACAATAGGGTTTGTATTAGTCCACATACCTAGTGAGGTGTATTTGTTCCTTTCTCTTCCTCTCTCTCTTACCCAACTTTGTACATTATTATTTTAGATATAGCATATATATTAATAATTGATATACTTTATTTTCTCTTGAAGATTTACACTTCACAACATGTTCTCTCTATGCACACCCAACATCACACAACTTCATGAGATTCACCCTTGTAAGTAAGTTCAAGTATGCTTTCTATTTTTACTTTATCTTAGTATTTCACTTTTTTGCATCACTAGAATAAATGGGGGGGAAAATGTAGTCATATAAAATGTGAAAATTGATAACTTGAGTGTGGCTTGTGACACCCAACCCATAGGTCTCTCTTACTTGCTCTCATGACCCTCATAGGCATCTTTTCACTAATTCGTAGTCATACATAGCCTTATAGACAATGATTTGACCTCCTCTAGGAAGCATTTATAGTGATGATTCAATCCCCTAAGGTCTTATTCCTTTAAGACAATATCACCCAACTTGGACTATAGCGTTGGACCATAGGGTGTTTGTTTTTGGTGCTTTTATCCAAGTGCATTTTTACCTCTAATGGTCATTTCCTTTTGATTCTCATCCTCCTTCTTTTCAGACTAACATGAATACATTCAACTCATGATCAATAGATCCCTATAAAATCCTATTCAAAGTTCATTTAGAGAGGGTTAGCAAATATCACAAAGTAAACACGAATACATGAAAGACTACTTAAGCATATTTTCCTATTCTTTGCTTACAACCATCCAATATAATTACAAGCTCATCCAAATACTTAAACCAATCCCTATTCACCTCAAGCACACCTAATTTTAGAATTTACATCTTCATACACACTATTTCACAAAGCTCATCAAGTGGGAGAACTACATATGGCTTGATCACTCTTCAAAATATTGGAATATAGGCAACATGGCCATACAAGGGGTGTGGATACATATTTAGTGCATATTACACACACTAACCTCCCCATAATTTCTCAAATTTTTTCAAAGCATAATGGAATCTAGGGTTTGAAGACTAAATCAGGTCTACAGGGAGTTCTATGGACATCTAGTAGTCAAAATTTCATAGGCAGGCTGACATAGACACAAAAAACAAAACCCAAAAAGCTGAAGTATCCTAGATAAAAGCAAAAGAAGAGGAATAACATAAAACCCTAGGGTGTACTATTTTGGCACTCATTTCTATCATAAAATGAAGGCTAGATCCTGATTTGTGATAGTATCTCAATCTTGCATAGTGAATTTCAGATCCTATAACAACCATCTCAAGTAGTTTCTAGCTAAGTTTTATTTTCTTCTTATTACTATTTTTAGAAGGTTAAAATTAAAATGAAATTATATAAATTAGTAGCTTAATTATTAAAATATTATTTACTAATTTATTAATCTAGACCCTTAACTAAAATAAGAATAATGCACCAATATTCTCAAAATAGATAAATCACATACTGACAGTCAACCTTCTGCTTGCTCTCAACTACAACCATGATGTTTGAGATCTAACCACATTATAGAAGAGTAATAGAGAGTCAAAAATGTTTTTTATATGCTCTTGTTGTATAAAATAGTTAGATTTAACCTTCTAAAAAGCACAAAGGGTCTGTGAAGGCAGTCATATGCAACATATACAATTAGGCAGCCATGAATGTACGCCTATAGGCATCTCTTAGAGAGATATCACATTGGAATAAAGGTTTTGAAAATTATTTAAATATATTAATAGTGATAAACATATATTTGAGGAATTAGTAATGAGCTTAGGTTTTTTTTATGAGACCATTCATTATGCATATTGATCCAATTCTGCTCACTACTTGCAAGCAACTCAAAATGCACCTACAGGTGCCCTCATAGAAACTAATCATGTTGAAAAGGAGTGTTTAAACTGAAAAGGGTCCTTAATAATGAAAAAAATCTATTTTTAATCTTTTAGAAAGGTCTAAAACTCATTAAATGGTTAAAATAATGCACATTATCGATACTCATCCTCATTTCATGTATGTAAAATGTCCATCTATAGGCAGAACCATAAAGATATGGAGGTACTTGTATAGAGAAGTTGAAACATGGTGAAACTCTTCTTGGACTCCTATTATGTGGTGTTGATAATTTTAAACCTATTTGAAGTGTTAGACTGGTAAATGGAAGTATAAACCACCTTTAAAGATGAGATGACTATGTTTAGGGATCTTTTCCCTAAAAGACAAAAATAGAGCACTTCACCATTTAGTTGATTACATACAACAAGGTTACCTATGAATTTGATGCATATAGATGACTAAACCTTATATCCCCCATATAGGATAAGATCTCTATAAAATATTGAGGGAAAATGACTAGTGGAGGTTAGTTTTTGAAAGGCTCAAAGTTGCTTTTTGGCCACTGAATTCAGGTATTATCATATATAGGTTTTGAGCTATAAAAAATATTCTTACATCCAAAACTACCAAGTTAAAACATGTCTACATAATGGATGACCTTGATAGTTTTAATAAGAAATTTTTTCCTCAAGGATGTGCCAACAAGGATTGAGGAATAAGGTGTTGAGTTTCATCAACACTTACAGGTGTCTTATGTCCTAAAATGCTTACCTACACCCTGATTGTAGGTGTTTACCAAGCTCATGATGTGAGTTAACAGATACTACACCTATATCTACAAATAATTTTCATTAGAGATTGGTTCTAAGATTATGGATAAAATCAAAGGAAAATGACATATATTACAATGTAAAATCAACACTTATAGGGTCCTAATGGCTCCATGATAGTCAACTATATTTAATTGTAGGCAACAATGGGGATGAGGAGTGATGTTTTGGTATTAGTATTGCATAATATCAAGGTATATGGGTCCAAATAGATCATAATGACCCTATTAAACTCTGATAAGGTCTTGGGGCATTGTTTTCAAGCTTGAGCATGCAATGTAAGCTACAGGTGTGGTGTCTTGAAGCAAAACATAGTCAAAAGTTGCATTCAAACTTGACTAGTCAAGGTTTGGGGAGTTAAAATGATGAAAAAACCTATAGTACCTTCATCATGACCATTATTTTATATATAATCTCTTGAAAATGGAAATTAATGCAGATAAGGGGCTCTAAACAAACAATACACAGTTCATACCTTAAACCCTATCGACAGTCAATTACCCCACAAGCCTATTTTAAGATTTAATGCATTTGAGGGGTCTAGAGATCTAATAAAGAGTTGAATTTTTACATATATCATATCCATAACTTGGATAATTCTCTCAAATATTTATTTTTTCTAGGAGAATAGGGGAAGTACCCTCTATTTTGTCTTAGATAGAGGGCCTTGAGTGTAAACCCTACAATTTTGAAGAAGGGAGGTGATAAGGTGAGTTAAAGGTTTATCAGACCTTGAAATGAGGTGTGAGAAGTTGGATGACACCTGGGAAAACATGAGAAACATATCATATAAGGATTAATCTCAATAGGGTGGCCTAGACCCTTAATATTGTAGATAGGCCTATTAGGCATGGCTAGGCATAGAACCCAAATAGGATGCCAACTTCAATTGTAATTGTAGGAGAGAATTCCAATGGATTATATCATGTTTATAGGGTCATGAGAAATGTTTAAAAGCTTCCACCTTGTAGATAAAACTTAAAGAATCTATTTTTTGGCCTAGAGACAACTTAAGGGTATGCATAATGAAGGTCAAAGCTTGATAGGCTAAATGAAATGCTTACATCTTTTTGGAGGTTGTGCATGGAAATGTAAGGAGTTTGGGAAAGTTGACAGGGGTCCTAAACATCATTTTTTTGGAATTTGTTTTCAATTATAACATCATATCTTTAAAAACAAAGTTTAAGAGTTAAAATAACCTAAAAACCTTGCAAACCCTTGGAAATGTTTTGAGCCTACAAAAGACTCTCTAGAGACCCTTTCCATCTAATTGAAGCATTCCCTATCTATATGAATAGGGTAAAAAGTTACTTTCCTTGATTATTTTATGCATTGTGTAGGTTCTAGGATGTTTCAAGAGATGAAATCAATTTTGGGAGTGAGCTTAAGACTTAATATAATTCTCCATGTCTATTTCATGCTTTAGAACAACTCCTCAATACCTCAATAAGAGTTCCCATCTTGGCCAGTCAAAACTAGAATAGTGAACATGATAGTGAGAGGGGTGAAAACTTCAAGTAAGCTACTTTTAAGGTGTTCCTGATGCCTCTAATGCCATGATTGGCCTTGACACATGTCATTTTCCCCTTGTATAGATTTTTATGAGAAATTGAAGCCATTTTGGAATTCAAGTGTGCAAGGTGTGTGAAAGAGGAATTTCTTTGACTATAGGAAGTGATGGATCACTTTAAGAGGAATATAAATTATTAGGAATGTAACCAATGTATCGATAAACATGTCCATAATGCCTACCTATAAGAATAATCATGAGATATATCCCTTAGTTAGTTGTGGGATTTTCCAATAGGGGGAATGATGAAGACAATTTTCTTGTGTAGAATAAGGAGTTTCACACCACATTTCATGAGTTTCATAGTTTAGAGAGCCATTTTTCCTATTAAACCTTACATGTTATATCTCCTACTTCATTATTTTGCACATGTAAATCCTCCTTTTAGCATGACAAGTGTTCAAGAGACCTTTGGACTCCTCTTTTCCCACTTTTATCTCAAATGCTATAAGTAGCTACCATTTTGGCCTTTATAATCTAATACCACACCAGGAATGGTGAATCCTTGCTTATTTTGACATTGTACTTTGCCTTAGACAATAAATTCAATATAGTTTGAGTTCATATATTAGCTTGTCAAAGTGTGTGAAGAGATGTATAGTGAATGGTTAGGAGATGTTCATCTATCCTTGCTTTCTCTTATATACACCTTACATTAGTCAAGAAACCACAAATATCATGTATTTTCATATTCATTTCATAGGAGACTTCAATTGAATAATATGATATTTTTACACATTTAGCCAGGTCTTTTATTTTATCCATTTGGGTCTTGTTCTAAGCTAGAGTTATCTTTTTACCCATTCTCAATCACCCTAAGCCTTTCAAACGGTCATTCCAATTTAGCCAAGTCATGTTTTCCATGTTTTTCTATCCCCCCTAGTACCTAACCTATAGGATAGGAGTGTTAGGATTGGATTACAATGGTAGAACCTAGGGTGTCCAATTTCTATCACTCCTATCCAAAGTCAAATTGAGCTCTAGCAATCAATTTCTTCTACAAGATGAGTCTTACACCTTTTATTTGATTTATTCCTAAGTTTTTTAATGTCAACCAAATGAAAATAAAGCTCCAAAATTAAAAATAATGAGTCTCCTATATAAAGGACTACACAAGGCATTTTATATCTAGAACTTACTACTTTGGCACATCAGACATAATAAAATCAGTCAATAGTATAACTCAGCTTCTTTACATCATATATAGACTTGCATGATTGATCAAGGAAGGGCCTAGGTGAAAGTCATTCTTACATTTATTGTGTGCATTGATTATGCACATTCCCTAAGGGAGAACTACATTTGATCTGAGACCCTAGCTTGAGGGTTAATGTAGGTAGCAATCAATATAGAAGGGGTTCAAGATCATGCAATCATTTTTCCCCTAACCCAATTTTTCTCCCTTTTGATTTTGATGTATTCATTGTTTGCATGTGTGTAGATGAATATAGGTATTGAAGACTAAAATGAACCTACAATGATCTTTGTTAACTTCCATCCCTTGAAATTTGGTACATAGTCTCACACTGACCTAGTGAATAAAACCTAAAAAGCTTAGATCTTGAGGACAATAGCTCCAGGGAGGGACTATAGTTCTAGACACTAGGGTTTCCTATTTTGGATCTCCTATCTAATTAGAAAATGAAATCTAGGTTCAAATTCTTGATAGTGTGTCAGTCCTACTTTTCAATTACCAACTCTAGAATCATTCATTTCAGCCTAATTTAAGATAAGTTTATTATTATTCCTCTATAAAAATTACCTGTTTAAAATCTATATATTTCTCCATTAAACTAAATTTTTCCTATTATTTTAGACCCTTATTTAGGATCAAAACACTAGATTCCCGAAAATAATAAATCATTTGTTAAACCTGACTTACTTCGAACAAACCTAAAACCCTAACTACACTTAGGGTTTTTCCTTCATATTTTTGTGCAAAAATTTAATCTCAAAATTATAAATTTTGTATCAAATTTTGTGCATTATTCCTATCCAAAATTTATTTTTAGAATTTAAAATTATTACATAATTTTTAAAAATTCTAAAACCCTAGTTAAAAACCCTAGATTTCAAAACTAAGTCCTTAACCCCAAGCCTTCCTTCTTTGTAAATTTTAGAAAATTATTTTGGAATTTTTACAAATTGATTACTTTGTCAAAAATAATTTCAAAATTTCAAAATTAGTAGTTTTCTTGTGCAAAAATTTAATTTCCAAATTCTAATTTTTCTATAAATTTTTGTGCATTATTCCTATTCAAAAATATTTTTAGAATTTAAAATTATTGCATATTTTTCCAAAATTCTAAAACCCTAGCTAAATACCCTAGATTTCCAAACTAGGTTCTCAAACCTCAAGTTTCCCTCACAATTTTTAGAAAAATAATTTGAATTTTTTGTAAATTGTTTGGATTATCAAAAGTAATTTCAAAATTTTGATAATAATAGTTCTTTGTGCATGTATTTGCTTTATAGTACTTTTAAAAATTCTCTTTAGTGAAATAAATAAAATGGTCACAAAGGTAATTCCTCCTTCTCATCCCATAGATGAATTTCTAAAATTTTCTTATAATTATGACAATGATTGGACAAATTTGCAAAATTGCACATTAGCTAAGAATGTAGAAAATGATTTCATTTACAGTGAAGATAATGACTATTATTGCAATGAAGGTTATGATGATATACGTAATGATGATGGTGAAACATAAATAAATAGAGATTTTTCTCTAAAACCCATTTATTTTATTCCTTCTTCTAAAGAAAATGATTTTGATAAATGGGAAAGATACTTCTCACCTCATTCTCCTATGCACAATGCACCAAATGAACAAATTAGTCATGCACTTTCAAGTGAAACTCTTATGGGTGATAATTTGCTTCCATGTGAACCTAATCTCTCTCTCTCTCTCTCTCTCTCTCTACTTCAATGTTCAAATTACAATAATATAAACGCAATAGAATCAAATTGCCAATGCATAGTTCAAATGATACATCTCATGTTCTTAACTCTACTTTATCAAAAAAATGTTCAAATGAAAAATCTACTCCTCTTACTTGCCATATTTCACATGAAAATTATGCATATATTTCATCCATGGATAACATAGATGCACATGATATTTCAATTTCAAGTGATAATTTATTACATATTCAAAAAGAATTAAATTCTTCTATTACACCTCTCCCTAGAAGTGATAATGAATATGATAGTGAGCATGCCAATGAATATGAGAATGAGAGTGATTATGAACAATATTACATATATGATAATGATGATCATAATTATGCACATAGTGAATAAGAATATGCATCTCATGTTTCTAAATCTTCTCTCACTCCTCCTCTCAAATGTAATACACTTCCAAATGTTGTTTCTACTTCTATGAATGATTCTATTTCAAATAATGCACATGTTAATGCTAATAACACATCTTCTACTCAATTAGAATGTGATTCACTACAACATAAAGATACCAATGAATCTCCTAAGCTACTCCTCACTATAGTAGAATGCAATTCTCACTCTTCACCTAAATAGAATGGTATCCCACATCCCTTTAGTAAGGTCCAAGTTACCATTAATCCCAAGGTTCAAGTGAGAACACCCCCTCTTTATGATCCAATTGATAAA